>SNQJ01S0005418.1:12897-65684 GCA_010110895.2 Picea sitchensis | reverse complement strand
ATTGTTTTTATATTTATAAATTAAATTAATTTAAAAACTATATCATCAATAAATAAAGAAATAATAATAATAATTTAATTTAAGCTCACAGGGGTGTAGACCAATTGGCAAGTGTCGTGTAAATGGAAAGAACTATGTAAAAAGAGGTCTCGATTTACCCGAAAAGCATGCTTGCGTGCGTTTCTCCCTAGAGATTATAAGACAGATAATTTAATTTAAATAAATTATACTCATTATATTATGTGAACAATAAATTTGGTACAAACAAGATTCATTTAAAAAATGTGATGAAATGACCATCATGTAAAATCAAGAATGTTTTTATCTGCCAACATTAGTATAAACTATTAAAATCAAGAATGTTTTAATCTGTCGACATTAGTATAAACTATTAAAATTAAAAATGTTTTAATCTGTCAAATTTGGCGGGAACAAGTTTTTCTATTCTTTCTGCGGCTGCAGGCAGTCACTGTCGCCTTATCCCGTTCTGGGGACCAGCCATCTTCGTCGCTGCATCCATCTGCAAGTGCCGATGTGGGCCTCCTGCGTTTTCAAAGGCTCGTGATGGTACTTTTGACCTCTCTCCCTCGGAATTATTTAATCGACTTCTTAAATGTTTTATTGTTTAATTTTAAAAATATATCTAGAACATTTATTAATTTAATTAAATTATAATTATGAACCAAAATCATTAAATAATATGTAACATTTAATACTAAATTGTAATTATTGTTTAATTTTAAAAATATATCTAGAACATTTATTAATTTAATTAAATCATAATTATGAATCAAAATCATTAAATAATATGTAACATTTAATACTAAATTTTAAGAGTATTAAAAAATAAATATAAAAAACATTAAAATCTCAAATTAATAAAGTAGAGTTTTGTTTTGGTAGAATTGAATAATGATATTTATTATAGTTAATATCATATATTATTGAATAATGATATTTATTATAATTAAAATCATATATTATTGAATAATGATATTTATTAGTCCCTGGCTTAGGTATAGAGAGATTATAGTGATGGATTTAGCTTGTATATTTCCCTATTGTCTATTGTTGGAAAAGGGAAGTGAAAACATCTATTTTTATATAATAAAAAGTATCATGTTTGTCAAGATATCTGATTGGACAAATGATTGGAGGTCTTACTCCCAATGTAAAATATGTTTGCATTTCCAAGGTATTTGGTAGTATATAGTCTTTTTTGAATCATAAATTTTGTTATGCATTCATCGAAGGTGGATTAATGTTGGTTTCACATTTTATACTAGGTAAATTTATAGCAATGTTTGATATGGTGGCATATCCAAAGTTTGTCTTTGCAATACATTCTCTCGTGTTCGAACTATTGTTACAAAAAATATATGAATTTATTTGGGATATGTCAGAAACCTGCTACATTGAATTTTTTTCTTAAATGTTTACAGTGCATTTCTGACAGACTTAAATGTTTACCTAACAGGCTTGGTAGTGTTGAATGGTTACTCAACAGGCTTGTTAGAATACATTTTCTTTCGTTTTTTAAATTTATATGCTCCAGCGGCATTGCTGGTTCACTGGTCCATGTTTGTTTTTTTCATGGCACTGATTTCTTATTTGCATGTTCTCGTTGTTCTTTCTTACCTGTTCGTGTTGTTGCAGTTTGCACGTTTGGGTTTCTGCAGTCGTGATTGGAAGAGCCTCGTTCCTGGGGGGTGGTTCATGCTTGTTCTTTTCTTCATTGTATGTTGTTTATTGTTGCTTGATTCGACTTTGCAGGGTTTCGGTCCTGCGCCTACACTTGGGCCTTTTGTTGCTTCTTGGCTGGGTTCTTATTTGGTGTTTTTTCTTGTTTGCCCAGGGTTTGCAATGTTGGGATGTTGCATCTGCGGTTGGATCTCTGTAAATTGCATCTGTTATGTGTTGAAACAGAGTTTGTCGGACTCAAAATATATTTCATAGTTGCTGATGCGTTTTCCATGGATTATGTGTTACTATGGTTTCATAGTTATGAGAGTGTCTTTTGTTGTGTGGGAGATATAGTTGTTCTTTGCCTTTTAATTTCCTGTTGTAAACTGCGTTTGACTCTAGTTTGTCGTGTTTCTGTGGTCATTCCGAGCAACCGTCGTTCGGTTGCATACTTAGCCAGTTTTATGGACGTAGCTTCACGAATAGGTTCTATCAAACTATGATAGGTCGTGGTCGGTGTATACATTAGCTTTGTTGAATTAGTTTTATTTAAAAGAAGGTCTGCTAGACAGAAGAGAATGCAATTTATGAACTTATAGGTTTCCTGGACAACATAGGTTAATGATTGTGGCTTCTGGGGGTGGCGGGCTGAAAATTGGGCTTATTAAGATAAAATAATAGAGTAAAGAATTGTAGACAATGTCAATCGCATCTATTACGCTTTGAAACAGAGTTTGTCAAGCTCAAAATATATTTCATAGATGTCGATGCTTTTTCCATGGATTCTGTGTTACTATGGTTTCATAGTTATGAAATTGCATTTTGCTGTGTGGGAGATATAGTTGTTCTCTCCCTTTTAATTTCCTATTGTAAACTGCATTTGACTCTAGTTTCTCACGGTTTTGTGGTCATTCCAAGCGACTGTAGTTCAGTTGCGTACTATGATAGGTCGTGTGTGGTGCATAGATTAGTTTTCCCGAATTATTTTTCTTTTAAAAAAAACCTCCTGGACAGAAGAGAATGCAATTTATGAAGTTATAGGTTTCCTGGAAAGCATAGGCTAATGATCGTGGGTTCTCGGGGTGGCGGGCTGAAAATTGGGCTTATGTTGTTCCCTGCCTTGCAAATAGCACRGAGAGTTCCGCGATCATTCTGACCTACCGTCGTTCGGTTGCATACTTAGCCAGTTTTATGGACGCGCCTTGGCGGATAGGTGGTATCGAACTATGGTGTATACATTAGCATTTCCAAATTAGTTTTCTTTAAAGCAAGGGCTTAGGGACATAAGACATTGAAATTTATCAAATTATAGGTTTCCTGGACAACATGAATTAAACATAGGAAATATGTAATTTTATAAAGCAGATATATAAAGCATGCACGGAGCCTTCATCCCATACTTAGCCATTTTTTGCATCACGGGTTCTCGGGGTGAACGACTGAAAATTGACAATCGGAGAGTTCCCCGATATTCAAATTGACCATCGGACTTGCAGACTATTTGAATTTGAAGGCCGTCATGTCCAAAACAAATAGCATTGTCGAAATAGTTTATTTAACGTATGTTGTTTTACATACCCTCGTGGACAAAATAACATGCAAAAAATATAGTAAGCATTTTTTGGATCGCGGGTTCTTGGAGTGGCGGGCTCTAACTTTGGCCACTGTTGTTTCGTGTCCTACCGATATCATGGATAGTTATGCGATATACAAAATAAACGATCGGACTTGCGAACTATTTGAATTTCAAGGGCTCATGTGCAAAAGAAATAGCATTCTCGAATTACTTTTCTTTACGTGCGTTCTACATACGCTAGTCAACAAAAGCAAAAAAATAGTAGTAATGTCTGTTACATAGGGCTCCATCCCCACTACATTCAACGCTTTACAATAGACATTAAATATGCTTTCAAAAGTCAAAATCCACCAGACAGGTTCGAAAAGATGCGTTGTAATAACCGGAAAGCTCGAGGACACTTCCCATTAAAATAAATAGACATACTAATATTCAACCCACCCTTGTTTTTTTATTTTGAACAGGCAGAGAAAGATGAAGACTCCAATGCAACGTAGTTTCGTGGTTATTAGATACTCAATTCACATTCTCACTATGGCTTTTGTCAATGAGTTGTCCATCATATATGACCTTCCTTCTAGGTTGTCATATTTTTTTTCCCCTTTACTCAAATAATAAAAATGTCATTGAATTTGAAGAACATTGAGTACTAAAGTGCCTTACTTATGAAAGTGTCTTTTTGCCTACATTTTGAATTTGCGATATTTTTTTTTTCTTCTGTAGTTTTAGTTTTCTTAAAAGCTTCAGCATAGTTCACGAACGTGTCACCCACAAAGGGCTTGACATCATGTCCCCCTTTAATATTGTACATTTAGAAATGATTGGCTTTAGTAACTGAAAATCTTGAGAACATTTCCCATTAAAATGAATAGACACACGAATATTATAGGATCTGGTAATTTATGTTTGCCTTCATTTTGAATTTGCGAAAATAGTGTTTTTTTTTTCTTGTGTTTCTGCAATTTTAGTTTTCTTAAAAGCTTCAGCATAGTTAACAAACGTGTCACCCACAGAGGACTTCACTTCATGTCCCTCTTTAATATTGTGCATTTTGAAATGATGGGCTTTAATAACTGGAAAGCTCGAGGACATATGCCATTAAAATGAATAGACAGCTGAATATTATGGGATCTCGTAATTTCTTTTTGCCTGCATTTTGAATTTGCGAAAATACCTTTATTTTTATTTTTTTTCCTTCTGTAATTTTAGTTTTCTTAAAATCTTCAACATAGTTCACGAAGTTGTGACCTACAGAGGCCTTGACGTCATGTCCCTCTTTAATATTGTGCATATATTAGATGTCAAATTTGAGAATCTGCTCAGATATGGGAATTTTAATACGTGTTGCTAGTCACTATTCAGCGTACATATTCAAAAAGATTGGCATTAATAACTGAAAATATCGAGAACATCTGTCATTAAAACGAATCAATACAAAATGTATGGAAGACCATCCAGCCTTGCTTTTAAATACTTATTGCCATTTATCTCTATCATCAAAGAGTTGGGATTTAGGGTGTCTTTGTTCTAATGTTCCTGGTCATGGACATGTAAGACAACTTAGAGATGCAATTGAGGGGTAGATGAAAGAAGAGAGATTGTTTTTATGTGACGTGAGATTTGAGTAAAAAAAACTCTGTTATACAAGAGAAACTCAAAGAGGACGAAAAAAAAAGAACAAGTATGTTCTGGTTGGTGTTCTCCCTGTGTTCGATGCTTTGGCTGGTTGAAAAGGCTGCCTCGAGATTTGTTTATTGAACTTCTTTGTTTTCATGATGGGAATTGTAATGGATTTTTAGGTCACCTGCAAGATAGTTCTTCGTTTAAGTATATAGCTTCTTCCAACAACACAGATTTGGCCATTGTATCAAATTGTATAGATTGCACAAGTATTTGTCTTCCTCGGAGGCTAGTAATAGAATTTGTATGGGTGGATAAAATGACATATTATCACTACAAGAGTTTCTATTTCATAATTTGATGACCTGTATGTGGCTCTGGTAGTCGACTTGAAAGAAATCCATGTTCTTTGTCAAAATTTGTTTGGTTTCCTCTAGATGTAGTTGCAGAGTCCACAGATTTGGCGTCATCTCTGAACATTCCATACCTTTCTATGGTCCGCCATACCTCCCTCACTATGAGGAAAGATATATTCCGATGCCATTAGCAACATTTGATACACTTGCCAGACCTGTGTTGGTGCATTCTCCAGCATTTGATGCACTTGCCACACCTCAGCTACCCGAAGAAGTTATGTACCTCAACAGATTTTCATTTTGCATCTGGGTTGGACATTTCTTCCAATTTACTATAATAAAGCAAAGAAGTTCCACATACAAATCCTCAGGCATGATTCTCAACCAAACAGACGATCGAATATAGAGAGAATACCAGTCACTATATACTTGAATTTTTTTCCCCTACCTTAACTATTGTGACATAAAACAACTCCATTCACTATGAAATCGGCCTGAATCGCATTTCTAAGTTGTCTCGGATGTGAATGCTCAAGAACATTGCAAAGAAAACACCTTAAACCCTAACTTTTATTTGGTAGAAGGAAATTAATACTTGACAAAGAATGGACTGTTGAATAAGCATTGATTTCAAGCAAGCCATATCTGAAAGAAACAATGTATTCAAAAAACTTGGATAGATGTACTTCGCAGCACCGATTAAGTACAAAACCCAAAATTGATTTTCAACTCATTTTTTACTAATAAAGAGTTTGAACGTCAAGAAAAGTGTGAAGAAGCTTCATCAATGTACATATATTTAGTTGGTCAACGACAGGTGAAATCATAATCGTTGTCGCAAATAGCCTCAATTGTATTTTGTAACACATCTTATTTGAATATAGAATAATTTCGGTTTATTTTTTAATAGTATTTTCCAATTTCTGGTATTTTTTTTAATTGTATTTTGTACCTTCTTCCCCTGTGTCGTTAAACATGAAGGACACGATTTTGTTTCTGCTGCTCACTACTTCAATCTAAATAAAACCTAGTTTGTTCTTTCTTTACATTTTACATTTAAAAATACTTTTTCATAGGCCATACTTATGTGCCGTCGGCTCTATATTTAAAGAAACAAATTGGAGGACCCGTTCTGCTCCCATTCTTCAGGTTCCATAAATAGAATTAATTCATGAGTTACAATAAGGCAGTTGAACTGTTGACGCAATGTTCCTGTGAAGTATGTTGGATGTATTGCAGCTTGTTCTATTTGATAATATTTGTGCATATATACTAATATTAGTACTATTGGAAAAAATACATAAAACTTCCTCTTCGGCAAAGCTTAGGAAGTTATGTTTGGGTTTGTGGTATTAAAAAAATATGTCCATTGTTCAATCATATACATCTTGCAGCCTAGGAACTTCTAGAGTTTGCAATTTATGCTTTAATTACTTAAAGTCACAACAAATTTTGATTACCTTTAATTTAATTTAGATATTGATGTTTATGGAGAGCCAGTGTTTGTTGATTTCATTGCAAGGAATACAAGATGAATAGATGATAAGGAATTTATCTCGTTGAGACCACAATGCAAATTCATGTTTTTTGTTGCGCTATGTACATCTTGCGGTCAAAATTTTCCTGGTTTCAACAAAATTTGTGAGCTGAAGAGTATCTTGGAAATTGGGAGATCATTTTCATTTGAAACAAAAACAATCCATTAATATATATTAGTATGAATACCATTCTGCTAAATATGAAAACTTTCCCCATTGATAGATACTAGTATGAATACTATTGAAATAGGTATCAAAACTTCATCTTGGCCAATACTTAGCCAGTTATCTGGACACCAGGCCCCGGGTTCGTGGTATCCAACACCTATGTCCCCTGTTTCGTCATATACAAGTTGTAGGCAAATAAATTCAGTGATGTGCACTAAATTATTTTACTAGTGAGAAGCGAGCAGAGGTTCGAAAACATTGCCATTAATAAACGGAAAAAAAAAATTTCCCGACTCTCAGATACTTATCTCTTTTCCCATTTTGTTTTTCCCGTCCATTATGGATTTCTGGTTTTATACTTAGTCATCTTTCTATGTGAGGTGAGCTGACATGTCTTCATCTCCATCTATATCCTCGCAAGACAAATCCGACCAACCATTGTTCCATTCCATACTTAGACAATTTTATGCCCGCCGCTGCGGGGTCGGTGCTTGCGAACCCAACTGCTTATCGTTTCGCTATATACATCTTCCACTGAAAACATCTGTTATCTACAATTCTGCTGCGGGTTCCTCGTATACATTAACTTTGTTCAAAGTATCTATTGTTGATTTGCATTCCTAGCAACTTTGCGTCCTTCCTGACATACATCAACAATGGTCTTACCAGTGACAAGTGGACATAGTGGTACGAAAGATATTTCTGTGATCTGCAATTCATGCCTTAACATCTCCATCTATATCCTCGCACGACAGATCTGATAGACCACTATTCCTTTTAATACTTATCCATTTTTATACCCACCGCTACGGGGATGGCGCTTGCGAAATGAGCTGCTTATTGTTCTGCTATATACATCTTGCACTCAAAACATCCATGATCTACAATTCCACCACAAGTTCCTTGTATACATTAAGTTCGTTCAAAGTATTTGTTGTTGCTTTCCATCCCCAGCAACTTCGTGTCCTTCCTGATATACATCAGCAATGCTCTTACTAGTGGCAAGTGGACATAGTGGTACGAAAGATACTTCTGTGATCTTCACTTTATGCATTAACTGGTGAGAACTCAGCAGGGATTTGCAAGCATTTGCATTAATAAGCAAACACTAGATGTTCTTTTGCGAGATACTTGTTTTTTTTTTCCTTCTCTTCTTCCCGTGTATTATCTAGAATATCACTGCAAACTCCTCTGTCCTTTTTCCCTTATTTTCTTCCTGTGTATTATGGGACTATAAAATATGGACATGATATTTAATAGAACATGTACAAATTCTTCATTGCATACCTAGCGACATTTTGGATCACGGGTTCTTAGTCAGGCGGGCAGGCTCAAAATTGGGCCTCCATTGTTTTGTTCCCTACAAATAGCACCCCCAGTTCCGTGATATACAAATTGACAAGCACACCTATGGACTGGCTAACTCAACATTGCACTTCTATTGTTCTGTGTCCTCCAAACAACACTCCTAGTTTTGCAATATAGAAATTGACACACGGAGTGCAAGACTGGCGGGGTGGAGATTGCCATTGTTTACGGATGCTAATCCCTATGAAGTATCTAACAGTATCTAAAAAATTATTTTAGTTTTTATTTTTTCTCTGTATAACAGTATCTAAAAAATTATTTTGAATACTAAAATAGCTCTTAGTAGTAGACAACTAGACAGAGAGGTACAAATCAGTTGGGATTGAACTCTCCTCAATATACAAATTGACTGTTAGATTCTGACATCGTCCTCTCTTCCATGTTACATATTATGCATTCCAATGTTCGAAGTGATACAATTAGAAGGTTCGGGCCTTGCCTCCTTTGCAGACACTTTCTCTGCCTATTTTGGATCCTCTTGTTTCCCGGTTCATGAAATATGCAGCTCCAGCATTGGCGGGTTGAAATATGTTTATCTCCATCTATTGCTTTTGATGCTTTCGATATGTTTCTCCATTATATACATCTTCCACTCTAAATTTCTGTGATCTACAATTCCACTGCTAACTAGTTCGTTCTTTTTCCCTTTTTTTTCTTCCTGTGTATTATGGGACTATAAAGTATGGACATGATATCTTATAGAGCATGTACTAATTCCCATGATATTTTATAGAGCATGTACAAATTTCTCATTCGATATCTAGCAACATTTTGGATCGCGGGATCTCGGGTGGGTGGACTCAAACTTGGACCTCCATTGTTTCGTGGCCTACAAATAGCATCCACAGTTCCGCGATATACAAATTGACAAGCGAATCTGCAGAGTGGCTGACTCAAAATTGCACTTCCATTGTTTCGTGTCCTCCAAACATCGCTCACAGTTTCACGATATAAAATTGACACACAGAGTGTAGGACTCACGAGGTGGAGATTGCCACTGTTTACCGATGCTAGTCCCTATGAACTATCTAACTGTATCTAAAAAATTATTTTGAATACTAAATTACCTCTTAGTACTGACAACTAGACATAGAGGTACGAAATAGTTGGGATTGCACTCTCCACAATATACAAATTGACTACCGGATTCCGACATTGTCCGCTCTTCCGTGTTATATATTATGCATTCAAATGTTCAGAGAAATACGATTAGAAGTTTCGAGCCTCGCCTCCTTTGCAGACACCTTCTCACCCTATTTTGGATTCTCCTGTTGTTGGCTTCACGAAATCTACAATTCCAGCACGGTCACTCTACCACTGCTCACAAATGTTTCAAAGTATCTCTCGTTGCCTTCCATCCCCACTAACTTTCTGTGCTTCTGACAGTCCTACCATATCCTGTTCGTTGTTACTCCTATTGCAGTCAAGAAGTTCCGAGACATACAATTTGACCCTTGTTCCCTCACCCTCAACGCTTGTACGTTGCAACCCTATTTTGTAGCTATCTTTTTTCCCCTACCCACGACCTCTGTACTTTCTTACTATGCAATTAGAAACCTTTCATGCTAACAGCTGACCATGCAGTAACCATCAACATTCTCATTAATGGCCGAAAATCTCAAGGAGATCTCCCATTATTATGCATTAAACCAAGATGTGTGAAGAGTTATTTTGTCCCTTCCGATTGTTCATCCCCAAAACGCATCCTCGTGTTGGGCCGCTAAAGAAATCTACAATGCTTAATCTCTCATTGCAATATCCAACGTGTTGGCATTTCTATGTATCCAATTAGTATTGTTTAATGTTAACAACACATCATGCAACATCCGTCCAAATTGTCATTAATCAACAAAAGTCTCGAGGACATCTCCCATTCATACGCTTTCGACCAAAATTTGCGYAGGGTTATATTATCCCTTCCAAATTTTCATTTCATTCATCGGCTAGAACAAATAAACGTTCTTGTAGACTTATGGCACCAGGTCGACAGCAGGTTTGTGGAGATACAATAAATATGTTCGCATAGAAGACGAGAGCTTTCAGTGGTCCAAATCACTTCATTTTGACTCTAAGGACGTGGTCTCTTGGTGCGTCGAAAAATATATTCCAGGCCAAAGAATTATTCCACTGCGCGACCATTCTCCTGTTTATTTGTCACCTCGACTCTTCCACAAGATGTTAAAATTGTTGAACCGAACATTGACGTTTAGTGGACAAGACTGCAAAAAGTTTCTAGAAAAACATCATAACGGGTTGGACATCTTAGCGGACTTCCACGAAGACCCGACAACAGTTCCTGAAAATATCACAAGGTTGCAGGTAAGTTCATTTAGAAATTCATTGCGGGAAATTGCTTGGTTGGTTACAAGAATAACGTGATAGGCATCCACAACGAGCATTTCCCATATAATTATTTATATTTTGTATTTCATAGTCAAGGAACAATACATTTTCGATTGGGGGAAACTAACTTCGATTGAACTCTGCTCCCAGTTTTCATGATTCAAAGAATCGAATAAGATTTATATGTCATCCTACTTGATTTTTGCAATTGTGAATTGTTGTCCATTTCCAAAACTTTCTCTTTCTAATAAAATAAACTGTGGATTCAACCCAGTAACATTCTGGCATGAGGCCCTATGGAGACACAATGCCTCCCTTTGTTTTTATGAAGTTTTTAATGGCTTTGTCTCAGTTTTCAAAGATTTACTGTTAGGCAAGGATGCTTCGCGGATGTCTAGACAAGCAACCAAGTTTTTGAACAGGAAGGGCACACTTGAGCAAGAGGAAAATCAAAGTCCACATGGTCTTCGGCTCTAAGGAAAATCCTACCTTCCTTCCATGCCACATCACAAACAAGATGTTTGTTGCAGAAATAATAAGGCAATACAACCACTAGTTGCATTTTTTCCATGACAAGAAAATAAAAAATTCATTCCTCTCCCCTCGAAAGTCAGAGACTTCATGTGCAGAAACATCAACAAGATTGACAATTTTGCCGCCCATTTCAAGAAATTTAACCTAACGTACGCTAAAAGGCTAAAAGGGTTTGACCCTAATGGCATTTTTTGAGAACATTTACTGGGTGTTGGCATTAACACCTCTTTTATCCATACACACCTGACCCAAGATAGGAACAATGTCGACAACAATCATGCTTCTATCGTTTGTGAGGTAGAGAGATTGCAAAGCGCCACTGAATTGTACAGACAACATGGAAAAGTATCCAGTGAGAAGAGTACCCAGTCCCCCGCCAGCACTCCTAAGAGAAAAACATCACGGAGCATCGCTTCGATGGTCCACCCCAGTAATAAAGAAACCCATAAATATTTGAATGGAGGAGGAGATAAGAACCCTCCTCGCATAAATATTGATAGTTCTCACAAAATTCCAGTGATGAAGAAGAGAAAAAACAATGCAGGGCAGACAGAGGAACCCCAAATTGAAAGTGGAAAACTGCAACTTGAAATTGAAGCTGAGCACATGCAGAAAATTGGGTCGTTCTCGGTGGAAATATTGAACACCGACTTTTTTGACATAGATGAATCCTTCATAATCCAGAGTGTTATTTTTGACAGCCAATCTAAAAGTCTGGTCATTGAAAAGAGAGATGTAACAAACGGGAAAGGAAAATCTCGCGCACAGATTAACTTTAGTGAAATGTCGTCGTCCCAAATCTACCAATTTCACTAAGGAACTGGTGACATTCTTCGTGATTCCATTGGACAAATTGAGACAGAAAATGCCAATATGAAACAACGCCTCAACGAATTTGAGCAGGCTTTCGTTGCAACTCCAGAATTTTCCAGTCCTTTGGAAAAAATCGTGCTTGCTACCACTGCAACAAATATGAATGTATCCTCTACGCTCCTTGCATGCTCTAGAGCGCTTGTAGAGAATAACATCAACAAAAGAATTTAGGTAGTTACTGAAGCCTGGGGAAACATCGCAAAATTTAGTTTCCTTCGGAAAGAAGGCCAATGATTTACTGGAACAATTGGATTTGAATTTAAAAAATGAACATCTTTTCTGTGATGAGTTACTGGCCCCTTTTTCCAAATATTCCAACAACGAATCGGAACTGCAAAGAAGATAGGAGAAGCTCCCCTCGCCAAAGAGAACCAAAAAAGTAAAAGCATGTTGGCAAAAGAAAGTTGACAACCTGCAGCTCATTGTCAAGTCATGTAAACAAATCATATCAGAAAAGGAAGATTTATTCACAAGCCTGCTCCAACTGAACTTAGCCGGAACTACCAACGAGGTTCAAGATCCTAACTTAATTCTCAAATCCTTGTCAGTCACCAAAGAAGCCTTCAAGGAACAAGTTGAAATTTTAAAGGGGTTGTCTTTCGAAAAGTTTTACAACATACTTGAACATCGTCTAGATGAGCATGAGCACTGGGTACTGGACTATGCCTCACACAATGAAGAAATTGAATAGACTCTGCATAGTATTTCAATGGATCTAAAGAAATTAGAAAACCACCTTTATGCCATACAAATCCGGGATGAAACCAACACAACCCCCATGAAAAGCTACATCGAGGAATGGTTCCAAGAGAGAATGGACAACCTCGTCTAGGAAGAGCAACAACCAGTCAACAGGACTACAATGTCCATCGACGACAGCAACAAAAACACATTGGCTTCATAGTAAGTTTATACTGCCATCTTTTTTTATTTATCAATCCAGTTTAAGTCTATGCTGTCATCTTCTCTTCTTTATCAATCCACTTATGTCCTCTTTCAATAGAAAACTGTAACCAAACACTCTTAACTTCCAATTTCCTCTTTTCAGGTCTTCCTCTCTACCGTCGCGCACTTCTTTCAACGTTCCTAATTCTTGTACTTATTTATTTTTATGCTCTGTGGGAGCCTCAATCCCAGTCTATATGATAAACGCATTTAAATTTCCAGAAACATGTAACATACATTATTAATTTTTGATAAATTCCAAAGAAAACGGATTCGACAATGCCTTTATTGTATACTAAATTTTGGGTTTCGAGGAACCTTTCTTGTTTGTTCCAAATAAAAATAATTCAGATATGCTACATTTCTTGTCTCCTATCGTATGCTAATTTTTTGGTCTTCAATGACGTTGATGTAATTTTCAGAGATATGTAACAGACATTATTTATGTAACATACATTATTTATTTTATAATAAGTTTGTATAGTTCACAATGCCGCTTCTCAATTTGTATATCACGGAACTCTTGACGCTGTTTGTAGGCCACGGAACAATAGAGACCCATTTTTGAAACCACTAGCCTGAGAACCCGCGATCCAAAAAATGACGAAGTATGGAATGACCACTCCCTGCATGCTCTATAAAATGTGTACAAAGAAAACTAATTTGACAATGCTATATATTTTTTGTCCAAGAAAAGATTTAGTTTTAAAGCAAGTAATTCAAGAAAACGTTATTACTATTCTATTGTATAACATACATTATTTTTTGTAAATTTCTATAGTCCGCAACTCCGCCTGTCATTTTGTATATCGCGGAACTTTCAATGCTATTTGTAGGCCACAGAACATGACAGATTCAATTTTGAACCCGCCAATTTCCAAAAACATGTAACAAACATTATTAATTTTTGATAAATTACAAAGAAAATTGATTCGACAATGCCCTTATTGTATACTAAATTTTGGGTTTCCAGGAACCTTTCTTGTTTGTTCCAAATAAAACTAATTCGGATATGCTACATTTCTGGTCTCCTATTGTATGCTAATTTTTTGGTCTTCAACGACGTTGATGTTTTAAATGTTAATGTAATTTCGAGAGATATGTAACAGACATGCAACGCCGCTTGTCAATTTCTATATCGCGGAACTCTCGATGTTGTCTGTAGGGCACGAAACAACAGAGACCCATTTTTGAAACCACCAGCCCGAAAACCCGCGATCCAAAAACTAGTGAAGTATGGAATGACCGCTCCTTGCATGCTCTATAAAACGTGTGCAAAGAAAACTAATTTGGCAATACTATATCTTTTTGTCCAAGAAAAACCTTAATTTTAAAGAAAACTAAACTCTGCCTGTCATTTTGTATATCACGGAACTGTCGGTGCTATTTGTAGGTCACGGAACATCAGAGGCCCAATTTTGAACCCGCCAGCCCGAGAACCCGCGATCCAAAAACTGGCTAAGTATGCAATGAAGGCTCCCTACATCCTCTATAAAATCTCTTCTCCATACTTTATAAAAGTAGAAATTTCGTATGTATAAAACTAAATATGTACTTTATACATGTACATATTTCGTATGTATAATATTTTTATTTGTGATGAATTTCTATAATACGCAACTCCACTCCTCGATTTCTATATCGTAGAGAACATCAGAGGCCCAATTTTTATATCGTAGAATTGTCAGTGCTCTTTGTATATCGCCAGCCCGACAACCAGCGATCCATTACAGAAGTACATATTTCCTATGTATAAAAGTATTTCAATGTATTTCAACTTTCTAGCCACGTGTCTATACTAGGTCTCATTTACTCTCATTCCAACCTGGAAGGGACTCCGCGGCCATGCAGCCTTGTTATAATTAATACCATACATTATTATCGTATAAATAATCATTAGCATAGATTCATCTTAATTTGGGATCTATTAAAGGTTTAGAGGGTTCAAATCTTTTAAGGTGAAAACCTTTAAAGGGTAAATTTGATCTCTCTTGGAACTTGATAGATCCTGGGTTAAGATCGATCTATGCTAGTATATATAAATGATGGGGTAGACATAATTTTCTATTTGTTATTATTATTTAAGGCCTTGAGTAGCTATTCTACGAAAATACTTTTTTCGCGCGAATAGGGGATAGAAATTTACACGAATCACTGTTTTTTGTTGTTCAGAATCCATTTTTGAATGCAAAAATGGATTACGATGAAAAAATTCTAGGGCACTCGAATTTTACAAAAATAATCACTCACTTAAATCTAGGAATCCAATGATTTGTTGCGTGATTTTGGGCAAATATCCCCGGATAAAATCTTCATTTCTTAGAATCTTTAGCCTACAACTTATTTTAATGTGTGTTGTTACATAAACATCTCCCCATACAAAGTTGTAGAGGGAGTCAATAAGATATATATAATTTGAGTGGGTCTAATGGTTTTCCACATGTGTTTCTTATGGGGTTGTTAAACATTTTACTTTTTAAACTTTTTCAGTGAAATCAGACAAAACAGAGTTTGGTGAAATCACCATTTTCTATTATTTAAATTGCATTTTGAATGCATAAATTAATTCTACATCCTGAACATGTGTTTCTTCCTAGCTTTTTCCAATCTTATATATTATCCTGACTGTCCACTCCTAGTGGCAACATATAACATATGTTTGAATGTGCTCACAAAATATCTTTTTGTTTCCACCCAATTCCATCGTGGTTTGGCTGTATAGGCAATCTGATCTATATTGATAACTACGGCACTGTGTTCGCACTCGGGAGGCCGGAGAGATGAGATCAGTTTTTCGCTCTCTGTCGCTTACGCTCTTAAATAACATGTGATTATACAAGCAGAATGGAGAATCTTGCGATGATCTAGAATACTTCCAGCAATGAGATTCACGTGATTATACTGTACTTCTAGAATTGATTCCCATGCGAATTGACTTTCAGGTCGTCTCAACATTAACAATAAACAAAGTCTTCTTGACTTTTGTGCAAACATCCTGTGCCGTGCTACGAATTTGCAAGTTTCTTCTTGACTTTTGTGCAAACATCCTGTGCCGTGCTACGAATTTGCAAGTTTTATTATTCATAAGTATGGATTTAACGCCATTACGGCGTGGAAAATCACGCTAACATTGTGATTAAGATAAACTTTTGGTTCCAATTTGAAAAAAATATAACATTATCCATGTTTAATCTATTTCACAGTTTTTTTAGGAGTAAGCTAATTAGGAGCAAACAGATCCGTTTTTAATGTAAAAAGAAATGGATTTGAATCCGGTTAAATTTTCATGGTTTTTGTATGGATAAAAGTTTCTGTATTTCAGAACTTTAAACCAACCTAAATACTTAAAAAAATCGATCAAAATTCTGTATTGACTGAAAATTTAAAACCCTACGAACGAAAAACCTGACAGTTTTTTAATACAAAACGAAATGCTCAAATACGATGACGTTAAACTGTCCCATCTCATGAACAGACCGCGACGTATGCAGAGAACAGAGATTTAGTTCCACGTGAGTATTTATCTTCTTGAGCTTCGCTTGAGACGTTAACGCTTTACACAGATTTAGCCCCACATTAGTATTTATGCTCTTCAGCCGAGTTATTCGTTGAGACTTTAACGCTTTACACAGATTTAGTTCTACATTAGTAATTCTCTTCTTGGGTTGAACTATTCGCCGAGAGTTTAACTCTTTACACATTGGCTGTGTTTTTTTATTTTAAAAATCTCTGTGGACAAAAAGTCCTTCGAATTTCTTGTAAATTTTTGAATATTTTGCCGTGCGTTAGGCTCTTTACACACTGGTAGTGTTTTTTTTAAAGGATAAAAAGTCCTATTTTGCTTCAGCTAGGTTAAGGTATATAGGTTAAGGGTTAAGGTATATATATAGAGAGAGAGAGAGGGAGCAAATGCTGTAGGTTGTTTGTTTGTGGTATTAAAGATTGTTGGCAATCCGTTAACCGTATGTTAGTTGCACAAGCACACTAGGTCAGTTGAGATTTGAAAATTGACTTGCAATGGAATGGCCTGAACCAATACAGAGTGTTCAGTGTCTTGCAGAGAGCGGCATCGAATGTTTGCCTTCGAGATACATCAGGCCTGATGACGAGAAGCCCAGAAAGCACCAGTTGGCGGAAGAGGAGATACCTGTCATAGACCTCTCCGGTCTCTATGACGAGCGCCGGAGGAAGACTGAGGAAGAAATCTCAGATGCATGCAGAGAGTGGGGATTCTTCCAAGTGATTAACCATGGAGTTTCTCCGGAGCTTCTCATGGCCGGACGTGAGGTGTCGAGACAGTTCTTTCGTCTGCCATTGGAGGAGAAGCAGAAGCATGCCAATGATCCTCGGAGTTACGTTGGATATGGCAGTCGAATTGGTGTGCAGAAAGGCGCGACTCTCGACTGGGGGGATTACTATTTTCACCACTTTTTGCCGCTTTGCATACGAGAGGAGCACAGATGGCCATCCAAACCAAAGGAATATAGGTGATGAAGGAATAATCAGAGTGACCCCTTTCTGTTCAATGTGCAGTTTCATGCTTTTATTTGTGTTACAGTTTCATGCTCTATTTGGACCGAGTGTTGCTTTTTTCATGCTTATACAGTTTCATGCTCTATTTGGACCGAGTGTTGCTTTTTTCATGCTTACATGCTCTATTTGGACCGAGTGTTGCTTTTTTCATGCTTATGGATTGTATATAGTTGTCTATCTTTATTGTAATTCTGAGAGTGGAAGTGATGTCTACAGGTTGAGTTTATCAGTCCAAAAGAGAATTCACACCTTTTTTTTAAGGCGTAGACGTTAAATGTTTGATTTTTGGAGTTTTTATAAGGATATCAAGTATCATTTTTATTGAAATTTGATCAAAATTGACTGGTAGTAGATTTGAATGATTGAATGTGTATAATTACAGTGTCTTATAAATTTTTCATTTTTGATGATGCTAATTCAAATATACAATTTAAAAACAATAGAAAATACAAAGACGATTTCCTCATCATTATCTATATCTATTTTGCCAAATTCTAAAATGGAGAAGAAAAAACAATTCCTAATCCATTTAGAATACTGCTCAGTTTTTTCACGCTTTCCTGAGTAGTTGTAGCTAGTCATGTGGTTGAACTAAAATTTCAGTATTGGGATATCTGTTGACATTACAGGAATAGAATGAAAGAGTACTGCGAAGAAACGCTGGAGCTCTGTGGGACCCTGCTGTCTGTGTTTTCTGAAAACCTGGGCCTGCCTCAGGACTATCTAAAGGAAGCTTTTGGACATGAGGAGGGCATTGGGATTTGCGTGAGACTAAACTACTATCCAGTGTGCCCACAGCCGGAATTGACTTATGGCCTGTCCCCACATACCGATCCTGGAGGAATAACCATTCTACTTCAGGATGATGTCGTCGGCCTTCAAGTTCGCAAAGGCGACTATTGGGTGCCTGTGCAGCCTGTTGCTAACGCTTTGACGATAATCCTAGGCGACCAAATGGAGGTCAGTGCTGTTATTAGTATTTATATTTACCTGTTAATGTCTGTGGATGGTCGTGGGCAGAGTGCTTCAAGGATTCTTTCTGTTTTTGGGTGCAGATATTGACTAACGGAATTTACAAGAGTGTGGATCACAGCTGCGTTGCTAACCGGAAGAAGGAACGAATGTCGATCGTGGTTTTCTGTAACCCTAATGGAGAGAAGGAAGTCGGGCCTATAAAAGAGCTGATCCATGACTCCAACCCTCCAAGATACAGACAGATGACGTTCAATAAATACAGGACGTTCATTCGAACGACTGGGACTAAAGGAAAGAGCTACGTGAAATCTCAGATAAATTTTGGATAGAATAGCGATATATCATTCTATTCTATTTATTGTACATGCCTGTACGGTATTGTCCTGGTAGATATGGAAGGCAAACATCAGCTGCTAATTATAGTTGACCAAAAAAAGAAGAATTATCCACATGTAGGTTGAATGTGTTCACTAATTCCAATCAGCTGGTGGGTAGCCAATTTTTTGGCACATTTTTGGGATAAGTTTTGCTCAAAATCTTGTAGTATTAGTGCTGAAATAATGGATACACCAAAAATTTAATTGAGAATCCGTCCTTGTCCAATAGGATGGGTAATGCCATGCTTGGGACATAAACTTGATCCTACTAGCACGGGTAACTTCTATGTTTAGGTGTTTCAAAATATTTGAGCTAGACAATGATTTGAATTGGATTTTGGATTTGGATTTTCATCTGTGAATTTTATAATAGGTATTTAATTGTTTTTGGTAAAGTTGAGAAAATGTTCAGTTCTTTTTTATAAGTTTTCAAAATTGAAATGATTTATTGTGATAGTTGGTCTTTAAACACGATCCACTAAAACTGAAAGGTGTGATGAAGAAGAGCATTCACTGGAACTTAGAAAGGCGGAAATGAAGAAAATGAAGAAAGACACTAGGAAGTCAGCTTCATGATAGGAGGAAAAGAAGAAATTGAATCTGCCCCATTATGAGTGGAGATTGTTGTTGAGTAACTATACACTAAATGTGTGTAACTCACTCTTTTTTAATCAATTCCTCTTAACAAAATCCCCATCCAATCTGGTTTTTGTGTAATTGAATTATATTCTCTATTGTATTTATTTGTTGTGTTCTTGTTCAATAATTGTCTGAATGAGGAATACTTAGTTTATTCATTATGATATCATTTCTATTGTAAACACTAATACTAAAACACTATTAACCAATGCTTAGTTTATTCATTATGATATCATTTCTATTGTAAACACTAATACTAAAACACTATTAACCAATGCTTGAGCCCTAATCCATCGTGTAAATAAATGCTACAATTGAAAACCAAACATTAGTGTTTTTTGTAACTAAAAGCTACAACCAGCATAAACTTTGATTGTGTGTAAACTCTATGTACAACACAGCATAAACTTTGATCGTGTGTAAACTCTATGTACAACACATAGCTTATTCATGCCCTCAATTCAAAGTGGAGTGATAACACTTATAGTTATTTATGTATGAGCATAATATGTTGCATATTTAATATTTTATGGCTCTTGAGAGTTTGTGCATCATGTTTATTATTTGAGGATGTGAAGAGTGGACACAAGTGTTCGGAGTAGAGTGCTAGGTTTGTATATTTAATATATATAGAGTTTGTATTTAATGGGTCCTCATGAAAAATAGAGCAACCAAGTATTGGAAACCAAATTTAATTAGGGAACACGAAGTTTGAACTCATCTTGTTGAAGGTTGCAAAGATATTACAATTCAAAAGTAAGAATCCATGTTGACAAAATGGATAGGCCACATGCCTACCATTTATCGATCATATGGTATCAGAGTAGGTGTCACAGGGTTGGGGATCTTGGTTGAGTTGCAAATGCTCAACATCCTCAACGTCATGCGGCACCAGTGCCTTTCATTCAGTGGCAAGGTCAAACCGAGGTACTTGACCCGGGTTAGGCCTACACTTAGTCTCATTTCCTCACTTATGTTATGTGTGTGAGTCTTTAAACTTAGTTATCTTCAACAACAATAAAATAAAGCATCCATACAAGTACAAAATGAAATTTTTTTCATGGGCGGCCAAATCGGTCTAACATCCAAAATATGATATAAAACATGAAGTGTGTCGAGCTCAACTCATGCCACACAAAGAAAGTTTGAAATGGGGAGCTTTCATTCAATTACAAATAACATGTTGCATAAACACCAAACTCTTCTTCGTCAAGTTAACCTATGTGCACCCTTCCTTCGTTTCCTCGGCTAGAAGACTGAATGAAACTCTCATCATCGTGCTTCATAACCGAAAATATTTTATCTTGCCTCATACCATCCAACCTGCAATCCGCATACCTAGATGAAACTCATATTCCCTTCCTTGTTCAAACTTCTTCCTCATACCTTTTCTAGGTGAGTTTGCCTTTGGTTAAATAGGCACCCAACAGGCATTCCCATTGACTCTCTTGGGACACAACCATTCACATAGAGTGCGCTTACGAACCCACACCCCTTCGGTGGGGGGTCTTTACTTTCTGTCCATTTTCATCTTGTGCACATTTCAACCTTTTGCATGGGAGCATGCCCTTTGGTCTTCCCCATAATGTTCTCCACCCATCCTGGCCGACTATGTCTTTTTCCTTGAGCACCCAAGTCAAATGTGCATCCGCAACTCATTTTCTTCATGTTCAGTCAAATCCACTTGGAGTGTGTCCATGGTGGGTGTTAGTCCCTAAAGTTGCACTTGACTATGAGAGGGCAAGTTAGGGCATCATTCGTTTATTGCAAAGTATTTTTGAGGTTTTATGATTTGGTTTTTTGTAGGGTGGTTGAAAACTGGCTCAAGGTTACAACATGACATGAAAATCAAGATCAGAACATATCATATCCCATTGGCTGAATAATAGGTAGAAACATAGATAGATTAAACTAATATAAGAAAAAGGAAGATGAAGTCTCCAATTTTTCAACTTCACATGAATTCTCATCTCAAAATGTCATAAAGAAACAAGACATCCATCTTGATATCAAAACTTGAAAAATTATCTCTACAATGAAATTTTCACTGTATAAATTAACAATCAAGAATAAAAAAGCATTGCAATCTGAATAATGAATTCAGGCATGAATAAAGAAATAACAGAGTACAAAAAAGAGGGTCTAACCATCCATATGCCTTTGCTATTAAGTGTCAAATTGAACATAAATGCCTTTTACAATAAGCTTCTCAAAAAGGTCCCCTCGATCTCCAATTTTTCGACCACGACATAGTCTTTCCT
This sequence comes from Picea sitchensis, assembly GCA_010110895.2. Classification (NCBI taxonomy): domain Eukaryota; kingdom Viridiplantae; phylum Streptophyta; class Pinopsida; order Pinales; family Pinaceae; genus Picea; species Picea sitchensis. The sequence continues at coordinate 43,895 of SNQJ01S0005418.1, read as the reverse complement.
CTGTCTATTTAAACTATCTATACAACTTCCATATCCTATCATCTAGTATAGCCTTAATGACTAGATTCAAATAATATATATCTACTAAGGTAGTTCTCTCAGAAAGAGCTTCTACAATCCCAAAATAGATCACAACTCAACAACTTGATATTGCAAATATTGTCAGCATTTACATTTGACTCTACAAAACATGAATTTAGTTTGATTTTGTAAAACAGATCGAGGTGTTAGGATTTCATTGACCAAAAACGAGTAGGATTTGCCATATTTCCTGGAAAATGTTTAAATCATGATTGTAGAAAATTTCCATGTTACCTTTAGGATATAATCAGAACTAATCCCGAGCTATGTTCTTCATCAGAACTTGCTGAATATATAGCTTCAGGCACATCTGATATGCGATCTGAGTCTTCAAAGTAATCGTGTTTATCTTCATGGGTTTCACTAATATCTTTAGCCATCTCTTTAGATTTTGCTAATCTGGTTGAAGCTCTCGTTACAGGTCCTGTGGGTGGTGAAATCATTCTTTTTCCTTTGTTGACTGGTTTCTTGGGAAATGAAATTATTTTTTCCCTTTTCTTGGTACTTGCTTCAGCATTCTCAGAGTCATCTTCTATGACTATGACGTTTTCTTCTTTGATTGACGGATCAAACATGGCCTTTGACTTCAGTCTATACTTGTTGGTGACCCTAGTAGAATTCCTTCTAGGTTTCTGTGATACAGACACACCTTTAACCCTTTTCCCTTTGGTTGTAGCACCCCTTTTACTGGTTGATGGGGTTTCAAGCTTGACTGTAGTTTGAGTATCAAGATATTTATTTGAATCATTTTCCCCTTTAACATCTTCTTCAAAAAATGTTTCAATTTCTGGATCCCACCTAGGTCTTTTACTTTCGATCCTTTTGGTCACCCTGATATCAGACATCTCCTCTTTCATAGGGGTTTCATTGAAAATATCTCGCCTCTGTGTAATGGTCTTTCCCCCTTTGCCTTTCTTCTACTTATTGGACTAAGTGATAGGGTTTAAAGATTGCGTGAGCCAGCTCCAGGGCTTCTGTAATTCGCTCAAAGCAGACATGACTAAGGTTTTAATTAAGACTTGATGGAACATGCTACTTTAGCATTGGTGGACAGTGACTGCACTCTCTTTGACATCTTTGTCAAGATTTTGAGCATAAAATAATGGATAATTAAAGGGTAAGCACCATTTAAATGCATTAGTATCCTGATGTGGTAGATATAGACTAGTGAGAATCTACCTTCACAGGTGATATACATGTGGATCACGATCAGAGCCCTATGCCATTCGGGTCGAATCTAGCTACGAGGTATTCCCCTTTTCCAATCTAGATTTTGCTTATCTATAAGCAGGAATTGGCTTACAAATTCTGTAACCACATGCTCTTTCTTCCACCACCTTTCTACTCCAACCACCAACCTGCAAGCCTTTGCGATAGTCTACTCTGTCACTAGCATCAACATCTTACCAATTTCCACCTCGTGACCATCAAAATTCAGAGAGAACTCCATGGAGACCTGCTCATCATAACCCTGAAAAGTGGTAAGGAATTCAAACCACCCAACATCTTTGAACGTTTGAGCCATCTGAGGATAGGCTTCAATAAGTTCGACACCCTTTGGTTCTATTCTGACAACCTGTCCGCTCCTCTTTGGCGCCATCAAAACACAATTTTGCAACTTGCGCCCTTAGGTTCCAAATTTTTCACTTGCAATTGTTAGTGTATACCGTTCCTTTGAGAGAATACCTGCATTCCTCACTGCAAGCTTGAATTCAGCAAAATTGAACAGGTATAATATAACGATCATCAAGAAATGGGTGATTTAAAATGAATCCTGAACGGGTACACAACAATCAGATTATGAAATGGTTGAATTTGCAAATGATTTCCAAGCTTTCGTGGATGCATGTGAACTCTCAACCCACGATTCGTGTCATCGTAACGAAATCTGGATGGCAAGCATTTATCAAGGCATGATTATTTGGCACTACAGAAATAGCCTTATTCTCGTAGCGCTATTAATGACTTAGCAAAATTTGAATGTTTGAAATTCAAACAGGCATATAAGGAGACACCTTGTTTTAAAAACCGCGTCTTTCAAAATCAAACTTAAATAAACTATCCAAAAACTATAATGCAAACCATAAGATACTAAAAACAAAAAACTGAAATCAACTCGAAACAAAAAATGAAGTGTGGGTAAGAAGGGTTTAGGATAAGGGTTTCTCACTAAACCAAGACAAAATTAGAGACTAACAGTGGGAGTGTCTCAATTTCATTTGGTCTACTCCCGCTTGGTGTGTCCAAGGTGCCCAAGCTACCCCATACTTCATTCATATGTCTGTTCAATTTGGCATGCTTGTTGTCGACATGCCCGTTCATCCAACAATCTGTCTTCGGTGAGAGTGCCCATGTCTTCCATGTGGAATTGAGATTTGTTTTATCTTCAGTTTCTTCAATGAGGGAACCTAGGTTCACCATGGGGTGCCAACTTGCTTGCATCATCCATCAAGTCTCTACACTCAAAATATTTTGCAAGTCATGGTAGTGCGAAGTCATATTTGGCACTCCAGTGTGCCAAAATACTCCAAATTCATCTATAAAGTGACCAAGCACCCTCTCTCTCACCCGATTCATTCCTCTCGTCTCATGGAAGGAGAACTCGTGCTTAAGTCTAGTCTCGAGGTGTGACATGCTCCCCCACTTAAAGTGCTTGTCATCTCTGACAATCCGAATGTACTTCATCTATCATGATCGTCGATGATGCTAGTCTATTCCCCAAACTGTCATCCTCATCTGCACACCATGTTTCACATTGATTTGGGAAAAGATGCAGGTTTGGCCTCAATGTGGCATGTCATTGTTTCCTGTTGCGATGACTACAAAGTTATCCTAAGTCTTGAACTTCTCATGACCTTTTTTGTATCCAGATCCCAACCCAATTTCATGTTTCCACACATAGCTATAACTCCCACATCTAAGACTAGTCAGATGATCAGTCTAGTCATCACATATGATATGAAAGTATGCATTTTTCCATGTTCTTGAATCATTGTTGTCCATATCTTGTGTCTCTCTATCAAATCCTCAAGCTTAGGGAAAATTTCTTCACTCTTGCCCAAATTTTCGCTAAGTCTTTAGCTCATCTTCACAATTGTTGTTTGCACCCTCATGTATTGACTTTTGTATTCTCACAAGAAAACAACCGTTGTCTTCATTTCAACCTTTCCTATGGAACCTCCTCACTAAGGCAACAAGGTTTCATTGCCTACTTCTTGGCAGGGCACCCATCTTTCAATCTCAATAGACTAAGTACTCCTAGAAGCCACCGCCAAGGCTACGGGAAAACAATGTGTTTGATCTATTTTTCATCTACAAGTACCTTAGGAAGAATTTGACTTCCTTCAGTGAGCAGCCAAAATTCTCAAGCAATTTTTTTCTAATCTCAAAATCATAGATCCCCATCGCTCATCTACAATAGTTCAACATTGTTGTGGGGTCTCAGTCTTCCATTCCCACTTCTTCCACATCCTCCAAGTCTGGTTGAGTGAGTTCCTTTGTGCGCTACTTCGTCTCAACATTTAGAGTTTATGGTACAAGTGACTTGATTTACCAAGCCTCCTCAACCTTGTCGCAAATCTACTTGTAGTAAGGTGATTCAGGATGCGTTTCCTGTGAGATGAATTCTACTCATCCTCCCTAACTTTCTTTTGGTCATGTAGGCACCACAATTGATCCATCTTCTCCAAGATAGACTTTGAATAAATCTCCAATGCTATCAACCTTTGTGTACTTTATTATATCTGGTTCATGACACCTAAAGAACACTTGGTTGGATTCACTTCTTGTTCCTACTTCATGTCATAAGGTCTGTCCAAACTTCTATAGACTCCCTCAACCAACTTGATCACAGTACTTCTTAGATTCTATCCAAGCTTTCTCTTCATCGTCAAGCGAACACTTGGCGTTTTGGATTCATCCAAGAACACCAAGAAACCCTGATGCGATACATGAATTTCCTTGGCATGATTGAGAAATTCCTACCCCAATATCATCACATGATCCTCCAATGGAGGCATCATCACATCCCAAGTGCCAAACTAGCTCCTGAATCTCAGTGGTGTTGAACGAACTACCCCTACCACTGGATTCATTGTTGAGTTGATTTCCTTGAATGCAACCATACTTCCCTCAGACTTATGATAGAGAGATGTATAAGTCCATTCACTAATGAAACTATGAGTTTATAGGGTGTCAACCAATGCTACCACCTTCACCACACTCACTGTCACATCCACAAAACAAAGGTTGCCTTCTTTTTCTTTTGAATGTTGTCCATTGTTCTTCATCTTGAACTCGTCTATATGCTTCGTCAATTCCTCGGCCTCTTCCATCATTTAGTTTTTTAGTTTCAACAATGGTTGGCTTATTTCATCCAAGACAACGTGCTTCTTCATTGTAGCCTTCTCTTGTTTTTCAACTGTTCATTACAACATTTCCTTCAATGGAAAATTTCATGTGAAATTGTTAAGGTTTCATAAGAAACTACGAATTGGCTTACCTATACGATTAAGTAATTGACTTACCTCCACAGTCTTTCTATGATGTTTCTCTAATACCATTTGTCATGGCACTGAGGATCTCGGTTGAGTTGCAGACACTCAATATTCTCATCACCGTGCAACACTGATGCCTTTCATTCAACAACAAGTCCAAACCGAAGTACTTGACCCAGACTATGCCTACACTTAGTCTCATTTTCTCACTTATCATGTTATGTGTGTGAGTCTTTGCACTTATTTATCTTCAACAATAGTAAATTAAAGCATCCATACAAGTACAAAACAAAGCTTTTTTCATGGGAAGCCAAACAGACCTAACACCCAAAATATGATATAAAACAGAAGTGTGTCAATCTCAACTCGTGCCACACAAAGAAATTCCACAATGGGAAGATTCCATTCAGTTACAAATAACCTGCTACGAAAATGCCAAACTCTTCTTCGTCGAGTTAAAATATGGGCACCCTTTCTTTTCTTCCTTAGCTAGAACACTGAACGAAAATCTCATCCCCGTGCTTCATAACCGAAAATATTATATATTTCCTGATGGCGACGACGACGCTCCTACATACCCCGCAGACTCTCTGCGCCTGACCTCCGGGTCTTTAAGGATCGTTCAAATCCCCCCTTGAGCCGGATTAGCTCTTTCGATTCCTCTGTGGAATCTTTGCTTGAAACCCACTCCACAGGTCCTTCTTACCCTGTCACGGCCTTCTGGACGACCATGAACAAATTCCCCATAGGGAATGTAATATCGGGTTTTAGAGTTTCCTCCTTTCTGATGTCGAGAGTTCATGTACTCTCGAATCCTCGATCTCTGATGAGCTCTCTTCCGGCCTTAGCACCTCCTGGCTATGCCCTCTGGTCCATGTGACGGCTATCTCATAAGACCGCAGCCTTATATTTCTTTCAGGGTTTTGGGTTTCAAATTCTCGATGCACCCCTAACTTCTATTAGCCCTCCAGGCTAAGCTCGTGGTCCACGTGACCTCCCCCTATATGACCGCAGCCATACCTCCTCATTGGGGTTTCGAGCTTTCCAATGTCGAAATGCAATCGTCCTCAGGATTCGCGATTCCTCGAATCCCGACGCACTCTCTACGCGTTATCCCTCCTGGATAGGCTCTGGCCCATATGATCATTATCCCCGTGACCTCTGTCTTACCTATAAATTGGGGTTTCGAGCTTTTCAATGCCGCAATGCATTGACTCACGGGATTCCTGATCCTCCAAATCCTCATTCTCTGCTACGCTGACAACTGGCTCCCACAATGGCGCTTCCTCCTTCTTGTCGGGGTTTCGGGCTTTCCAATGTCGAAACTCACATGTCCCCTAGACTCGCGATCCTCCGATTACCGATACTCTTTGGCCCTAGCCCTTCCTGGCTATGCCCTGGTCCATGCGACCACCTCTCATATGACCGCAATCATATACTCTTGTCGGGTTTTCGGGCTTCGCGATTCTGAAATGCCCAAACCTCTTGCTATCAGGATTCCCAATATCCTGACTCTCTTCGGATTTATGACACGTGTCCCAAGTGAATGGACGGTTCAGATTACTCCTCACATTTTCAAGACTTCTGATGTCCTGACTTTCATGACCTCGAGAACTCTGATATCCTGAACGCTGATATCCCGATAAGCCAACTCTTTCGGGACTTTCATCTCTGCCTATGAGAGTTTAACTCCCACGCAACTCCTGACAGATCTGATGGCTGTCAGGTATTTGGACCAAGATCCGATGGTCCAGATCTCTTTTTCTGCGCACACTCCAGAGACTAAACTCCAAGCATCTTCTCTCGATCCAATGACTGACGAGATTCTGTGTGAACATCCGATGGTCCACAATCTCCTCTTCTGTGCGCTTCTCCCGACGCCTTCCTGGACGTGAAAACCAATGGTCTAAATCTCTTTTCTCCAGCCGATCTGACAGCTGATGTGCTCCCTCCTAAGCTTCCTGCACGCTTTCTTCCCAGACTTGGAAGAATTTCCAAGTTTCCAAAGGCCTCGACCTTTGTCTTCTCTTCTGCGAACTCCTCACCTTGAGCTTCGCTGCGCGTATAAAAACGCTGACTCCTCCTGAGCTTTTACTCTCGAATCCCCAAGGGATTCTTTTAACTTCTACCCTCTGCAGAGTCTTCACATGCACACGGTGCTGCCTCTCCTGAGCTTATTAACACTCAGACCCCTAAGGGATTTTGTCTTTCTTCCTTCTCTGCAGATGGAGAATGTCGGGATTCTCTCCTGGCTATCCTCTGCCTCAAGCAACCTCTTGCTGAGTACTTCTGGGTATTTAGTAACCCTGCGAAGATCCCTCAGTCGACTCTTCTTCAAATTACAGAACTCAAACGAGTTCTCTTCTCCTTTCTCTGTGCCTGTCTGCACACTAACTCAAACGCCCACCTGGCAGAGCTGTCTTCCTTCCATAGAACGTTCAACAATTTTGTCTCCTTCTCCTGTGCACCTATGCACTCGCTTGATGCCCACCTGGTAGAGCTCTCAGAATCTTCAGTGATTCTGTCTCTTCTTTAAGAACTCACAACATAGTTCCTTCCTCTGTGCACTCCTTGCACTGGCTCAATTCCCACCTGGCAGAGCTTCATAGAGTCCTCAGTGATTCTGATTCTCCTGTCTGAACTCACAACAAAGTTCTTTCAACTGCACCTTGTGCTTGTGCTCAATGCCCACTTGACAGAGCTTTACATAACTCACAGCGAAGTTCTGTCTGCAACTGTGTCTCTCATACACAGCCTTGCCTCCAAGGTGTTCAGCAACCTTGAGGTCTTCACTGAGTTGTTGATTCCATCTCTTGTGCCGCATCACGTCTTTGTCTGAACCCGCAGTATTCAAAAATGCATCCTCTGTGCATGGCTATCAGAACCCGTAATGTTCTGTCACACCCTCCTGGTGTGAAGCCTCAAAGACCTTCACCTGAAATCAAACACACTACTGCAAATGCATGATAACAACATACATTCATAGCATACAATGGAACACTCACAGACATCCACATNTCTTTGTATTAAATATTGCAAATGCCTATATTTACAATGTGTTCCTGAGCACGGCCTGTAACAAGGTCTCAGCTCTTCTCTCTTCTGTTCTCCACACACAGACTATCATACAACTCACTTCTCTTACAAAATGAGATACCCAAATCTCTTTTACCTGAGGGGGCTCTTTGAGTGCTTCCCTCCAACCTACCTACCCTATTCAATTGCATTGAATAACTGTCTAGTCTAGCATATGGAACTAGATCTCATCCATACAAACATTAATGGCCGATCTACCTAAAGTCTGCACAAAGGCACGACTCCCCAGCTCAATAGCCTAAACATTAAAGTTACATTCAATTCATATTTAAATGAGGATTGTGCCTCTCTCTTAGCGTGCGATTTGAATTCGTTGGCATGGTTGGCTGACATGGAGAGATGTTCCTATATCAAACTCCTCAGCTGCAAAATCATGAGCTCCTGCTCATGAGCTTCCCCTCTCAGCTGTTGGAAATCCTCCTGGATCCCAAATCATCCTCTGGAGTTGTTCATCCGCTCCATTCCATTGTTGCTACTGCTGCTTCTCTTCTGCCCAGCCTCTCCTCACTGGCAGTCTCTGCTGACCTCAACATCAGCCTTCTGATCTCCTCGATCGTTTCATCCAGCTGCTCCAGTGGCTGGTCCTATTTTTGCAGTCTCCTCAGCTGCAAATTTTTTGGCACATGAGTAGATCATCATGATCTCCCATGCCTCCTTCATCAGTTTCCAACTTCACGTGTTGGATGTGCACGCTCTGCACCTTCACCCTCTCTTCCAGGGCTTCAATTTATTCCCACAGATCAACAAAGAAAATGCTATCTGCTTCTTCTCTTTCTTATGCTGCAAACTCCCCTATTGCAGTCTTTTCAACTTTCTGGTTGAAAATATTGAGCCATTCCTCAGAATGCTCATCATCCTCTCCTGATTCTTCTGTTGTTAGCTTCAGTGCTACAACTTCTTCAGCTTCTTGGCTGAATATGTTGAGCCATTCCTCAGAATGCTCATTTTCTCCTTCGTCGGCTTGGGAAACTTCCAAAGTATGCTCCAATTCATTTTCCCTGACAGTCACAACTGACTGTTCTTCTATTGTTGCTACACCATCTGCAACACAAACTTCTTCCTCCTCCTGGGCAAATGGTAGGAATATCTGAATTCCTCCAATCATCAGAAGATTTCTCATATCTTCCTCCTCGGTCAGCTGCACATGCTGATCCAAACTCACCTTTGAGCTCACCTGCTCTGTCATCTCCTCTGGCTGATTCTAACTCACCTACTCATCCCTGCCCACCTGGAAATATGGGATGTCTCTACTGCCCTCCTGGTAGTCCATGAGATCAACTGATCCCATATTCATCAGCACTCCTTGCTGAATTGAACTCACCTTCGAGTCCATGAGACTTTCAGATAGTCTCGAATGCTCATCTCTACCCACCTGGCAGTTTAAGATGCTTCCACTGCCCTCCTGGTAGTCTTCGAGATCCCACAACGACCTCATATCATTGTCTAATTGGAAATCTGAAATTCCTTGGCTTTCCTCCTAACAGTCTCTAAGATCTCACAACGATCTCATCTCGTTGCCCACCTGGCAAACTGGAATTTCTTCTCTGCCCTCCTGGCAGTGCTTGAGATCCTCAGCTGATCCCAATTCATTTTCTCCATCATTGAGACCTCTCCCAGTCTCCGGTTCACACACCTGAACCATTTTCTCTTCTGGTCCATTGAGGTTTTCAACATACCTCAACCTACGTTGTCTTCTAACCATCAACTCCTTGACTAGCCATTTTTCTTTCAGCTTCTTCATGGGCCACTCATATACCCATCTTGGCTTCTTATCCTGCTGCATCCGTAGTTCGAGCTTTTCCATTTCTTTTTTTTATATCAGCGAGCTCTTCATCTATTTATTTTTGGCTCCATAGCTCTGAGTTTTTCCTTCCAGCATACCTATGGCCTTCAGTAACCATGGTGTTGTCCCTATTTTCCCTCTTGGAAAATATGCTGCTGTCACTCTGTACTAAGAGTGTTACCAGCTTCATCTTACAGTCTCCCTGACTGTCTTCTTAACCGTTGCTTGCCTACCTGCAAACAACCACCATAGAGTTTCCAACGCTCTGTCTTCTTTATCTTCTCCCTCTGCTTGAAATATACAAACAGAGTTCTAGCTTTGATACCACTTGATGTGTATCAGAGTGCTCTTTACCTCTTCCTGCCTCTTCCTACCTGAGATATACAGACAAGAATTAGGCTCTGATACCACTTGATGGCGACGAACGATCGATGCTCCTACATACCCCGCAGGGTATCTGCGCCTGACCTCCCGATCTTTAAGGATCGTTCAAATCCCCCCTTGAGATGGATTAGCTCTTTCGATTCCTCTGTGGAATCTCTGCTTGAAACCCGCTCCACAGGTCCTTCTTACCCTGTCGCGGCCTTCTGGACGACCATGAACAAATTCCCCACAGGGAATGTAATATCGGGTTTTAGAGTTTCCTCCTTTCTGATGTCGAGAGTTCCTGTACTCTCGAATCCTCGATCTCCGATGAGCTCTCTTCTGGCCTTAGCACCTCCTGGTTATGCCCTCTGGTCCATGTGACCACCATCTCATAAGACCACAGCCTTATATTTCTTTTGGGGTTTTGGGTTTCAAATTCTCGATGCGCCCCTAACTTCCGTTAGCCCTCCAGGCTAAGCTCGTGGTCCACGTGACCTCCCCCTATATGACTGCATCCATACCTCCTCATCGGAGTTTTGAACTTTCCAATGTTGAAATGCAATCGTCCTCAGGATTCGCGATCCCTCGAATCTCGAGGCACTCTTTACGCGTTAGCCCTCCTGGCTAGGCTCTGGCCCATATGATTGTTATCCCCGTGACCTCTGTCTTACCTCTTCATCGGGGTTTCGAGATTTTCAATGCCGCAATGCATTGAGTCACGGGATTCCCGATCCTCCAAATCCTCATTCTCCCCTATGCTGACAGCTGGCTCCCACAATGGCGCTTCCTCCTTCTTGTCGGGGTTTCGGGCTTTCCAATGCCGAAACTCACATGTCTCCTGGACTCATGATCCTCCGATTCCCGATACGATTTGGCCCTAGCCCTTCCTGGCTATGCCCTGGTCCATGCGACCACCTCTCATATGACCGCAACCATATAATCTTGTTGGGGTTTCGGCTTCGCGATTCCGAAATTCCCAAACCTCTTGCTATCAGGATTCTCGATATCTCGACTCTCTTCGGATTTTTGACACGCATCCCAAGTGAATGGACGGTTCAGATTACTCCTTGCGTTTTTGAGACTTCTGATGTCTCGACTTTCACGACCTTGAGAACTCTGATATCCTGAACGTCGATATCCCGATAGGCCAACTCTTTCGGGACTTTCACCTCTGCCTATGAGAGTTTAACTCCCACACAACTCTTGACAGATCCAATGGTTGTCGGGTATTTGGACCAAGATCTGACGGTCCAAATCTCTTCTTTTGCGCACACTTTAGAGACTAAACTCCGAGCATATTCTCCCGATCCAACGGCTGACGGGATTCTGTGTGAACATCCTACGGTCCACAATCTCCTCTTCTGTGCGCTTCTCCTGACGCCTTCCTGGACGTGAAAACCAACGGTCGTGATCTCTTTTCTCCAGCCGATCTGATGGCTGTTGTGCTCCCTCCTGAGCTTCCTGCGCGCTTTCTTCCTAGACTTGGAAGAATTTCCAAGTTTCCAAAGGCCTCGACCTTTGTCTTCTCTTCTGCAAACTCCTCACCTTGAGCTTTGCTATGTGTATAAAAACACTGACTCCTCCTGAGATTTTACTCTCGAATCCCCAAGGGATTCTTTTAACTTCTTCCCTCTACAGAGTCTTCACATGCACACGATGCTGCCTCTCTTGAGCTTCTTAACACTCAGACCCCTAAGGGATTTTGTCTTTCTTCCTTCTCTGCAGATGGAGAACGTTGGGATTCTCTCTTGGCTATCCTCTGCCTCAAACAACCTCTTGCTGAGTGCTTCTGGGTATTCAGTAACCCCGCAAAGATCCCTCAGTGGACTCTTCTTCAAATTACAGAACTCAAACGAGTTCTCTTCTCCTTTCTCTGTGCCTTTCTTCACACTAACTCAAACACCCACCTGGCAGAGTTGTCTTCCTTCCACAGAACGTTCAACAGTTTTATCTCCTTCTCCTGTGCACCTATGCACTCGCTCGATGCCCACCTAGCAGAGCTCTTAGAATCTTCAGTGACTCTGTCTCTTCTTTAAGAACTCACAATAGAGTTCCTTCCTATGTGCACTCCTTGCACTGGCTCAATTCCCACCTGGCAAAGCTTCACAGAATCCTCAGTGATTCTGATTCTCCTGTCTGAACTCACAACAGAGTTTTTTCAACTGCACCTTGTGCCTGTGCTCAATGCCCACTTGGCAGGGCTTTACAAAACTCACAACTAAGTTCTGTCTGTAACTATGTCTCTCATACACAGCCTTGCCTCCAAGGTCTTCAGCAACCTTGAGGTCTTCATTGAGTTGTTGATTCCAGCTCTTGTGTCGCATCACGTCTTTGTCTGAACCCACAGTATTCAGAAGTGCATCCTCTGTGCACGACTATCAGAACCCACAATGTTCTATCACACCCTCCTGGTGTGAAGCCTCAAAAACCTTCACCTGAAATAAAACACACTCCTGCAAATGCATGATAACAACATGCATTCATAGTATACAATGGAACACTCACAGACATCCACATAACACACAGTGATGCAGGAAAAATTGCTTATTTGTATTAAATATGGAAAATTCCTGTATTTACAATGTGTTCCTGAGCACGACCTGTAACAAGGTCTCGACTCTTCTCTCTTCTTCTCTCCACACACAGACTATCATACAACTCACTTCTCTTACAAAATGAGATACCCAAATCTCTTTTACCTAAGGGGGTTCTTCGAGCGCTTCCCTCCAACCTACCTACCCTATTCAATTGCATTGAATAACTATCTAGTCCAACATCTGGAACTAGATCTCAGCCATACAAACATTAATGTCCAATCTACCTAAATCCTGCACAAAGGCACGACTTCCCAGCTCAACAGCCTAAACATTAAAGTTACATTCAATTCAGATTTAAATGAGGGCTGTGCCTTACTCTTAGCTTGCAATTTGAATTCGCTGGTGTGGTTGGCTGGCTGACGTGGAGAGATGCTTCTGCATCATTTCCTCAAACCATCCAACCTATGAGACCATCCAACCTGTGATCTGCACACCTAGTCGAATCTCATATTCCCTTCCTTTTTCAAACTTCTTCCTCTTACCTTTTCCAAGTGCGCTTTCCTTTGGTTAAATAATAACCCAACGGGTGCACCCATTCATCCTCTTGGGACACAACCTTTCAATTAGAATGAGTCGATGAGCCCATGCCCCTATTAGAAATAATAGGTGTACTCATTTAACCATAGAGAATATAGCAATATTGTCACCCAACCATAGGCCAAAGCCACCCCCGAGCACCTTAACCTTGACAAAAAGAATAATTATGGAAGAAAACCCTAGTTCCAAATGCCAATTAAGATAGCGTACCACTCTCCAGAAATAGCTTACCAAGTAGAAATTCCAAACCATAACCAAGAGAAAGTCCAAGCCTAAAACCGAAAATACTAGTTGCAGTAGCTACAACTGTAGGTAATCTCCTAACTTCCACACTTATTGAATTTTTGCAGATGAGAGTTGTGTGTGTACAAGTGAGCTCTGGCATCCTCTATTTATACAACTCTTTCTTAGATGTCTGGGATGAATTCTCTTTCTAGAGGCTAAAGACTCAATATTAATTATTTTCTTTAGCCGACTTTTCTTCTAGGGTTATGTCCAAATCTTTAGGATTTCTTCTTACTTTCCAAAATATTCTATTATTTTCAGGGTTACACATGGAGGCTAATACCTCCCGCAACTACCATAATATCAACACTCCCTCCTAGCTAGGGAGGTATTGAAAACAATGGTCTTGAGAACAAACATACCATTCAACTGGTATCATCATCATATCCACACAGGCTATCTCATGATCAAATCATGAGCACCATCATCTCTATCAGTATCATCCAATAGCATCAACGACATCATCTCTCAAATCTATACACCATTTGAGTAATCATGGATGATGTTGAATAATTCATTCACTCCATAGAGTGATACAAGAACTATTATTCTAATCTGAACATATGTCCTAGAAGAATAATTGTTCCAATAGATGTATGAAGCCACACCATGGGCTACAAGGAATATTCTTCTAATATGGAAATACGTCCTAGAAGAATAATTGTCCTGGACCATTTTCCGCCTGGAGAATATATGTCCACCAGCACACCGACTATCCATCTAGCTGGTAATCATTTCCAAAACTATTTATAGTCTTCATGGGAATCAGAACAATGCCATTCAATAGAACACAATTGTATTTATCCATAATAGTACACAACTACTATCCAGTGGTACACAACCACACCAAGTAACATAGGGATATTTGACAAGTGACACATAGTCACAACCAATGTAACACATCCACCATAGTGGAATAAAACTATTGTCCAGAGACATACAGTCTCGACAGTAATCATATCATCTGATATCAACCTAAATAACAATATCATGATACGAATTGAGTCATATGGGTCATTCTTCCACTCACATCTATGAGATTTGGAAGAGCATCTACCCTCGGGAGGTAAAACATCAGCCATGGACTATCTGGACTATTCTTCTCAAGCATAGAAGAATAAATGTCCCTGATTTCTTAGCTTGGAACATTCCTCTGACACTAATCATAGTGCAACCTGGATAGAATGAGTCCGCCCTAGGGAATATTTGTCCCTGATTCCTAAACCTAGACCATTCACCTAATTGGGCCATTCCTCTAGCATTATTCATAGTGAAACCTGGATAAAATGAGTCTTCCCTAGGGAATGATTGTCCATACCATTTCCTAATGGAAATGATTGTCGTGCACCAACCTCCAAAATAGACCATTCTTTGAAACTGCTCACAACTGTGAACTTTGAAATAATGAATGCTCGATGAGGTAGACCATTCTACTTGACCACTACTTAGAGTGACTTCCGAGAAGAATTATTGTCCTATACCATTCCCCCACACTTGCCACAAGGGGAATCACTATCTATGGTACATCAACAATCTATCAGACCATTTTCATTACGAAAATGATTATCTGATCTAGACCATTTTCCATACTGGAAAATTCTTGTTTGTCAGAAATCTCAAACCACTTTCCGAACTGGAAAGGAAATGCTCATCCTAGACCATTTTCAAGAAGAAAAATGACTTTCCATAAATCAATATCATATAAGTGCTCCCTCCCAACATGGGAGTAATCTCTTCCTTTTTCAATAAGGAATTTGTCTCCACGAGCCCCAACTTGTTTCTTGAGTATGAAAACTTTTCATCTTGGGTAGAGGCTTTACCAAAATATTTTCTATCTGCTCAACTGTGGATATATATTGGATAACCACTTCTCTCTTCTGGACTTCGTCACAGAGAATATAATGCTTGATCTCAATGTACTTTGGTCTGTCACGAAACACTAGTTTCCTCTGAAGGATGCATATAACTCTAATCACTACAATATATCATGGTCGAATTCAACACTTTTGTTTCTTGCTATCTCATAACATCGTGGAAAGGCTCAAACATATCCAAGTGGCACTTCTTCTGTCATCATGAGAGTTTTCCATGGATTAACAATCCATCATCCTTGACTTCTGAGTAACTATTATGATACACTATCTCTGTCATAGAAAGTTTTTCACCATGCTTCTATTGTATATGAGATACTCTGCATCAGGTTGTTTGAATCCATACAAGGTCTTCTTATATCTGCATACATGAGTCTCTTTTTGGTATAATCTTCTTTCTTACTTTGTTTATTCGAAAGAACAATATTTTACATGTAAATTCCAATCCATGGATACTACAAGAGGTATATCTGGTTTACTAGAACAAGTTATTGTCATAGTATTATCCCTCCTTCTGGAAGAATATCTGAATCTTGCAATGCTTCCATTCATAAGTCTTTTAAACATTTTCTTACATACATTGTTCTTTATCATAAATTCCATTTATTCTTCTTGATTGCTTCTTAGTGGGTTCAAACTAAGCTGGTACTCTTGTGATTCTCGGTATAATAACTGGTTGTTCTTGTTTTTCTTTATTTCTTGGAATCTTTATGTTCTTCCTCATGTATCTCTTTAACACTTGGGTCCATGCGGTCTTCTATATGCCCCAAAGATACCAACTTCTTCCTTTCATCATAGGATTATGGATGTAGATGGAAAACCAAGGATACTTTAAGGCTTCTTTTCGAAGAAGACTTCTTCTAAAGTCAAACTGAACATATGTTTCTTATCATGGATGCTACTTTCAATGGGAACATGGATAGATACTTCAAAATCCTTAATGGATCATATTTAGGATTATCTCCCTCCTAATCATTTCTTCATGTATGAATGCATTCTCTTCTTTTGGAATTATGTAATCAGATCCCTCCATATAAGATATTCCACGCGTTCGTCTACATCCTTATTTCCTTTTGCAAGGTGTCACAAGTATTTTTCTAATTTCCTCTTGATTGCTGATTTTTTTCTATTTTGACTCCTTCTAGTCCTCTTCAAGTTTGATTTTGATTTCGTCTTATCTAGTAGTTGTTACTTATATAATAGCTTCCATAGGAATTGCTATCAAAGATTGTCAACATACTTCATATTCTTCATGTGTATTGCTTGACTTATAGTCATCGTGATAGTAATCCTTATCTTGTTATTCTTCCATAGGTGTTGTTTCAATGACCATCTTATCTTCTAAGAAATATATATACAAGAACTATGTAAACATGGTATGTACAAGGACTATGTTACGGAAGAATAATGTTACCTGGACCAAAAGAAGAAATTTGCTTCATCTTGTTTGACTTTCTTTGAGGGTTCTTTTTCTTTGGAAACTGGTGCTTTGTGTGTTTCCTTCGTTTTCTTTAACTAAGGACAATGATTCTTGTAGTGACCATATTTTCGACAGTTGAAGCATTTCATTTTTGACATATCCTTCTCTTGATTTGGTTTCTTCCTTGATTCAAACTTCTTCTTATTCCTGATTTCTTGAACTTTGTTGTGTAGGCTTGATCATCATCTTTCCTTTGGAATTTCTCTTTAGCGCTAATACTTGATTCTTCTTGTGCACAGAAAGTCCAAATTTCTTCAAATGTGGGATACTCCTTTCTTGTGTTCATGCTCGTGGACAATGCATCCCATGTCTTGGGAAGACCATTGAGTACTATATTTACCAGTTCCTTTTTTGAAATGATTTCTTCAATAGATTGTAATTGATCTCTTAACTGAGATATTCTTATCAAGTATGATGTTATGCTATCATCATTATTCATTTTAATGTCATAGAGCTCATTCTTCAGACTCATTACTTGTCCAATGTTTATGACTGAGAAGAGGTTAGTTAGAGCACCATACATCTTCTTAGATGAGTCAAGATGAGATATGTAGGGTATCAAGTGGTCTTTTACAAATTCCACTATGTTACTCATGGAATTGATGTCATTGTCCTTGAACTTCTCCTTGGGTCCATGATATTTCCTTTCACAATATCCAACACTTTATTCTTTGCAAGGATGAGATCAATCCTTTTCTTCCATGCTCTAAAGTTAGAATCTCCTTCTAACTTGTGTTCAGACTTCATAGAGTAAGTCATGACTACTTTGACTTGGTCAACCTTTGATTTTGACCAAAAACTCAAACTTGACATCTTAGCCTGCTGAGAGTACCAGGAGGTGCACTAGGATAGGGAACACTAGGATATCCATAAATTAGGTCAATCTCTTCACTTAAGGTGCCTCAACAAGAGGGTTAGGGTTTTGTTGCTGTAAAAAAAAATTGACTGCAGCTGCAACTGTAACTGAGCAAAATCCTCCCAATATATCTTCCAATGGTTAGACTTTTTGAGGATAGTGTGCTCCCATAGCCTGTTATAAATAATAGGTGTGGTCATTTAACCATATAAAATGTAGTAATATTTTCACCCAACCATAGGCCAAATCCACCCCTGAGCACCTTAACCTTGACAGAGAGAATAATTCTGAAAGAAAACCCTAGGTACAAATGCCAATCAAGGTAGTGTACCACTTTCTAGATCTAGCATACCAAGAATAAACTCCAAACCATAACCAAGAGAAATTCCAAGCCTAAAACCAAAAATACTAGTTGCATTAGCTGCAACTACAACTGCTCTCCAAACTTGCGCACTTACTGAATTTCTACAGTTTTGAGTTTTGTGTGTACAAATGATCTCTGGCATCCTGTATTTATATGACTCTTTCTTAGCTATATGGGACGACTTCTCTTTCTGGAGGCTAAAGACTCAATATTAATTATTTTCTTTAGCCTACTTGTCTTCTAAGGTTATGTCCAAAGCTTTAGGATTTCTTCTTGCTTTCCATAATATTCTATTATTGTTAGGGTTACACATGGAGGTTAATACCTCTCGCAACTACCATAATATTAACAGCCCCTTCAGTGGGCTCTCTTCTCTCTCCTTCGTATTTATTCTTGTGCACATTTAAACCTTCTTCATGGGTGTGTGTTCCTTTGTCTTCCCCAAAACACACTCCACCCATCCTGTTTGACTTCATATTTTTCCTTGGGCACCCAATTCAAGCGTGCGTCTGCATCACCAATTCGTTTCTTGGATTAACATCCACAACTCATTTTATTCATGTTTGGTCAACTCCCCTTGGCATGCGTTCAAGGTGGGATCATATCCAACTTTGTTTGGTCGACTCCCCCTTGGTGCGTCCAAGGCACCCAAGCTACCCCAACCTTTCTTCACACATCTGGTCGGTTGGGCACTCTTTCTTTCGACACATAATTTTGTCTAGCCATCCACCTTTGGTGATGGGGATGATGTCTTCGATGGGGAATATAGATTTGTTTTACCTTCGATGAGGGAACCCAAATCCACCATGGGGCTCCCACTTTCTCACATCGTCTATCAATTCTTTGCACTCAACTTATTCTTCAAGTCATCGTAGGGAAAAGTCATATTTGGCACACCAACGCACCCAAAGACTCCAACTTTGATCTATAAAGTGACCGAGTACCCTCCATATCCCCTGTTTACTTTGTATCATCTCGTGGAAGGAGCATGCATCCTTATCTCTAGTCCCAAGGTGTCACAGTAGGTTCATCATAGACCTTGAAATAGTTTCCATCATAAAATCATTGAACAGTGAGAAGTTGTAAGAGTTAAGAGACTTCTATAGTTAGATACAAAAGGAAATTCAATATTGAATTTATAAATTTGATGAACTGGAAAAATAACTTTCTAAAAGATAGGAATTATTCACCATCATGTGGGAATAATTGGACAAAAACATATTATAGCTCTTGCAATTGGAGGACAAATTCACTTAGATCAATAATTGGCAAATGGAGTCATTCACCAATGTGACAACTCAGCTATACCTAGATTTCGTAGTGAAGGAGGAGGCCTTAAAGAAGCTACAAGTAGCTCAAGAGACCACAAAATATCCTTCTATTTCTACTATGGAAGCTAACACCATGAAAAAATCGAGCAAGGTAAACTTGCCTTTCAAGATCCTTCCTCAGGAGAGCTTTCATGACTTCGAAAAAAAGATGAGAGGGATTGGTTCCAAGATCATGATACAAATGGCATGTGATGGCCAAGGGATACACAAGGAAGGATAAGGGATTTTGATTCCTAGTGTAACTAAACAGAGGCCCAAACATGAAGGCCTAGGATTCATTTAACAAAAATTCAACAGAGGTTCAACTCAAACCACCTTTTTCAAGGTAAGAGGAGCGGAAAAAGAAGGAATTTGCATGGAGGAAAATGAATCTAGAAAAGGAGTGTGTAGTGAGCCATTCAACTCTTCTTGTAGAGGTTTGTAATATGAAAAAAAAAAGATGATTCCACCATCCATATCTACTCATACTCTTGTGGGACCAATAAACCAAGCTAGAAAGCATCATCATAAACCAAAAAGGTATAGAATAGTATATTTGGTTTGTTTTTGTTGCAAGAAAATGTTTCATAAGTCTAGAGATTATTTTCACTCTAGAAGGCAAGATTGACCCATGAACTATTTCTAGTATTATAGATTGACTAGACATTGAGAGGCTAAATGTTAGAGGCTTTGCCTATATTTCCATCCCAAGAATTGAATAACCAAGAAGACCACTTCGAGAATCAAGGTTAAGGGGAAAGAGGAGCGTCTTGCTCTTTCATCCCAAAGAGTAGTGAATTTCCAATGTCCGATGACCTATTATAGCATGGAATGTCATATTTAGGAATGATATAGACAATAGGCCTATGCCAAAGAAAATTCATATTCATCTCTTATCTTGCATATTGCAATGGGGTCACCCTTTCTTGGAGATTTGTTGAAATATGTTTGAAGTACGAGAAGAGGAATACTAAAGGGATTTTAATCTTTTGGGGACCAAGTGTGTTTCACAAAACATGCTATTCCAACACATGATGGACACCTTAAGTAATCACTCACACAACTGTATCAAAGATCCTAACACTAGTGTTTTTATATAGTTAAAACCATGGAATAGAGAAATAGTCCACAATACCAGTCAACATGGCCATTTGAGGGAATATATTGATGTGACAATTTTTTTTTTATATAAGAGAGTTTCTCACAATAAATTATTAGTGCATGACCCTCCATGCTCCTTAAATAGATATCATGAACCAATCAGGTGCCAAGACATGGATAAATAGTTGTTAGTATCAAGGATAAAATGATTTTCCATATCATTGTATGTACATAACATATCACAACTATTATATTACATAACTAAAAATGCATATTGATGCATACTAAAGAAATGCACTAAGAAACATACTTTTACCTAAAGACATATTAGACCAATTTGATCTTAACTAACTCCTAAGTGTCTAAATATCCTAACATCACTCCTTATGAACAACCTGGGATATGATTGAAGGATTTATAAGGGTGACACAATAGAAGAAGGAAAGAGGATTTAGATCCCATACCCCCTTAATGAAAACTTCCTGAACTCCTAACATGTTGGATTATTGAGAGGAGGGTGAATCAGTAATTGATATTTTTAATCCTTTTAACCACAATATGAAAGTGGTATTTATCTTTATGATCAATATAGAATTATCATCCAATAAGTGAAGAGTAAATAAACCATGAAAAAATGAACAATCATACACATAGACAATACACCAGTATTTTTTACGTCGAAACCTAGTGCGGGAGAAAACCACATAATGATTTTTCTTATTTGTCTTTAAGAATTACATTCATGGGAAGCACGAAGTTCCTTTGTTTTCTAACTGAAACTGGAAGGAGGCTTGTTGGCACAGGGGAAGACCCAGGGTTCAACGCTTCAATAGTGCACCAACAAAACCCTAACTACCATCCCTTTTGGCAACACTTGCGAAGCAGATGAAGTCTCACCTGAGGTAGAGGAAGGGGGGCTTATATGACTCAGGTTTCTACAACCAATGTCGGACACGGATCTATGAATACAACACTTAGCAGAGAACTTAGACAACAATACGCATTATTTCATGAGTCTCATTCACATCACAGATTAAACCCTTATTACAGATCAACGTAGTAACAATAAAGATCAAGCACCTTCAATCACTTAGCACATAACATTATCTTAGAAATATCATTCATTTATATTTAATACCATTAATAACTAAGAAACAACATTATATGCATTCACCATACATTATAAAAAAACACTAAGTAGATAAAAAACATAGTTCACATCGCACAAAGCTCATCAAGACATGAGATATACGTGGTTCACCCTAGTGTGGGGCTACGTCCACCAACTTCTTCTTCTTCTTTATTAGTATTCAATTTTCTTACATTCAGTCTCTCACGTGCACAAAGCCACAGAGACAAACTCCGCAGAGGAATGGATATCTACGCGCTGCGTGATAGATCCTCCTTCCCAAAATCAGCTCAATGCACAGAACCTCACTCTACACAGTCTGTTTTCACAAAACAACTTACAACTTCTTCCACTAAGACAAAATTAACACTTACAACATATTGTGCACATAGCTAACCATACATGCTTCTTACATTGCTTATCTACTTATTTATACATTTACAAAAGGCCTAATCATGGGTAAACACATGGGCCGACATCCCATAATGTATTACATAAACCCTAGGAAACCCTTTGTTAGGTCCACAAGACCGCAAAATAAGTGAGATCCCACAATATCAGCACTACCTGGGTGCTCCACCTTCGACTATCCTGTCGAATTCTCAAAAGTGGTCAAATAGGACCAATGTTTCCTCAAAACTTGGTCAAGATCCAAAAAGCCCCCAACACTCACCTGTGACTCATCCAGAGTCATTCATATCTGGGAAATTCTCCTTCAAAGGCATCAAGCTTAGCTCAAGCTTCCTTGACTTGATGCTTCACTAGAGCCTCTTGCTTGGTGAACTCTTGAATCAGTTGATCTGTAACATCCCTTCCAGGCATTATTCCATTGTCATAACCACTAGTTCTAGCTGCGATCCTTGTCCTTCAATCTCTTCAAAAATTGTGCAGGCTTCATCCTGCACTAACTATATTCTCTGTGTAACCTGCATGAATCTACTCTGGATGGAATTAATCTACTACTGGAGTGAGCATTTCTCCTGTGATCTCTTCATTTTCTCGAATGCAGTGATTAGCTTCATCTACTCCTGCATGGTGGATGCATGTTGTTGTGCCTCGTGGAGCTGTGCTTCTAGTTTCCTCAGCTCCAGATCTTCTGCGAGGCATTCATAGGTTTGTTCACTTCTTTCACTTATCTTATTACATTCTAAGGCAAGGAACTTGATCCTTCCAACTACACTCTTAGCGACTTCCTCCCTCTGATCATGCACTTCTTGCAGAGTGCTCATAATTTCTTGAAGCTCAAAATTTGTTACCTGTGCTTGAAGTTGTTGAATGGCCTCAATGAGCTTCCTCACTTGAATCTCGGCTGACTCTTGTTCTTCCTGTGCCAAGCCCAACACAAAGCCAAGTGCTTTAGTCACCACTTATTTGACCGCAGTCGGCTCTGCGAGCAACTGATATTTTTCTTTCTGTATCTTTTCATTGTCCTCCTTGAACATCACCCAAATTCATCTTTCTCCTTCTTGTAGGTGGTTACGCAGGACTGCGCAACTCGTAGTTTCTCTAAGAAATCCTCCTTTTCTTGCTTCAAGAATTTTGCAGCATGTTCCTTGTCTTCTTGGACTCGCTGAAGCCGAGTCTCTGTTGCATTTGCTAGTCTTTGTAATTGGGTGAGCTCATCCCCTAATTATGTAATCTTCGATGAAGAAGGCGCAATAGGTACTGCACATCTCGAATGGATGTCTTGTTGTATCTCCTTCAGTTCCTTCTCTACTCTTTCATATAACATCTCCTTCTTTCCTCCATATCACTGCAATATATACTCTAAAGAATCCTCAATGGTTGTTATGATTAGATCGACGTCATCCTATGTGAGCATGGCCTTCATCTTGGGCTTAGTGGAACACATCGTCTTTCTTGTCGAAGGTTTCTGTGGAGAAACCTTTCTCTTCTTTGATGTTTCCCCCTAGATAGGGAGATCCTTCAGTGGTGTAGCTTCGCCTTCTTCTTGCACTTATTCATTATCCCCTCCTCCTTGTCCATCGCTTTGGTCTTCTTATCCTCCTTCTGGTGAGCCAGATCCATCTTCTATGGAGGAACTGTCCTCCTCATCAATTTATATATGTTGGACTTCTAACTTTTTCTTCTTTTTCTTCGCACTGCTCTACCTGAAATGCTCAACTCGGGTGACCAAGGGGATTCCTATGATGTCCTCTTCGGAAAGATCTGCATATTCAACTGGTACAAGAAACTATGCCAACCATTTTTTGGTGATCTCCTCCATGTCCTTGTCGATCAACTTATAATAGGATTGTAACTCCTCCTTGCTCTCATCCCTGCATGCCACTATACATAAAGTGTCGATGTGCGCAGAACTTCGCTAGTGGTCTGTACTCGCGTAATGTGTTCAGTGTCATGCATGGAAATGCCTCAATAACATGTTTCAACTACTGGTAATAGGCATGGAACACAAAGTTTGAATGCCACTTCTTCGACATGTCATTCATATACCACAAGGTGGAGAACCTTGTAGCCAACGACTCCGATGGATCTACTTCTGGAAATGTTGCTCCTTC
This sequence comes from Picea sitchensis, assembly GCA_010110895.2. NCBI lineage: Eukaryota > Viridiplantae > Streptophyta > Pinopsida > Pinales > Pinaceae > Picea > Picea sitchensis. Next base: position 20,024 of record SNQJ01S0005418.1, on the reverse strand, counting down.
CGGCATCTGCCAAGTGACAAATGCGATTAATACAAGTAACCAACTGAAATAGAATTCATACCCCTGATCCTATGCTTCACGACAATCTTTCTCGTTCTCCTTGATGAGGTAAATCACCAAGTTCATTTGCATCCCCTCCACTCACTTCCCAGTGAGTTCCACTATGAACCCAATGACCTATTTTGGATGGTTCTTTCTTACAAGCTTACCAGCCATAAGTTGGAAAGATAGGCACACTACGCCATCCTGGATGGAGGATACCATGTAGCCTTGCTTTCCCTTTTCTACATCTCTATAATCCTCCTTTATGTGTTGTGTCAGGGAGCGATATAAAGACTTCCCTGGGTAGAACTACTGAGGGTTGGGGCCCTGCATGCTCAGTCCTGTGATTTCATGGATCAACGTCGAATCCACAGTGATGCGCCTATCGAGCCACATATATCCTCCATGGTATCACGACAAGAGGATTTTAATACAAGAATTAACCTCCTGATGTTGGTTGAAGTGAGGGATATTCATTACATTCATTATTGTGGACTACGCCAACTCCTTAATCCATGGATGGGAGACTACGCACTGCTTCTTCCCAGTCGTCTTCATCAAATACCTATGGGGTGCGAGCATGGCGTATTTCTTTCCATCGCCGAGATTAAAGTCATTGTTCTTCAGAGCTAGGATATGTCCCGACCGGGTTCCAACTACGCGTATCCCATTTGGTATGTATGCAGTGATCAATGTATACTCAAAATCACATGGGATACGGTTAACCACACTAGCCAAAGACGGTATATAATCTAGCAAGACAGGTGGGATCTGCTTCGCGTTAGCCAGATCATCGGGGTGCTTGCTTCACTTCTCAGTCACGGTTCGGTTAGAATGATGTCGAGTCAAAGGGGATTCTTGTAGTCCCCCAGTTGACGACGCATGTATTCCTACAGACATAACTCTCTCATCTATGAGCTCCATGCGAATATCCTCCACAGAATTCTCTAATGCGCTAGGTCACCTGACATCCACACTTGTATACAAATAGATCAGGTAGGCGAATTGATAAGCGAGGTAATACAATAGATGGCGAGGTCTAGAAATCACAACGCGATAAACAATTGATTCTATGGTGGCTTGGATAATCACGGGTGGAAAAAAGTGGTCCCGACGCAGCGTCCGACAGGTTAAATAAGAAAGTGTCATAATGGATTCCTCCAACAAGCAGTAATCTTGTCATCGATGTGAATCTGTCCGTTATAGTGCGGTCTCAATGATCTATTTTCTCATAACTGTGTTTTCTAGTTGTTCTAGGGCATCACTCTAATGGTCGGGGTGCCTCCAATGATCATATAGCTTTGTCGTGGTGAAGTCCCATTCTGTGTGGTTCTCTTGTTCCCGCAAGGTTCAATTTCTGTAGATATACCTCCTATGAAGTCTTCCTTCTGTTCTTTGTATCTTCCTATAGTTTTTCTATATTATCTTTCTTCTTATTGAGCTTCATGGCCTTCTTTCCTATGATTTGAACTTCTCTAACAATTTCTGGAATCCTCTTCCCATTTGTATTTTTTTTCTCTCCTGGTGAAAGGACTTCGCACTGCTGATGTGCTCTTATAGATTATGAGGTTAATGTCCCTTCTCTTACTATTTCTGAGGTGGCTATACTTATTTCTTGCACATACATGTTCTTCAATCCTTCTTGCATTCTTTCAACTTCGACAATTAATTGTCTTTACCTCTGTTGCTTTGACTTATCCTCTTGTTTTTGTATTAGTCACTCTAATTTTATGGTTATTAAGTCCCTTAGTTCTTTCTTTTTCCATTTTGTAGATTCCTCCTCTACTTTCCTTCTGATCTGATCCTTCTCAATCCAAGTCTTTCCTAATAAAAGTGGAAAATGGGAGTTGTTCTCAACAAATTTAACGACTTCAAATTCTTCTCTAGTCGATGTTTCATGATAAATCATAGGTATATTAGTAACTCTTCCACATAGGGTTATCATCTTTCCTTTAAAAAATCCTATCCTTCCTAATGAAGGTATCATAGTAGGCCTTCCCAAAATTTCCCAAGTGCTTTCTGGCACAATATTCACATGTGTTTCTTCATCCAATACACATTCTATGTCGAAGTCTTCTATTCTTGTAACTATGCACTGTTTTTCTTTCAGGATCTCTAGTAAACTGATGTCTCTGTGATCATCCATTACTTATTTTAACCGTATTAAGATAGTCTCACTCTTTCTCTTTATGATTCTTTTACATATCCTTAGTCTCTTGACCTTCTTTATAGTTTTCTTGTCCCATGTTCATATTTTCAACTTTAGCAATCATCCTTGGGCAATCCTCAACCTCATGACCAATAGATTTACAACAAAGACAAATAGGACCTGTACCAGGGCATTCCTTAGCAAGATGTCCTACTCATCTACAAGTATAACATAGTGTCAATCCTCTCTTTCTTTTAAACAATCTCCAACCTCTCATCTACTGCGCACTGATATCAAAGTGATGGAATTGCAATTTGCAAAAATTCTTTCTAGGTTCTTGCATCCACTTATTGGTCCAAAAATTCTTTCTATGCATAGGAATAACATATCTTTCTCTATTTCTATCAAATTTATTCAGATTAACTCTTTCTTATAATTGTGCCCTACCATTTAGACTAGGAAAAAACCTATCAAACATGCCTATATTGATGCTTTAGAAGAAGAAAATTCCACTTATCTTACCCCTACCAGAGCACAAAGATTTAAGATCTTACCTCTTTTCTTCAGATCAAGTTTCTTTCTTAGCACAAATATTTCTCTTTTCTTCAGTTCCCAGCAATTAGAGTTTCAGGTCCCGACAATGAAACCATTCGTTGGCACAGGGGAATACCTAGGGTTCAATGCTTCAACAACGCACCAACAAAACCCTAACTACTGACCCTTTTGGCAACACTTGCAATGTAGATGAAGTCTCATCTGAGGTAGAGGCCGAGGGGGGTTGTAGGAATCAGGTGTCTACAACCAAGATGGGACACGGATCTATGATTACAACACTTAGCAGAGCACTTAGACAACAATATGAATTAGTTCATGAGTCTCATTCACATTGCATATTAAACCCTTATTACAGATCAACGTAGTAACAACAAAGATCAAGCACTTTCAATCACTTAGCACATAGAATTATCTTGGATCTAGAATTCATTTATCTTTGATACCATTAATCACTAAGCAACAACATCAGATGTATTCACCATACATTATAACAACATCACTAAGTAGATAAACAACATAGTTCACATCGCACAAAGCTCATCAAGACACAGGATATAAGTGGTTCACCCCAGTGTGGGGCTACGCCCACCAACTTCTTCTTCTTATTTATTAGTCTTCAATCTTCTTACATTCAGTCTCTCCTATGCACAAATCCACAAAGACAAACTTTGCATAGGAAAGGAGATCTACGCGCTGCGTGCCAGATCCTCCTTCCCAAAATTAGGTCAAGGCATAGAGCCTCACTCTACATAGTCTGTTTGCACAAAGCAACTTACGTCCTCTTGCACTAAGCCAACATCAACGCCTACAACATATTGTGCACATAGCCAACCAACTAGGCTTTTTACATCGCTTTGATACTTATTTATACATTTACAAAAATGCCTAATCATGGGTAAACCCATGGGCTGACATCCCATAACCCATTACATAAACCCTAGTAAACCCTTTGTTGGGTCCAAAAGCCCACAAAATAAGTGAAATCCCATGATCTCGGCTCCGCCTGGTCACTGTATGTTGGACCAGCCTGACGAAGTCCCAAAAGTGGTCAAACACAACCAATGTTTCCTCAAAACTTGGTCAAGGGCCAACAAGGCTCTGACCCCCTATTTTCAGGCTACAACCTGAGGGAAGCTCCAAATCCTCGATTCTCTGTTTACAACTAGAAATAGTTTACAACCCCCTATGTTCTCCAGCTACAACCAAAATGTGGATACAACCACCTATCCTTTCCCCATCCAACCGCCCTAAAATATAAGTGCTAAATGTAGAAACTGAATATGTCATTGTCACCATCTGTTCTATCAAATCTGTCACTGAGAAACCTGTCACTGTATACTCATCAACCAATCTGATCTGATCACATATACCTCAAACACTATACCACATGTATGTACCTCAAACCATGTGTTATAACCTGTAACATACCCAACCATCCATAGGCCAAGCTACGCCACTTAATCCGACTGCAACACACCCAACCACCCGTAGGCGAGGCATGTTGCAGTCCAAGGAATTTTTTCTCTTCTCTTATCTTGAAATCAAAGGATCGTTCAACAATGTTAGAGGTATGCAAATAGTATGCATAAGACAAGATCCATGCTACAACATAAAAGATCCAAACAATGTGTCATGCAAAAAAAATAACCAACAGACATGCACATTATAAATACATATATCAGAGATAATTAAATACACAACGGAAATAAACATTACACATAAAACACATATAACACTTATCTTTGCAAGTAAATGTTCACCAACTCGATGCAGACCAAGGACGTTCCTCCCAACAATAGACATCATTGTTTTTTTCCTCTCAATAGAAGGTCACCCCTGAGCCATGGCCGTGAATCCACAAGGATGGGTCCTAAGCCAAGTCTAAACACACAGTAGTTGGCTAACTAGCTCTCAAGTTTCCCAACCTCACAATGAAACCCAAATTTACATCTCTCTTTCCCCCTCAGTCTACACCACCCAAAGAAACATACACCCTTCTCTACCATGCAGTCCCTCAAACTGTCCCATTTCTCTCTAGGGCTCCAGTGTTACTGGTCAAGAAATATCCCTACTGGAAACTCCAAGGATTCTTAGTTCTGGAAGGTTCTATCTGAACTGTAATCAGTCTCATAATTAACAGGCCTCTCAACACTCAAGATATCATAGTCTTTTCAACACTCACATCAATCCGAATTACACCATCTCTCTTCTACACAACCTGCACAACCTTAAGTGAATGGACCCCCTTCTCTACCATGCAGTCCCTCAGGTTGTCCATCTCCTTCCAAGGCTCCAATGAAGCTGATCTAGAATCTACATGCTAGGACTCTCAGGACTCGTATTTGTGGACAATTCTATCTGAACTTCCATCAAGCTCATAAACATAGGCATCCATTCCCTTCTGGAATGATCAGTAATTATTACAACCATTCATCAATGACTCTCCTCTTCTTTCCATTCATTTCCATGCTCAACCCAAGAGAATACGAACTATAAATAGTGAGTGAAGAGGAAAGAAGAACAAGGGAGAATAAGTGCACTAGGGAAAAGAAGAGAACCCAAGAAGGCCCCAAGGAATGTTTATATAATCACAAGAAACAAGAACCACATGGCCTTCCCTAAGAAACCCATGTAATCACTTTTCTCCATAAAATCAATTATGGTAAATAAAAATAAAAATAATATTACTTATCCCCTCAAGCCCCCTCTCTCGTGGAATCACAGCCCCCTATATTTCGTTTCCTTGTCTTTTTTGCATCCAACAGTGTATTTTATTAATGTATATAAAGTATTACATTTCCTAGTAAATATGGTCTTGTTTTCAACTTTACCGGCTCACCAGCCTAAGACACAATTACATAATACATTATAGTTCATTAGGGTTAAAATTGGGATGTTACATCCCCCTCCCCTTATTTCAGCACTGTCCTCAGTGCACAACACCATTCCAATGTTATTAACGTTACAAATCTAGGCACTCTGGCTTTAATCCACACAGACAATCCAACCCACTCTTATATACATAGGCACTCTTGCCTAAAATTAAACATGTATATGTTGGGCCTGAGATATGATCATCTTCATGACATTATTATACACTTTTTTCCATATGTACATATGCATTTTTTATCTTTCAAAGGAGATTTTTGAAGAATTTTATGGTAAAATGATACAATCAGCATGAGGTACGTATAATTCATGTTTTGTGATTCAATCAAGTTTAATTTATCATATTTTATGGTTTCCAAGAGTTAATTCATGTTTTTCTGCTATTACAGGGAAAAACGCACCATGTTTCTTGGTCCGACACTCATTCAGACACTTGATCCAGCACCCATTTCGGTACTTGATCTGACACTCGTTCCGACACCCAGTATTGCACAAAAATGCAAGGCAAGTTGGCAGTTATGGTATTGGCGGCCAGTGGTGGAAAAATAGTTCACATGGGTTTTGTTTTTCATTGCCCCCTCCAGCTACTAAGCTCAAGACAACTCGATTTCAGTTGTCCAAAGAGGGAGATCATTGGGTTCCTTCATTTTGACAGTTAGAGCATCATTTATTGTAATTTGCCAAATTCAGAGGTGGTTCGACCCTCCTGTGGTTGACCACTTGGTTTGTAAATGTTATAAATACCACTGAGTTGGTCAGATGATTGTTAAGTAGAAGAACCAAGTAGCATAAGCATTATAATTTCCAGAAAAAACGATTTTGCTCTGTTTGAGTTTTTTTAAATTGCTAGAATTATGCTAGAACTACATTTTTTGATTTGCATGGTGAATTCAGCCTGCTAAGCTCATGGTATACTTTTAGAGAGTGACCACGACTTGTTGGGGGGGGAACCAGTAGTCCGGTAACTCTCTTCATGTTGATTTATGCATTTCTTAATTTAATTCCTCTTTCTTTAGTTGTTGTACATGCATATTTTTATTTAGTTAATTAATTTGTTGTAGCTTAACTGATTTGCTTCTCTTTTACAAGTTAGAATGATGAGATGTATTAACATGCATTAATCTCGTAGATTAGAAAAGGCTTGCAAGTCTATCTCTCACTATACTAACCCCGCATGTAGTTAGATGATAAATTGTTCTTTCTTTTATATTTTTACAGTCAAGCTTAGAACAGGTTTTTAATTAGAACAGAGCATAGTTTTAATCTGAGTTTCTTCTGACAAAGATTGATGGATGGATAGATTTTCTTCCAGTTTTTGAATCATAGCTTACTTACTTCAGTTTTAGATAGATTTCACTTGCTTAGTTATGGGTTAAATGTAATTGTCAATTCAATTTTTAATATCATGTTTTTTATTTCTGTTTTCAGTCATTTTCTTATCATAGCTTGAATGATTAAACTAGACATAGTATAGTTTCCTTTCACGCAATTT
>SNQJ01S0005417.1:152172-180681 GCA_010110895.2 Picea sitchensis | reverse complement strand
CAAGGTCATATCAAAAGGGGGCTTATCATAAAAATAGTTAATGCTCAGTACTCTGAGATTTCGCAGAAGAGAGAAAGGGAAGATCACAGGTGCTATCAAACCTGCACCAAGGCGCCAAAAGGGCATGTGTTTAGATACATAAGGATACCATTAAGGTTTCAAAAGGTCACTTAACTCAAGAATCGGAGATCCTTGATCGAGAGGTCGTGTATCCCTACGAGGGAGTAGGGGGGCTCCATCAATAATCAAGGTACCTAGACAAGAAACATACTATCAAGAGGAAGAGTTCCTCAATATTCCGATGATATTTTGACAACATAACCCTACTTGTGATAATGGATATGGATGGAGTGACATCAAGTACTATATTTATACTGAAATCGTGGTTAACCCCCCTTGACATGGTCTTCGAAATAGTGGTTAAAGATGAACAAATCAAGATTAGCAATAAAAATTAGGGTTTAGTATGGTCCACATATAACTAACCTCCCATCATACTAATGCGGGCACATTGTTGGGGGTTAGAAATAGTCAAAATTGGATATTTATGGAGAAGTGAAACTTTTGGGGGTGATATGTATGTTGTCCAAGTGCACGTTTTGGGGGTGATATCTACAATGGACACTTTTTTTCAATTTCAGGGTTTGACTAGGTTTCTTTTGATGATTTTGAGGTATATGATGGTGGAAAGGGGCTAGAAATGAGGGTTATGTATGCCAATAGCGACATATTTCTATATGATTGTTGAAAATGTTGCAAGTGAGAAATTTTGATGTGATAAAAACTTTCTTGTGACAACCTTCATACAAGACTCCATAACTTTCCAACGTTATTAATATTGCCTTGATTATATCTTTATAATGTCTTCTTTTGAATACAAATTTTATTGACTAAATATAAGATCTCACAATAAGATTTTATGGAATAGTAAATTTAGTTAGACTTTTGAATAATATCTAGTAAAATATATGTGTCACTTATGGTTTATATCTATATTCCATACAACCATGTCATCATTGAATATATTCAAATGCATGCATTGCTTGTTCCCTTAGTCAATTACTAAAGATGTTTGACCATTTCTCCTATCACTATGCAATTTGACCCACCATTTTTCCATTCATACTATGACCAAGTAGATACTTCCATCCATTGAGGAATTATATGCTACTAATCATGTTAAAATTCTTCTCAATCAACACCACACATATTTATGGAAACACATCATCATACTCCTCCATTTGTTAACAATTGGGACCATTCCATTATTCCAAGGTATTTACTAATTGACCAACAATTGGGATTGATCTATAAACTACTATGGATGATATGGATATTCCGTTGGAATAGTTCATGACAATAAATATTGTAATACTCCGAAATATTAGATTATGTGATTTATTTTCATAGATCCCATATTATTTTTTACTAGCCCAGTCCTCAAATTTATGAAAATAACTAAAATATTGAAATGGAAGAATAGGAAAATGAACACACCATCCTCACAAATGAACACAACATGTATTATGGGAAACCTGATATAGGATAAAACCTAGCCAATATGTGAGGCCAATGCTCCCCTCTCTTTTCTTCAGTTATAAAATGCAAGTACAAAGAAAGAGGCACTCACTATGGAGTTTACTTTTACACTGTGGCCTAAATGGATACTATGGAATCTCATAGCTCCTCTATTTTTMTCTCAAAATACCACTCCTATATGTTCTTCTCAACTATGGAACAATTACAATGCTAAATAATGGAACCCCTTCTCCTCCTAGTGACCCAATATTTATCATCACCCAATAGTCATTTAGTGTTAGGGATTTTTCATCCTCAAMCCTCATTTAGTTAGGTTTCTAGACATTCTACAATATTATTGAAAGTACCACATGAATATCCCCACATGTGTGAGTAACAAAGGCTGACATGGCATCCACTCGATACCATGGTTATCAACAAGGTAGGTCAACTTGCATGAGGCATAACTTCCTCATATGAGCTTCGATTAAGGTGCTTTTTGCAAGTCTTTTGGAAAGGAATATGTGTTTAGAATAGTTTCAAGGGATTGTGAGCTATGATTTCAAATGTTTTACCACCAAAAAATTCCATTTTATGCCTAAAAATGGTTTTGGAAGGTTCCAAACACCAAATCTTCAAATTGGGACTTGTTACTAAAATGGGCCCTACAATCCAATGTCTCTGATTTTTCCACCCAAAAAAGTACCAAGATAGATGAAAATTTATACAATGATCTAATACAGATCATACCTCCCCATTTTAAGAGGATTTTGGTCCCCAAAATATATTACTGAATGAGTTGAGGAAGGCTTTCCTCTACCACCGCCCTAGAGTACCATTTTTATTTTCCTGCCAGTTTTCCTTTCAAACTAATTTTCCAAATTTCATGTTGCCCCTGTCTAGTAGTTCTAGACTTCTGCTACAAAAAAATATCTTCTGTCAACTTTTCTTGAACTCCTGGTGCTAAGTCCTCTATTGTAGGTAGGAACTACTTCTCAGTTTCCTAATCCAACATGGAAGGCTCATAGATTTTAGGTTCTCCATATTCACTACTGATTAAATGCACATATATGGGGGTAGAATGAGTTTATATGTATTATCAACCACCTTATCCAATAATTCAAAATAACCATACTACAACTCCTTGATCTTCTTACTAGGACCCTATAGTCTTTCCTTATTCAACTGCAACCAAACTCTGTCTCCCACTTTGAATGTTTTGTTTGTTTTTTGTTGATCATGTTTGGCCTTGTACCTTTCTTGTGACTTCTTTAACATCTCTTTTACTTTCAAATGTATTTTCCAAATATTTTCAACAAACTTCTCTACTTTCATCACTTCTAATGCCTTCCCTCACTCCTCCTTTCTATCATTAGACAACATCCAAGGGAGACGGTAGAAAATACCTAAAGAAAATTTTGAAAAGGGACTTACTGATAGAATTATGGATTGCTCTATTATAAGAGTGTTGAATGTAGATAATATTTTCATCGCAGGTCTTCATATTCTTTTGACTATAGTCCCTCAAAAGTTGTATCGAATTATTGTTGACTAATTTTGTTTTCCCATTTATCCATAGATGGAATGTTGTAGATATATTAAATTTAGAGTCCATCTTATCCCAATATGTAGTCCAAAAGGCACTGAGAAATATAGTAACCCCTTCTGAGATGATGCTCCTTGGTATCCCAAAGTGAACCCAAACATTTTCAAAGAACATGTTTGTTGTTTCTTGTCCTTTGATGGTATTTTTACAAGGCATAAGAATGCACATCTTTTTGAACTTGAAAACTCCCACAAAAAGATAGGCATGTCCCTTCCTAGTTGTTGGAAAATCATGCACAAAATCCATGGAAATGCTTTCATAAGTTCGTGCAATTAAAAGTAAGGGATGATATATCCCTTTCTTTATATGACTAGGTTTGTTGGTACAACAAAGTATACATCCTCTAATATTCTAAGCTACATCTTCTCTCATATTGGGTGAATACACATACCTTTTTAAGTTGGAAACTATGTTCCTAACACCAACATTTCCTACAACCCCTAAGGTGTGAGCCTCTCTAATAAGATTCACTCTTTCACCTTTAGGAAATAAGATCTTGTCTAGCTTGTAGAGAAACCTATTCTGGAGATAATAATCAGTCTTAACATCACCTTCTTCTACATGAATTTGGCTTTGTAGTTGTTGAAACACCTTTTTAAAGTCCTCATCTTCTATGTATTCCTCTTTGTATGTATCATGGGTGAAATGCTCCATGTGAATAATCATTCCCAAAGTTCTAATATTGTATGTGTGTGACCTTGAAAGAATGTCCACCAACTTATTAGTGCTTCCCTTATTATACTTGATGACTAGATGAAATTGTTTCAAAATCCCCATCCACTTCTACTGTTCGGTTTGTTGAATCTTACTCTGGAACTACAAATACTGCAATGGCTAGTGATCAATAGGGATAATGGTTTCCTTTCCCACCATATGGTTATTTCACTTCTTAACAACTTGAACCAAGGCATCGAATTCATTATCATATGTAGGGTAGTTTAGGACTCTCCCATTAAACATCTATGAATGATAGCATACTAACTTAAATCCCTACATCAATACCACTCCCATATAATATCCACTTGCATCCATCTCCACTTCAAAAAATTTATACAAGTTAGGAAATGTGAGAACTAGCACTTGATTGATATTTCATTTTATCTCATCGAAATCCTTTTGTTTATTATTTCCCCATTGGAAACTCTTACCACTAACTATTATGGTGTGGAGTGGTGCAACTACTACTGAGAAGGATGCTATGAAATTTAGTAGGTATTTTGTTTCCCAAACAAGTCTCCTAACTTTAGTTACATTAGTATGAATTGGCCACTTGATGATGGCCTCCATCTTGGTGTGAACTATCATGAGTCCCCTCCACCAATAATGTATCCTAAATACACCAATTACTACTAAGAAAAATCACATTTCTTGAAATTATCCAACAGTTGATGTTTTTTTGGAGCTTCTAACACCCACATGAGATGTGATATGTTCTCTTCCTAGGTAGAGATATAACCCAATATGTCATCCAAATACACTATTATAAATGAATCTAAGCAGGGATGCAATATATCATTAATCAAATATATAAGTGTAGCTAAAGAATTAAATAAATAAAAAAAGTCATGACCAAAAATTCATATAAACCTTTCCTTGTCTTGAATGTGGTCTTGCATGTGTCTTGTTGTTTAATTCATACCAGGTGGTATCCCAATTTAAGATCCAAATTAGTGAAGTACTTGGCATATTGCAACTATTCTAATAAATCATCAATCTGGGACAGAGGGTATCGATTGTTGAGTGTGATCTTGTTCAAATATTTTTAGTTGATACACATTCACCAAGTCCCATCCTTCTTGGGTACTACAATGATAGGTGATCCACAAGGTGAGGTTCTTGGTCGAATTACTCCATGCTCCAACAATTGTTGCAACTATTTATTTACTTTGTTTTCTTCAAGAACAAATTTTCTATACAAACTAATATTTGGTAATGGGGAGTTATGAAACAACTATATCTTATGCTCCACTTCCATCATAGGTGGCATCCATTTAGGATCATGAAAAAATCCTCTATATTCCTTCAAAAAATCCTCCAATTGTTGTTTCTTATTTTTGGTACATCCTTCCAGGGATTCCTTTACTCTTACGGATTCCTCCCCTGACTAATTCTCTCTTAAGAAAAGAAATACATACTTCTTACTAGAACTGATCAACTTTTTGGCTTCGTTAGCACTTATAAGAGAGATCTTTGATTTACCTTTTTGGGTTGACAATGTAATAATTCCCATCCGTGATTAGGTGGTACTAGTTTTATATTTGCATGAAGATCACATCCCTCATATCAATGTAGGGGCTTCCAAACATCACACCACACATGTGAAGGGGTACTACATCTAACTCCACTTCATTAATAAAATATGCAATTACATCAAACTTGATCTTACACTGTTCAGTGACTTTGATCTATGCATCATTATTCACTCATCCCAATGGATATGGGTTTAGATTATCATGAACATCCAACCCAACCTTGTTGACTAGATCATCTGCTATGAGGTTGGCCTATGAAATCGAATCAAATAGAGCATATACCTTGGTATTTTTTACCTATATCTTAATGTGGAAGAGTTTATTCATCTCCTTCTCTTCCTTGTGATGAAGGATACACATATTCACCTCCTTCTGCAATGAAGTGAAGACAATATTCCTATCCACATATGGGATGCTCTCTACTTGGTTTCTTGAGTCCATGCATAGCAGGTTCTTCCTTTTGGAATTATTCTTATGGTTCTTTGGATTCATCTATGGATGTAGCTACCAACACTTAAATTCCATTTGATTATCAATATTGCAATGGTTGTAGTGGTTGTTTGAATCCTTGCATTGATGTGTAGTGGCTTCCATTTTATTTTATTTTCTTTTCCACTTATTCTTCCCCTCCTTGGAAGCATCTTCGTGGTGTTTCTATTTAGAACTACCTTATTTTCCTTTCTTATGTCGTATGTTCTTCAAGTACCATGCTTGCACACTAGCCTCATCAACGATCCTTGGTTTGAAGAGAATCACTTGATTTTTCAAATGACTATGTAGACCCCCCAGATACTTAATGAGTATATATGGTTTCTTGGGAGAGATACCCAACAAGATCACCATCTTCATGAATTCAGTGGTGTACTCTTTGCACACTTTATCCTTGCCTCTACCTGAAGTGATTCCAATGGATCCATTGGTCATATACATACCCAATAGGGTATAACTAGGACTTGATGAGGGTTTTAAAATCCTCCCACTTAGATACTGGTGGATCATCCTCTATCCTAAGTGTCTCCTTGTGGCTTTCCCACCAGGTTAGTGCATGACCCTCTAGTTTCAATTGGGAAAATGGAATTTCTACTACATTTATATTATGGAAACTGAAATACACTTCTAACTATTGCAACCAATTATTCAAATTAACATCATTGATCTATCCTAGATAAGACTTGATATCCACTTTCACTTCCATTTTAAACAGAGCCTCTGAAGGAATGGTGGTACCTGAACTTGGCTACACTTTCTTGGGATCTTTTTTGGACTTTATTTTTGGGTCTTCACTAGATCTCAGTTTCTCAGGGATTGTGTTTGGATCGAGTATGATTTTCCCTTCTTCATTTATCTTTGGTAAAATAGTTTGGACTGGGATCTTGTTTCTGATGACCTTCTTTAAGAAAGAAACATGGAAGACTGGATGTACATGTGGATATGGAGGCAACTCCAATTTGTAATCCCTACTTCCAATCATTTGAAAAACCTTATAGGGGCCATAATATTTGGGTGCTAATTTATTGTACGTATTTTGTTGCTTGAGGGACATTTTTTGTATGGTTGTAGCCTTAGAAATACCCAATCCCCCACTTCAAATTCCCTTTCACTGCGATGTTGATCTTCCTGTTGTTTCATCCTATTTTGTGCCATAACCAAGTTTTCCTTCAATAGTTTGAGGACCTCTTGTTGGTTCCCTATGTTTTCCTCCACTGCTTGAACCTTTGTATTCCCTTTCAAGAGTGATGTGATGTGTTAGAAAAAATATCAAAATTTCTAAACTTTGTGTTCCTCGCCAAAAATATTTCAAGTTGCGCTAGCTTTAAATCCTTGTCGCTTGGCGTAAGATTTTTAGTCACGGTGAACCTTTAAATCCTTGTGTTGTCTAGCATAAGATTTTTCGCTGCGTTAAAACCTCTAAAACTTTCTCCATTTTCGCCAATCTTCTCTACCATAAAAATCTCAAATCCTTGCGTCACAATTTTCCAAAATCTAAAAGCTTTAATGTTTTCCAAGGTATCTTATTTGTCTTAGTTCACAATTCCTTGATTTTCGCAATAGCTCTAAACATGTCAAGTTATAAAACCAAAGTACATTTTTTTCTATATAAATTATATATATTTTTAAATTTTTTATATAATTTTAAATTAATATTTTATTATTTTAAAGTTTGGTAAAAAGAGAAAAACTGTTTATTTAGCCAAACCTTTCACCAAATATTTTTATATAAAAAATTATTGGGTCAACTACCCTTCACATCCAATCTCCAATCTATCCACCCAAAGCCACACCACATGCCAAGTCACAAGACAACTCACACAAGGCTCCAAGGAGAGAGTCCATGGGGGGACCTAAGTTGTGCACTACATGTTGGAACARAATGGAAAAAAATGGTCATATAAAGTGCACAATAATTTGTATGTTTTTTCATGTGGGATTTTTCCTCTGCACAAATAATAAAATATGAAATGTCAAGTGTCCAAGCCTGAGCTTCTAGGTGTTGAGACATCACCCATCATCACTAAGTTTTAATTCGAGCATACAAGTGTCATGGTAAAAATATGGAGGCATTATTTATCACGATTGCACGCTAGGTATTTCCAATTGCACAAGATCATCATGACACATAGGTTGCACTACTTGGAAGCTCATGGAAGTACCTTGACCCTCAATCTGGGACTCAAGCATCATTTTACTGATTATATCAAAGGCGAATAGAGATTTCCTGTGCAGGTTTGGATTGGAACGATAAAATCTATGCAAACCATAGGAGGAGCCTGCATGTCGACTATTATTCCCATCACGTTGCTATATTCATGGTGATATGAGTTTTGGTGGAAAGCCCCAGATTTGGTGGATAGGAGAGATTCACCAACTTCATTCTTCAAGAACCATTCCTCGAGATAGCATCTGGTTGTTCGAGCTAGCATCCAGTTTTCCCCATGCCATCAAGATTGACGGTAGGTGGGTACTTTGGGTCTTGCAAGGTGTGAGATAATTAATCATGTTTGTTCAGTGTTCCACTTTCTTGTGGCTCCACTTCGAGATATTTGACCACCGGGCGAATTTAATTTTCCACTCCTCTTTTCCCCTTAAGCCTGAAGGCCCGAAGTCAGGTTTTCTCACTCCAAGTTCCATTCTATTATGTCTTCCCAGTTGATGAATAAATACAGAGGATATTTTGACAGGTTTCAAAATGCATTTCCATGGATGGCGTTCTATTTACTGTATCCCTTCAAGACCATCATTCCAGGTGTTATCACTCCAAGAAACTCTTTGAGGTTGTAAGTCAAAGATGCTTGGTAACTTAAAGTAAAAAAAAAAAAATGTTTTTGTATGTGTGGATCAATGAGATAACTCAACTACAATATGGTATTCGGACAGTCAAAATGAATAATCAAATAAACCAATTCCCTCGAGGATCAATAATCAGATAATATCTTTAAGTGGGTGAAGAAGACAGTGCTTATAAACCAGATACACAATGATGGGTTTAATAAACAATGTAAGAAACTATTAATCAAGTTATGAACTGGCTAATGACATGTTAAAACAACTTGAATAAGAGTATAGAAGAAGGGTGGAATTCTGAAATTAATAGAGAGAGAAAATTGTAATCTGTATTATCATATGAAAAGTCTGTTACAAAGGTATAGTTCCTGTATCCAAAATCAAACCCCTGGTTCATCAACAGTTTGTGGCTTTATAGCCTTTACATCAAGATTTCAGATCCTATTTTAATGGATCTAAAATTCCTAAAATAAGCATAATCAAAATGAATCTTTAGCATATATGATCTAATCTTATCATCATAACCTGTATAGTTCTTGTATCCAAAATTGAACCCTTGGTTCATCAACAGTTTGTGTCTTTATAGCCTTTACATCAAGATTTCAGATCCTATTTTAATGGATCTAAAATTCCTAAAATAAGCATAATCAAAATGAATCCTTAGCATATATGATCTAACCTTATCATCATAAGTCGAAATTGGCAGCTAAAGAATTATTTGGCAATTTGTTGATGAAAATCACAGATTCAAAAATTTGTCTTTGATGACTGGGCGATTTATGTCAAGAGTAATCATGCCATTTCATGTTAGTTCCTTACCATATGTCTTTAAAATTTAATGAGAAAGATATTCTAGCTTCTCCTAATTATTATCCATCATTTAACACCTTTCCCACGTGTCCAGGAATCCAAAAATTGYGATCTGGGAAGAAAGAAGGCGTTTCTAGACTCTTTTGTGCTTTCACCAGCTCTTTTGTCCTAAATCCGCCCCTTTCGTTGGTGAAAAGGAAATCTTTCAACGGCTAACTAGTATATTTCAGAACCAATGAGATGGTGAAAGCATAGATGTTTTAATGAAAACTGCCCTGGGAAAAATCAAATTTCAGAGCCGTGGAGAGTCTGTTTTACATGCTTGAATAGTCAATTGACAACTAGACATCCCAAGATTTCCAATGGTACTTTCAGATATGAATTTAGATGTTGAGAAGTCAGTAAAAAGTTCCCCACAAGATGAAGTATCATTTTTCAGACAAATTTCAGAATGAATTATTTGATCGCTAACACCAGGGATCTGCTCCAATTAATCTCACAGATCGTCTTCATCAAGTATTGCATTGGGCTCTTGGATTAGGATAAATTTTCCTGAGAAAGCATTGGCCCATCTGGTATGAATATGGATGCAGGTTGAAATGATTGGAAAGGATATCATATAAATACAATTGGGTATCCATGGACATCCTTACCCTTGTTATCTTATTGCACCTTACCTGCTATATATTTTCTCATTTGAAAATTTATAATTCCAGAGATTAGTAATTATGCTAGTTTGTGGTTTATTTCTCTCTTCATGTGCATCATTGCAACTGGTGTGTTGGAGATGCAATGGAGCAGGGTTGGTATTGATGATTTGTGGAGAAATGAGTAGTTTTTGGTGATTGGGGTTGTGCCAGCCTATCAATTTGGATTATTGAAGGTACTTGCTGGCATTGACACGAATTTCATTGTAACATCTAAAGGTGGAGATGTTGGTTATGATGAAAAAGAATACAACGCTAAACACATTGAACACAAGAGTGTCTATGAGAAAGATCCACATCAAGAGCTGCGTCCAAGTGCCCATAAAAATGTCAAAGTGTTTAGGATATAGTTCACCATTGAAAGCATTTGTGAGTAGAAGGTAAATTCTCACAAGAAAGAAATGCCCATAAATTGACAAAGATTTTGTGAGTTATTAGCAACAATACCTCAATATGAAAATGGTACAAAAATGATAATTCCATTGCCTAGAGTAATGAGTCCAGAGGATGTTGTTGTAATTGGTGCATTGTGCGTCTGAAAAGGCATTGGAAACACATTTTTCCATGGTTGTATGGTTCTAGTTTACAACCTCATGACAGTGGTTCCCAATATCATATCTTTAATGAGCAAGTCAAGGAAAAAAGGTCAAAGGTTTACTAGTATAGACATGTTTAACTGGTAGTAATACTATTCAATAACAGTCTTTGGAAACTTTTATTTTTCCCCAATTGTTTCCCATGTGCAGAACAAAATCCAGTGCAATGAGGACCATCCAATGAGCATTTAAATATGGATAATAATTCTAGAGATAGATTTGAGAAATGACTGGAGGCGGACTTGTACCTGTGGATTTCAAGTTGCAGAATTCATAGTTTTGGGATATTTGGTGAATGTCTTAAGGGAATATTTAAAATATGTTGGATAGTGAGCACACAACAAGAAGGGATACCCTTCTTATTGCAATAAATCCATATCACTAATGTGAAGGATACTATATGTGTCTCTCATGGAAAGAAATAGAGCATGGAAGCTTAAGCAGACATAGAAATGTGTTACATCAGTCAACAACAACAACAAAGTACAAAGTTTTAAGAAAAGAAAACCTTCCAGAGTAATTTTGTATGAAGAAGAGACAAAAACAAAGTGCAATGCAAACTTTCCTATAGATGCCTAATTGCTCCAATTTTGTTTAAAAGTCAGATTTTGACTTAGCTGGAGAGTTTTAGGGACTAGATGGTGACTTGTCATTTAAGAGCTCAATTAACCCTATCAATAAGTGCAGGTGGAACTTAGTTCAAGTATACAAATTCAAGTAGAATGCAATCCCTAATTTCTAGGGATATGAGTTATCTTCAGATTCTTGTGATGACTTGAAGATTTCTTTTGATTAGTCAAGTATTATTTCTAGTTGATTGAGCCCAAGACTAGAAAATGGTCAAAGTGGCACACATGTCACATATTTTTTAAAACAATGCCTTGAAGCTAAGAGATTGGTGGTGATAAGTTGTTACATGTGGCATTAATTCATCATTCGAATGGCCATTTCCAACAGTTTAAACAGTGTGAAATCAAGCATTTCTAGGAAGGAAATCACAGTTGGCATGGAATTTCCAGCATTCCAGATTTCAAGAGATTTATTGTACACTTGGTAGCAGAGGAGATATATTAACATTGTTTCCAGGCAGGTTACAAGTGGTATATCCTTCAATAAAATGTGATCATTTGAAGTCTCCTCTAATGATCAGTGAAGCAACTACCAAATTTCGAGAAAAAATGGCAGTCAAGAAAGAGTTTCAAGCATCGAGATTTTGTTGAACACCTGGAAGAAGAAGAAATCTACCATCAAATCCAAAAAACAACTCTAGCTACTTGAGATACCTTGCAGCCTGTCCCAAATCTTATGGCATAGATTTTTCATTTTTATAGATTTGTAAATAATTTTTTAGAGATTGGCTCTTAGAGCATTTATATATATATGTGAAATGGTTGAATGTAAAAAGGATAACAACCCAAGATCCTTTTGTCTTGGGATTGTAATGCAGTCTTTTCAATAATACAAGACAAAACCAAAGAGTTTTTGAGACCTCGTTGAGTTAAACCATGTCTTTTCATGTGTTATGTTTCTCATTTTTTCATAAATCTTCTTTCTTCTACTCATTCATTTGTTCAGCTTGTAGAGGTTACAATACAGTGAAACTTATGTTGTGGATAATTATAAGAATTCCTTTAAGTGCATTTTTTCCTCTGCTTTGTTGTGAATAAAATAAGACCTGCATCTTAATTTTTTTTCCTAAATTACAAGTTTTATTTGGTCATAGTTTTTCCTTTGTCTTGCTATGAGTGAGACAAGACCTATGTCCAGATATTTGAAATCATTGTCATTTCTTCTGTTGAAGGGAAGGTCATATTTATCCTTGTTATATACATGGAGTTTTGTTTCAGTTTTGTTTATCTCACTCCCTCTATCCATGCTTATGATCAAAAGGATTTAGCATTCGAGGTCATGCCTTTTTGTTTCTGATTTGTAATGATTGAAAGAATCATTCAGACCTAGATCTAGAAGCCTCCAATAGATGATCAATCAACAATTGTTATTTCATTAAAAATGTGCTAAGGCTTGGCTCTATTACAACCTAGAGTCAACTCTTGCAACACCATGATGGATGGAGGATGATATCCATAAAGTTCCAAAAATGGGTACATTTTTTATGATGGAAGGATGTGTTGTACCACCATTTCAGCAAGGGAAACCACTTGACCCATTGTATCTATTTATCGGATGCAAAGAAACAAATATATCCTTCTAGACATTTATTCAAAATTTCAGTTTTCCCATCGGATTGAGGGTGGTAAGATGAGCTATGAGACAATTGAGTACCCAAACAAGAAAAAAATTCAGACCAAAAATTTCCCGTGAAAATTGGGTCTTTGTCACTTACAATAATATTGGGGAATCCATGTAGTTTTTGAATTTTTTCCATGAATGTTGTGGTTACTGTACTTGATTTGAAAGGATGAGAAAGAGAGAAAAAATGGGCATACTTTGTTAGTCTATCCACTACTACCATGATGACATTTTTTCCTTCGGATTTGGGTAAACCTATAATAAAATCCATTGAAAATTCTTCCCAATGTTGGCTTGGTATAGCTAATGGTTGTAGGAGACCTGGAGTATTGATTGTCTCTCCCTTATTCTTTTGGTAGAACAAAAATTTAGACACAAAATTTTGAACATCATTTTTAAGACCTTCCTAGAAAAAATCCTTCTGGATCCTATGGTATGATTTCAAGAATCCTGAATGTCCCCCTATAGGAGAAGCGTGCAATTCCAAAAGGACCTTATGTTTGAGTTGGGAATTCTTACATAAATATAGGAAATCATGATACCATAGGAAATCATTATTCCATACAAAATTATCTACTGAATTGGGGTCTTCATGTAGTTGTTGAATGATATTCCATACCTATTGATCTTGGTTACATTCTCTCCTTGCTTCCTCCACCCACTTAGCTTACAGAATAGAAATATCACATAGTGAACCTTCTTTTTATTCTTCTTTCTTGGAAAGGGAATCTACCACAACATTATGTTTTCCTTTTTTTTAGATAATTTCAAATTCATAACCCAACATATTTATAACACATTTTTTTCTCTCTTCTGAAGATAATCGTTGGTCCAAGAAGTACTTCAAACTTTCATGATATATTTTTACTTTGAAGTTTCTTCATGTTAGGTAGGTGCACCATTTTTGAACTGCATGTAGTATGGCCAACATTTTTTTTTCATAAATAGGTTTGACTAAGTTTTTTCCTTTAAGTTGGTTTCTTTCAAAAGAAAGGGGACTTCCTTCCTGCATTAAAACTGCACCAATCCATGGCCTAAGGCATCACACTCCAAAATAAATGTTTTTGTAAGGTCAAGTGTGGCCAAGATGGGAGTTATACACATAGCCTCCTTAATTTCTTCAAAATCCTTGGTTGCTTCTTTGGTCTAATAAAATGCTTCCTTCTTTAATAATTGTTTTAGAGGTTTACTATTTAAACATAGTTCTTGACAAACTTGATGTAATAGAATGTCAATACTAAGAATCCTCTTAGTTTCTTCAAGGTTTTGGGAATTGACCATTCCCTCATAGATTTAATTTTGTTAGGGTCCACTTTTACACCTTTCTGAGATACAATATGACCCAAATATTCCACTTCTTGAACCCTAAAGGAAAACTTGGAAGGCTTTGCATAATTTTGTTTCTCTTCCAATAGTTGTAATACTCTGTCAACATGTTGTACATGCTCTTCCCAAGATATGTTCTATATTAGTATGTGATAAACAACTATTAACACAAATTTTCTAAGGAAGGGATTGAAAATAGAATTCATCAAGATTTGAAATGTTGAAGGTGCATTAGTAAGTCCAAATTGCATAACCAAAAACTCATAATGGTATTCATGTGTTCTAAAAGTTGATTTAGGAATGTATTCCTTCCACATTCTGATTTGATGATATCTTGAAAGAAGATCCAATTTAGTAAATAATTTTTCTCCATGTAATTCATCTAATAATTCATCAATGATAGGGATAGGAAAATTATCTTTGATAGTCATTTTGTTGAGCTATCTATAATCGGGACACATACACCATGAACCATATTGTTTTGTAACCAACACCAGTAGTGAAGAGAAGGAACTTTGGCTATGTTGAATGATGTCAGCCTCTAACATTTCCTGGATCATGTGTTCAATATCACTATTATATGCATATGGATACTTGTAAGTCCTAATGTTAGGTGGTACACTTCCTAGTTGCAAATGAATAGCATGGTCATGATCTCGAGATGGTGTAAGACCCTTAGGAATTTCATTAAATAACTTGGAATGATTGTTGATAATTATTTGGAGATCGGATGGAGCAGAGGCTATAGATGTTTTAACAAAAAGTGAGCCCGATTGTGCAATTACACCCTGGCTTCCATTTTTTAGTAATTTTTCCATGCTATTAGAGCTTATCACTTTAGAGGGTTTCCCTTGGATACCTCTAAGCTCAATTTCCTTGCAATTTGAGGAAAATATCATGAAAATATTTTGAAAATTAAAGGCCACTATTCCCATTGATTGCAACCATTGGACCCCTAATAAAAATTCCACACCCCCCATTTGGATGGAAATAATGGGGATATCTAGAAAATACTCCCCCATGTTGAGCTTAATACTATGGCATTTCCCTGAACAATTTATGGTAACTCCATCTACAATCATTACTTGAAACTCTGGTGTGCTTTATACAAATAAATTGAGATCTTTTGCTAATTTGTAATTGATGAAATTATGGGTGGTACAAGAATCAATAAATATTTTTACCTTTTCTTTTTTATGAATCCTTGTATATTGAGGGTTTTTGGATTAACTATTCTGACCAATGCATGGAAATTTATTGTTGGATTAGTCTCTTCTAGATCTGGATCTTGTGACGGTTCCAATTTTTTATCTTCTTCCTCTTCACAGTCTATGTAGAATAATTTCTTCTCACTGAATTTATGCCCCTTACTGTACTTGTTGTTACAATTGAAACATAGTCCTTTTTCTCTTCTTTCATCCATTTTTTGAGGTTTCAACCTTGTTGGTTTAGGTACGTTATATTCCTCCCCTTCATAGTATATGTAGAATAATTTCTTCTCACCACATTTATTCCCTTTAATGTACTTGTTGTGACAATTGAAACATAGTCATTTTTCTCTTCTTTCGTCCTTTTGTTGAGGTGTCAACATTGTTGGTTGAGGTATGGTTGTCTTATGACCCCCAAAATGATTTCTTCTTTGAATGCTAGAATTTTCTGTAGCCTTATTTTTGGCATGAATATGATGAACATTTTTCATAGCTTCCATAATATTTGTAGGATTTATTAATAAAATCTCATGTTTAATGTCTTCTTGTAATCCACCCATGTAATCTTCCAACAAGTGTTTGTCACTTATTTTATCCACCCGTGTGGCCAATACCTAGAATTTTGAATTATAATCTTCAATATCACCTAAGTGTTTGATTCTTGTCAATTGAATGAAGTAGTCATGTTCCCAAACTTTCCCATATTGTGCTTCTAAGTCTCTTGTAAATAAACCCAAAGTGTAGTTATATAAAGGGGGCTTCCTTTTCACTACCCATTGATACCATTTATATGGTTTTATCTCAAATTTCAAGGTTGTTATGTTAATTCTTTTCTTATCATCCATAATATTGTGTAGTTAAAAGTATTTCTCTATTTGGTTCACCCAGGTAAAGACCTATGTTCCATCAAACTTCTTTAATTAAATCTTGGGAAAGTTGAATTTAGAACCCCCACCATAATTAAATCCATTGTTAGAGTTAGATTCACTAGTTGATAATGGATTATTATTGGTATTTTGTTCAACATGAATACTACCTTTATTTTCATGAATTCCTTGCATTTTGATATCTCCTTTAGGGAGTCTCTCATCTAGATCTTGACAGATGGAAGAAATGGAATTTTGAATTTCCTTCATGGAGTCTTGTATTTATTGAATGTTTCTTTGTGATTTTACCAAATTATTATACTTATCATGCAAATCATTAAGTTGTTCCTTCTGTTGAATTACTGAGAGGGGGGGTGAATCAGTAATAGCGTAATTATAATCATTTTTCTTCAAATGTTATATCAACGTAGAATTATTATCCAATAATGATAAATAAGAAATAAGAAATCACACACATACACAATACACCGGTGTTTTACGTGGAAATCCAAATCGGGAGAAAACCACGGAATGTTTTTTCTTATATGTCTTGAAGAATTACATTCATTGGAAGCACCAACTTCTTTTGTTTTCCATCTACAATGGAAGGAGGCTCCAACCCCCTGGTTTCTCAGGCTACAACCTGAGGGAAGCTCCAAATCCCCAATTCTTTGGCTACAACCAGAAGGAGGCTACAACCCCCTATGTTCTTCAACTACAACTGGAAGGTGGCTACAACCACATATCCTTGCCCCATCCAACCACCCTGAATTAGAAGTATAATGATGGAACCACTGTCAACCTATCACTGTGAGATATACTACTATAAAATTGTATCAACCTATACCACTATCCTGTATCCAATCTGTACAACTTCCCTGTAATCAAATCGTACCTGAACTGAACATGTATCTACAAAAATACAACAGATACGCGACATGTAGTGATGCAGCCCACGTATGTATGCACCCTATCTATTATGTAGCCCATGTATGGCTTCTGAAACTAAGGTTTCCTTTCACTTGAAAACTTTTGACCCTCTGTAACTTCTTTCACATAGATCTGTAACCTGTTATTGTATCCAGACTGTAAATGTACCCTGTGCATGCAACCTCATACATAACCTCTACTCAAGGAAAGTATGTATCTCTCTAGTCATGTGCCATATAGGTATGTGTAATCATGAACAAGCATAATATCCCTCACATGATCTTAGTAATCAACCCCTTTCTGATATTCAATTTCTCAATACATCAATAAATACAAGATCTCAACCATGAACCATAAAAACTCTTAGCCATATGCCAAGAAATACAAGATGTTCCTCAACAAGAAGTATTAATGATAAATATACCGACACTTTATTTCTATAGATATGACTTATACAGAAGATCCCATGTAGCCACTAGTCTCTCTAGGGAGAATCCTCAAATCTCCATTGCCATTCCTCATTCATACATCAAAATCCAACTATTCATAGAAATAAGACATACCTTTTGAACCAATGGATGGATCTGATGCATCTGAGCACTCTAGACCTTCCTGGGAGCTTGATCTCATAATCTAGAACCTCTACACCTTCATCTTCTCAAGTTCCATGTCTTTATCAACATATACTCACCCTATACACAGCCAACCCGCATACATACTCACCCTATACACAACCAGCTTGCATAGACCTTCAATGTATATGCACCCTATACACAGATAGCCCATGTATGCATCAGAAAATGGGGTTTTATGTAAATTCGATAATTTCATCGTCAAACCTTTGTTCTACCTCAGACATTCGCTACTTCAGATGTATCCACAAGTATTTACAAGAAGCTTTACATAATAAAATAGATATACAAAATGTACAAGTGTTTTCTTTATGAGTGATCTTTGCCTCTTATTTATATCTTCATGTAGCCTTACACTTTCCTTATTTTAGGGCTTCTTTATTTAAAATAATTTATTTTGCAAATCACTTTGACCCTTGGGGCCTTCTATAAGACTTATGAGGGGTTCTCCAACTTTGTATGGCCATAACTCTTTAATCGTGAGGAGTTATGTGACATTCCACATACCACCAAAAATGACATGACAAGCACTAGCTATTAGCACTATTTGTCTAGGATAGTTTCCCTAAAAAATTCATTGTCTTTCAACTCATTATTCTAGAATTAATCATGGGTTCTCTTACTCCGTAAAACGTCTTCCTGTGAGGGATTTCACCATAAGGGGACCACTTTGGAGTTCATCCATATTTACTTCTTATCAACCATGACGAGACAATAATGAGTCATCTTTACATCAAACAATATTGGGTCCATTACCCAAACCATTTTGCTACGGGGCTTTGTTCAAGGGTTGACATCAATGACAACCAAACTTAATCAACACCTCCACTTTGGACTACCTGTTATGTATGTCCTCATTTTCTTCTTGAGTCATAAACGCTACATATGGAGGTTTAATTGGTGTTGAAATATTTTTGGGACCCATATGGAATAATTATGATAATACTCCTTTATTCTATCTTTATCACAATTTTTGAATCACCATAAATGGATCTTCCAATAAAACGTTATGCCAATTGTAAGTTATGTACCTTTCAAACCTTTAATTTGGAGTATGTCCTCCTGGCCGACATTCCTTCTGATGTATTTATGAAATTTTGTCCCTTTTGAGTCTGAAATTTTGTATTGTAGTACTCTAATATGTCTTCTCTACAATTCCACGGTTCTGCCCAAAATTGGAAGTGCCAAGAGAAATTTAAGGTAACTTCCCCACACCTTGCTGATTTTTGTCCTTTCTAGGAAAGAGAACTATTACATAATTCCCCATGAAAAATGTTTTATATTGGATTCTAAAAATTGTACCAAGAATACTATCGATTGTCATCTTTCCAATGCAACTAGTCCCACTGATGTTTGAGCCTCTCAGAAGAAGAAAAGACAATTTTACGCAAAAAACTTGTTTTAGACTAGTTAATAGGACTACTCAAATACCCTATCTTCCACAGGGTGTATCTCCAAAATTTTGATGATGCAGAAGATGAAAGTTTTACCACATATAACTTGATATTTCCTATAAATAACCTCCAAGTTTCATGGTCACAATCTTCCCATAAAAAAAGTTATAGCGGAAATACTAAGACGACTTCCTTAGAGGTGAAAAACCCTAGGATCAATGAGCTATGATACTCAATGTTATGATCCAATGCTTTAACAATGATAAAAAGTCAATAGTTATAGACCAATTCGAGGGGGGAACCTTCTTTTACAATATGACCACTTACAATAAAATTTTAGATAAGATGCTCCTAATACTAGATCTTCTTCATATATATATATATATATATATATATGTGAGAGACAAAGGGTTACAATTATGATAAAAGGGTGCAATGAAGGGTTCTAACTGACCTACTAGAAATGTAATAATTCAATATCTAAGGCTTGATAAGGGGTTTTATACATAACATGGGGATTTTTCTAGGGATTAACAAGGTCCATGTTGTGAGAGATATCAACAAATTTATCTTCCAACCTCACAAATATCTCTTTCACTATAGCTTGAGGGTTGTTAAGAATAGACACATCCACCATAGATAGGTTTAAGTGACTTCCTTCTTAAGCCAATTTCCTGGATCCTACAGTTATGACCTTGATAAGTTGAGGTACCAACTTACCCATAGGGGCCCACACAAATTTTTCCGTTTCATCTCCTAGGGTTAGATTTTTGGATGTCTAGGGTTTTGGAATTCATGACTAATATCAAGAAGGCCATTAGAGCCTCATTGTAATTTATTATTCTCAGACTGATGCATGTAGCAGCGACATCTCTTCTCAGAGTATCTACCTCCATTCGAGAAAGTGTTTCAGTTCTGTAGTTTTATAGTTTCATCCTATTTCATTTATTCAATAGAAGATATTGTTCACTAGATATCTATGTTGTTCTTCATATCTCTGTGTTTATTGTATTAAGTTTGTTAATCAGCTCATTTTTCTCATAAATCTAGATCAGTGGTATCAGAGTAGTATTTTCTTCATTTATTTTTCTTCGTGCATGTCCCCGACAAGATATGGGTACAAGAAGTTGGAACTCAAACCAATCGAACCGTTGCAAGATCAGTCATGCTGAGCTCGGCAAAAAAACCATGGGGGATAAAAATAAAGATGATGGAGCAGGAAATCCTTTTAAAATGTTTCTCGAGGAATCCCTCGCGCGACAAAGGATTGAAATGATGGATAAATTTGTGCAAATCCTTCGATGACTTCCCACAGGAGAATCATCTTTGTCAAGTGACCATGCAACCCCCTTCAAGGTACAAGTAAATTTTGATATTCCATTATTTGAAGGAATCATAGATGCGAATGTTGTAGATAAATGGTTGAATCAGCTCGAAGGTTATTTTTCGGTCCACATTTTTTCTGATAGGGAAAAGATTACTTTTGCACTCCTCAAGGTCATCCCCTATGTTAAGGACTAGTGGGATACTTACGTTAAGCAAAGGGCCATAGAGGAATCTGCAATATTTGTGGTTTCCCCTACATGGGGTTCCTTTTGGGATGCCATTAAAGAATAGTACTATCCCATTGGAAGCTACAAGGACCAGTACACTCGATGGACCACGTTGCATCAAGAAAGGGACCAGACAGTACCATATTTCACCAATATTTTCCATACCCTATACACCAAATTGGGTATCAAATACTCTGAGCGACATATGGTGCTCAAATAATGCGGTTGTTTGCATAGATACATTCAAACAAAAATGGAGTTTCTGGACATCGCCTCATTGGGTACGGCTTATAGATATGTTGTCAAGATCGAGAAAAAATTTAAGCAGAAGAGGTGAGAGTTTGGATCTGCAAAATCCTCACAGTCGAAGCAGGTAAAAGGCGACCCCAAACCACATGGCAAGGGATAGAGAAAATAGATCCACTCTCAGGACAACCAATCCAAGCCGAAACACAAGAAGGTAAATGAAAAGATGAAAAAGGACACGAGAAAATGGTGTGAATACCATAAAATCCCTTGGCACAATACTAAAGAATGCCTCTTCAAGCAGTCACTTGTCGTCGAGTTGAAGGAATCTGAGTCTGAGGTCGATTCTGACTCAGGATCAAATCCAGAAGGAGGGTAGCATATTATCGATGTTGAACCTAGTTCCATTGTCACTACCACCAAAGTCCAGCCAAGTGAACCAGAAGAACCGGAGGAAGGGGAATGCCTTTTTCACTCAAAGTTGTGAGTAAAGGGGGCTCCGCTTCATTTCATTTTTGATAGAGACAGTCAAAAGAACCTGATCTCATTAGAGGTCATCAAGTGATTAGATATGCCAACAACACTACACCTGCAACCCTACACCATTGGCTCGCTTCGCCAAGGAAGAGATCTCTGTGTCAGCCAACAATGCCATCTTCCCTACAACATCAATCCTTTCAAAGACGAGGTATTGTGTGATATTTCTCCCCTTGAAGTTTGTGATTTTCTTTTACGAAAACCATATTTGTGGAAGTGTCATCTTGTGTATGAGTCTATACCCTGCAGTGTTATTATTACGGTGGGTAGACAATTGTACATGATACCAGAGGTAGCGTCGCCTACCGTTATTTATTTAATCTCTCCTAAGAAATGTAGTAAGGTCATTTCACAGACCGGGAAGTTCATCTTCTTTGTGATTTGTGCTCACAATAAACAGAAGGTCATTTCCACATCTATGGCCTCTACACAGAGCCTCTCTTTGCAGCATAAGCAAGTGGACGAGATCATCGAAGAGTACGAATAAATATTCTCCTCACCTACCAGGGTACCCACACACTACTAAGTCAAGCAACAAATTTATCTAAACCACGGTGCACCTCTACCGAATGGACCAGTCTATCGTCACTCGTTGATGGAAAATGACAAAATCAAGTGTTAGATCCAAGAGCTTCTTCAAAATGGGCACATCATACCCAGCTCCTCCCCTTGTGGTATCCCGATTGTACTGGTGCAGAAGAATTATGGAATCTGGTGATTCTGTATTGATTATAGGTCATTAAAAAAATCACCGTCAAGAACTGGTACCCAATTCCCAGGATTGACGACCTTCTTGACCAACTCAAGGGGGCAAAGTTCTTTAAAAATATTGACCTAAATTTTGGCTACCACCAGGTTCCCATCGAACCAACTAATGTATGGAAAACAACTTTTAAATCTAAAGAAGGTCTCTTCGAATGGTTGGTCGTGACCTTTGGCTTAACAAATGCACCAACCACTTTTATGAGGTTGATGAATGATGTATTGAGACCCTTAACCAACTCTTTTTTGGTGGTATATTTGGATGACATCCTCATTTTCATAATAACTTGGGAGGATTTGTTGTCACAAGGGCAGAACCAAGGTTCAACGCTTCAACAATGCACCAAAAAAACCCTAACTACCAGCCCTTTCGACAACACCTGCGAAGAAGATGAAGTCTCACCCGAGGTATAGGTAGGGGTGGTTGCAGGACTCAAATGTCTGCAACCTAGTTGGGACACAGATCTGTCATTAAACCACTCTAACAAGCACTTAGTAGTTAACATTCATAAATAATTAACCCTTATTCACATCGCAGATCCAAACCCTAATTACAGAACAATGCATTATTCTACCAGATCTAACACATCTAAGCACTTATCATATGGAAAAATATCAGATCTAGCATTTATTCATAGCATTTAAGCACTAATCTATCATACTATATTCATCTAAACATTCATTACTACACTTAAGCTTAAATTATATACACAAGACAATAACCAGAATGCACAAAGAAACCATAACACAAGATATTGTGGTTCACCCCAGTGTGGGGTTACGTTCACCAACTCTTCGTCTTATTTATTATCTGATGTCAATCTCCTTACATACACAAAGCCTCAGAACCCATTCTGCATAGGACAAGAGATTTGAGTGCACCTCGCCAGATCCTCCTTCCCCGAGCTAGGTTTAAGCACAAAGCCTTCTTACAATTGTTTTCACTTAGCTCTACAAGTCTCAAAATACACTATGCACAAAGCCTTTCCAATCACATAGATAGAACTCTAACACTTAGCATATTCTCCTTTTCTCCCCCCTTTTTTCTACATCTCCTAGATATCTATTTATACATTACAAAATGGGCCTAAACATGGGTAACCCCATGGGTCGACATCCCATACCCGTTACATAAACCCTAATCCCAAAACCTGCCCTAAAAAGGGGTCGATATCCCGTGATCTCTTCTTCGACTTGCGCTCTGCCTTCGACCAACCTATCAAAGTCCCAAAAGATGTCAAACATGACCAAGGATCTCCAAAACTTGGTCAAGGTCCAACAAGAACATGCGGCATATTCAACAAGTTTTGAGTGCTCTGCGACAACACAAGCTATATGCCAACTTGGAAAAATGCTCCTTTGGCATGAACAAGGTCCAATACTTGGGTTACATTGTTAATGAGAATCGAGTACATGATTATCTAACCAAGATCCAAGTCATCCATGACTGGCTAGCCCGAACCACACTAAGTGATCTTCAGAGCTTCTTGGGACTGGCCAACTTCTATTGATGGTTCATGTTGGGATTCTCCCATATTGCATGGGTCCTCAACCAAGTGACCAAGGGTGATGGAAGATAAAATTTCATGTGGGGGAAGGAACAAAAATGACCATTCGATGATTCGAAGCATCACTTGTGCTCAGCTCTAGTACTCTCCTTGCTCAATCTACAACAATCATTCGAGATTGAGACCGATGCATCTAATTATGTTGTAGCCATTGTTCTTACTCAACACGGTCATCCGGTGGAATACCATGGTGAGACACTCTCAAATACTATCTGGAAATACCCCACCTATGACAAGGAAATGTATTCCATTGTACAAGCTTGTCGTCAATGTAAACATTACATTCTAGGAAAAGAGATGATCATCCACACTGATCACAAGCCTCTGCAGTTCATACAAACATAGGGGAAATTGCAAAATGACCACCACAAAAGTGGTCCACCTACTTGCAGTAGTTCCATATCAACATCAAGTATAAGACAGGGAGCTCAAATCATGTCGTTGACTGCCTCATTTGACCTCTCGTGGTTGCACTCACCATTGTGCTTCATTCCTGTGGACATGAGAAATCTGAGTGGCCCCAACTTTATCAACAAAATACAAACTTCACCACCACCTATCAACTCTTAGGTATAGGCATGAATGTTACCAATTTTCACATTCAGGACATACTTCTATACCATTTCAGCCATATTTGTATTCCTTCAAGCGAGCATGCAAATATGATTTGGTGTGCCCACTATAGTTGGATTGTAGGACATTTTGGCATGGAGAAAACTGTGGTCATTCTACAAAAACATTTTTATTGGCCAAAAATTCAAAAAGACGTCAACAAGTATATCATATCTTGCACTGCATATTCCATTTTCAAGCCATCCATCAAGAATCAAGGCTTATACACCCCTCTTCCTATTCCCGAGAAGCCCTAGGAATCCATATCAAAGAATTACATGTCTAGCCTTTCATCCACCAAGCAAGGAAATGATTGTGTATTTGTGGTCGTTGATTGGTTTTCGAAGATGGCCATCCTCACAACCTGAAAGAAGAATATAGCAGCGACAAATACTACCAATATATTCTTCGAATGAGTGTAGGTCCATTTTGGGATACCACAAACTATCATCTCCAACCGAGACAACAGGTTCCTCAGAACATTTTGGTCACGTCTCTAGTCACTCTTGGACACCAAGCTCACTAAATCCATTGCTTTCCAAAACCAAATAGATGGCCAAACATAGGTCATATCTTATATTATTGTGCACATCCTACGCATGTACAACTCTAGGCATCCATGTACCTAGGATGAGGGTCTACCCTATGTTTATCACAGTTACAACAGGGATCTCCATATCTCCATCGGCCATATCCCATTTCAGGGGTGGATGGGATTCCAACCCTTGGGTCCCATTGATGTTGCACTACCACTTTCCACTACACATACATACTCTTCCCATGTTTAGTATGAGACTGAAAAATCCACCATATTCATTGAGTGGATTCATCACATCCGCCAACAGGTCCATGAGATTTTACAGAAAGCCAATGCTAAGTACAAGCAACGCCATGATCAACATAGGGTACCGTACCAGTTTCAGGTTGGAGACAAAGTATGGTTAAATTTGCAGAAGGAGTGTCTTACCGGGCCCCATCCGAAGCTCTTCCCACTTCGTTATGGGCCTTACATTATCACCAAGGATATGGGTAGCAATTATTTTGAGCTCAACACTCCACCCTTCCTTGGCTTGCACCTAGTGTTCAATGTGGACCTCCTTCGGCCATATTTTCCACCATTATTGGACACCTTGGAGATCATAGAACAACTCACACCAAAAGAGCTCAATCCTAACTACATGGAACAAGAATCCACTAATCATATAATGGACACACAGGTCAAGGGCACTCGCCAGCAGAGGATCTAACTTTATCAGATTGTCAAGGCAGGGAAGCTCCTACACCAAGGAAAGTGGCTCACCCAACGACAAATTCAATAGAATTTTCCTCACATGATGAAGGAACTCAACACAATGGAGACCATTGCTTCATAAGGGGAGAGTATTTATATAGGTGGATATTGTTGGCCAACCACCTATTCCAACTGACTCCTCTTGACAATATTTCGTTCAGTACGTTCTTTTGTACTTCTTTGTAATTATGAGTTCTACACTTCTGGGGTTGTCTAAATCCCTACACATCTTCCAAGTGGATACTGGTGGCCTCCCACCTAATACAATTGACTTATTTTGTATGTTTTCATGTCAACAGATATTGTTGTACTTCTAGGGCCGTTTTGGGGTCCTAAACAGTGTTTTTTTGGCTCGCCACAACAAAAATATAGACAAAGTTACATTTTTATGGAGTAATGTGTAGCTCTCTAAAATAACTTTCCAACGAGCTTTCACATGCCTAAAACAGAGGTCGGATGAAAAATTTACGACCACGAGAAGTTGAGGTACCAACTTACTCATAGGGGCCCACATAACTTTTGGCGTTTCATCTCATAGGGTTAGGTTTTTTGATGTCTAGGTTTTTGGAATTCATGAGTAATATCAAGAAGGCCTTTGGAGCCTCATTGTAATTCATTATGATCATACATATGAATGTAGCAGCCACATCTCTTCTCAAAGATAGCTACCACCATTCAAGCAAGTGTTTCAGTTCTACAATTTTATAGTTTCAGCCTATTTCATTTATTCAATAGAAGATAGTGTTCACTAGATATATGTGTTATTCTTCATATCTCTATGTTTATTGTATTTAGTTTGTTAATAAGTTTTTTGTGTTCCTAAATCCATATCAGTGGTATGAGAGCAGCCTGCTCTTCATTTATTTTTCTTCGTGCATGTCCTCAACAAGATTTGGGTACAAGAAGTTAGGACTCGAACCAATCAAGCCATAGCAAGATTAGTCGCACCAAGACATACAAGAACCCATGGGGGATGAAATTAAATATGATGGAGCAGTTGATCCTTTTAAAAAATTTATAGAGCCCTCATACGACAAAGAAATGAAATGATGGATAACTTTGTGCAGATCCTTCAATGACTTCCCAGAGGAGAAGCATCTTAATCAAGAATCCATGAAACCCCCTTCAAGGTACAGGTAAATTTTGATATTCCATTATTTGAAGGACTTATAGATGCAAATGTTGTAGATAAATTCTTAAATCTACTCGAAGGGTATTTTTCGGTCCACAATTTTTCTGATAGGGAAAATATTACTTTTTCACTCCTCAAATCCATCTCCCATGTTAAGGATTGGTGGGATACTTACTTTGAGCAAAGGGCCATAGAGGAATATAAAATATTTGTGGTTTCCCCTACATGGGATTCCTTCCGAGATTCCATTAAAGAACAATACTACCTCGTTGGAAGATATGAGGACTAGTACACCTGATGGACTAGCCTGTGTCAAGAAAGGCACTAGACAGTACCATGTTTCACCAATATTTTCCATACCCTGTGCACCAAATTGGGTATCAAAGACTTTGAGAGACATCTAGTGCTCAAATATCTCGATTGTTTTCATAGATACATTCAAACCGAAATAAAGTTTATGAACATCACCTCATTGGGTACGAATTATAGATATGATTTCAAGATCAAGAATAAATTTAAGCAGAAGATGCGAGAGTTTGGATCTACAAATTTCTCATAGCCGAAGAAGGGAAAGGCAGCCCCAACCCACACAAAAAGGGACTGAGAAAAGATGGAAACTCTCAAAACAACCATTCCAAGCCAAAACACAAGAAGGCAAATGAAAAGATGAAAAAGGACATGGGAAAATGGTGTGAATACCATAAAATATCTTGGCACAATACTGAAGCATGTCGCTTCAGTAAATCACTTATTTCCGAGTTGAAGGCTTCCAAGTCCGAGGTCGATTCTGACTCTGAATCAAATCTAAAAGGAGGGAAGCAGATTATCGATGTTGAACATATTGTCGTTGTCACTACTACCAAAGTCCAACCAAGTGAACCAGAAGAACCAGATGAAGGGGAATGCATTTTTCACTCATATATGTGGGTAAAGGGGGCTCTGCTTCATTTCATTGTCGATAGCAACAATCAGAAGAACCTGATCTCAGTAGAGGTCATCAAGTGATTGTATCTTCTGAAAACATCGCACCTGCAACCCCACACCATCGGATGGCTTCGCCAAGGAAGAGATCTTCGTGTAAGCCAACAATGTCGTCTGCCCTACGACATCAATCCTTTCAAAGATGAGGTATTGTGTGATATTTCTCCCCTTGAAGTTTGTGATGATCTTTTAGGACAACCATATTTGTGGAAGCGTCATGTTTTGTATGAGTCTATACCCTGCAGTGTTATTATTACTTTGGGTAGACAATTGTATAGGATACTAGAGGTAGCGTCGCCTATAGATATTTCTTTAATCTCTCTTAAGCAATAAATTAAGGTCATTTCACAGACCGGGAAGTTCATCTTCTTTGTGATTCGTGCTCATAGTAAGAATTAGGTCACCACCACATATGTGGCCTCTGCACATAGCCTCTCTTTGCAGCAGAAG
>SNQJ01S0005417.1:94063-152162 GCA_010110895.2 Picea sitchensis | reverse complement strand
ATATTAGACCAAGTAGATCTTAACTAACTCCTAAGTGTCTAAATATCCTAACACTTCCCACAGTATATAGATAGAAAGTAGCTCTGATACCAAATGGTGCAAACCCTCGACCCTTAGGCCAGAGTCCGCAAAAGGATAGTTCTTCCTTCACTAAGCTGAAATAGCTCTTCAGGCTCCTTCTCAGAAAACCCATAAACAAATTTGATCCACAGGTCCTTTCCCTCCAAACGGTCTCCAAGATATGACCACGACCCCTTTCCCGAAATGGAAATTCGGTCTTTGGGACTCCATGCGTCCTAATGTCAAGTTTCCTTGACTCTTTGATTTCCTGAAATGTCGATCTGCCGAAATGGCAAAATTCCACTTTTCCTTGTGACCACACGCCTCTTGTGGAACTTCAGGGTTTCCAATGCCGAAATGCCCCGGTTCCTTGTCTTCGGGATTCTCGAAATCCCGATCCCCGGTATGACGAAGTCTGATCCTGTCTCATGACCTGTCAATACTCCTCCTGTGCTTTCAGGAATTTGTGAATCCCAGCGCAAAAATTCCTTGTCCTCTTGTACTTTTGGTATCCAAAATACCGAAGTACTGAAATCCTAAAACTTCAGTCCTTCTTCTCCTGAGCAAGATCAATGGCTGTGAGCCTCCCTGATCCAACGGCTCATATCCTTTTGGGATCTCATGGGTCAAGAGTTCCAAACTCTCACCCCTTCATCTTCCAGTAGCCGAAATACTGAAATGCCCTTTCAGGGATTTCCCTGAAACCTCGCCTGTATGCACCTTTTCGGGACTTCGGGATTCGCGATTTCATGAATCCTCCGCGACTGAACTCTTGGTCCTTGATCCCCCGGTATCCAAAACCCTGATATGCTGAAATGCCGAATTTTCTTCTCCAAAGGCAAGTCACATTGCACGACTTCGAGGTTTTCACCGTGAAGTGCCCCGTTCTCTTGTCATCGAGATTCTTGAAATGCAAAACCCCGAAATGCCGAAATGATCTAGTGTCTCCTCTTCCTTGAATGTGTGAGGGTTAAACCTCATGCAACTTTACCTGGATCTAATGGATATCGGCTATCCACGCAATATCTGATGGCCCAGATATGCTCTCTTCCGTTGTGCTCTCCTGCGTTCCTTGGACGTGAAACTTCAACAGTCTAGATCTTTTCCTATACTCGATCTGACGACAATTGTAGCTCTCTTGAGTTCACGCTCTTCTTCCTGCCTAGAGGATTTTCAAAGTTTCAAAAGGTCTCAGTCTTTATCTCTACTGATGAATCCTGTATCCTCAGATCCTGTCTGCGTTCTAAGGACGCTATCCCTCCTCAAGCTTTATCAATTCTGGACACTCCAAAGGGTTTTCCCTTGACCTCTGCGACGTCTTAGCTATGACTCTGTGCACAAAAGCACGGCTCCTCCTGAGCTTCTTGAACTCAGAAATCTTAAAGGACTTCCTCTCGATCTCTGCACTCCTTGCAAGATCTTTGCACACAACTGTGCTATCTCTTCTAAGCTTTAGTCTTGAAACAAAGTCTTCCCGCACTCACTCCTTGATCTTAACAAGCCTTCAGATGGATTTCGATCAAAACTTAAATCGAGTGTCGGCCTGGTGCACTCCTTGCATAGGTCTCTATCCTCTTCTTGCTTCAACTGCTCAGACCCCAATGGTCTCTATCCCTTTCTCTCCTTGAAGGGATGGAAATGCCCTCTGGCAATTTCCTGCTCAAGCACACCTTGTTGAGCCTGCAGGGTGTTCAACAACCCTGTGAAGGTCCTCCTATGACACTTCTTCTTCTCTGAACTCAAAACAAGAGTTCTTGTTGTGCTCTATTTCCCTCACTCAATGCCCTCCTGGCAGAGCCCTACAGAATGTTCAACAGTTATATCTTCTTTCTGAACTCAAGATAGAGTTCTCTTGTGCACTCTAGTACCTTCTCAATGCCCTGCTGGCAGATCTCTCAGAATCCTCAGTGATTCTGATTTCTCCTTGAACCCACAATGGAGTTCTCCTATGCACTCTGTGCATGTGCTCAATGCCCTCCTGGTAGAGCTCTACAAAACCCCTCAGTGATTCTGTCTTCTACTGTGTCCTCCTCTACATAGTCCCTCCTCCAAGGTGTTCAACAACATTGAGGTTTCCTCCTGAGTTAATGACTTCAGCTGGTGCACCCTCCTGGCACGTCCTTGCCCAAATTCTGCAGAATTTAGGAGTGCATCTATGCATTGGCTTTCAGAACCCGTAGCATTTTGTCACACCCTCTTGGCATGAAGCCTCAAAGAACCCCAAACCTGAAATCAAAGACCCCACAGATAGCAGAACCTATATGTCCCTGCAAATGCATACGTACAACATACATCTACATCATATAAATACACACACATGAAGACATTCATCATACACAGAATAACATGCAGGAAAAACTGCTCTGATTGTATTAATCTGAAAATGCCTCTTTACAATGTGTTTGAGCTCAGACTGCAATAGAGTCTCGACTCCTTCTCTCCTCTTCTATATTCTATGCACTCCTTGCACTCCAATCACAAAATAAGATCTAAGATCTTTTACATGAGGGGCTCTTTGAGCTCTTCCCTCCATCTCACCTACTCTATTCAATTACATTGAATTTTACAATTAATGGCTATCTAGTCCAGATCAGACCTAGATCCAGCCTTACAACCATTAAAGGCCTTCTTTAACTACAACCTGCTCAAAGGAACGTCTTTGGCTCTACCATCCTTACAAACATTTAATATAACTTCCAAATTCAAAATTTGAAACGAGAGGGTTGCGCGTCTCCTTCTTCATTGAATGCACGTTGTGCTGGCTGGTTGGTTGGCGCATGGATGGATGGAGCAATGCTCCTACATCAGAACCACTTTCATGAGGTTGATGGATGATGTATTGATACCCTTCACCAACTCTTTTTTGGTGGCATATTTGGATGACATCCTCATATTCAATACAAATCAGGAGGAGCACATGCAACATATTCAACAAGTTTTGAGCACTCTACGACAACACAAGCTATATGCCAACTTGGAATAATGCTCCTTTGGCATGAACATGGTCCAATACTTGGGCTACATTGTTGATAAGCATGGGGTACATGTTGATCCAACTAAGATCCAAGTCATCTATGACTGGGCAACCCCGACCACACTAACTGAGCTTCGGAGCTTATTGGGACTAGCCAACTTCTACCAACGGTTTGTGTTGGGATTCTCATATATTGCATGGGCCCTCAACCAAGTGACCAAGGGCAGTAGCAGGTAAAATTATGTGTGGGGGGAGGAATAACAACAAGTATTCGATGATCTGAAGCATCGCTTGTGCTCAGCTCCAGTACTCTCCTTTCCTGATATGCAACAATCGTTCGATATTGAGACTGATGCATATTGTTAGCTCCCAAAATGAATCAGTCATTTGGTTTCATTTTGTAGGTGATAGAATGGTCATTTGTAGGATTCTCTATTTATTTTTAGATTCTTCTAGTGTCAAAATTTAGGGTTTAAATTCATGTCTTAGAAATAAGTTGATCCATAAAGGTTTTTTTTATAAAATTTCGTGAAAAGATTTTCAACAGCTAACGCATGTTGCAAGGTTGATGTTAGCTGGTGAAAGCAATGGGTTTTAATGGTTAAGGAGTACTTTCCCGCAGACAGGCTAGCTGGTGAACGCACGAAACACGTGTTCTTCTTCCACGATTTCAGAAATTGAAAAGAAGACACGCTCGACACATGTCACATAATTATTAAGGCGTTGGTCGAAGCGAATGATGATGAGGATACCATTATGCACGTTTTAATAAGATATTATGGCGGATCGTGCTCGTGAATGCATGCTTCGGTAATGATAGCATTCGAGATGATGATTTC
Organism: Picea sitchensis; assembly: GCA_010110895.2. Classification (NCBI taxonomy): domain Eukaryota; kingdom Viridiplantae; phylum Streptophyta; class Pinopsida; order Pinales; family Pinaceae; genus Picea; species Picea sitchensis. The sequence goes on along the minus strand of SNQJ01S0005417.1, from coordinate 148,289 downwards.
ACATTCATCATCACAGGTAAAGGAGCAGTACCGCTCACCCGGCGAAATCAAATCAACACTTCATATTTTGAACACGCACTGTTCATAGGTAATATGGTATGGTTCCATATTTGAATTGGCAACACCGAGAGTTTTCACTAGCACCAAACCTAGGCTCAATCAAGAAATTACCATGGCATTGTCTGCCAATTGTCCGAGGTTTGAGTCACAGATGGAAAGGAAACGAAGTGGTTTATTGGTAAGGAAATAATTGGATAGCCTGTCATTCTTACAGTCGCATCCAGATGTGCAAAAATGTTTCTCAGACGCAAGCTGCATGATTTATGTTGAAGGTTACAAAATGGTTGCCACCAAATAATAGCTGAAGCATTTGCTAAATCATATGATGGAAACAGAGCTAGTGTGGTTTTTGTATAAATGATAGTCAATGAAGCCGCCATTGCCGCAACAACCAGCTTACCCATATCAGGACAGAGCTGGTTTAAGACAACAACAACCAAGAATTTGAATTTTAGGGTATACCTTAAGGCATAATTTAGAGATATCACCTAGAAAAAAAGCATGCCAGTTTCTCATCTAGAAGATGAATGGCAGGACCTGTTTAAAGGCATTCAACTCTATATCACCTCAAAAGGAAGGTATGACAAGCTAATGCTATATCATTTCAAACTTTTAGATCATTTCATAGGGAAGACCCTCCTGAATTTACCTTTCTTCCTCCACAAAATCCTAACCAAAGTATGTAAAAAGATTAGAGATGAACCTCTAAGCATAAAAAACACCCTTTGTCATTTTGGCTTGATAAAACTGATAATTCTAGAAGAACTCAGACAAAGAGGAAGGACTTGGCAACATTTTTTTTTTTGGGAAGGCTTTGAGACTCAAACTCAACCCATGAATGAGCAGAAGAAAACTGGAAAAAAGCAGTTAACTCCTCAGAGCAGCTCAAGGAGGAGGAGAGCTCTTCTAGGACCACCATAGGACAGGATTTCCAGCATAAAGTCTAAAAGAGAAAATAAAAAATTAGATTTTGAAACCAATTCAGAGCTGCCTATAGTAAAAAAGACAGACATTCTCAATTTACCATACACAGACTCGGAAACAGAGCCAAAGAAAGAAGATGAAAGTCCATCCATTAAAAGCCCTGAACACTCCATGGAAATTGCACAAGACTGTGAGACTTTTACTCCCATTGATGAAGGTGAAACATCAAAGAGAAAAAAATTGATGAAGTTGAAACATCAAAGAGAAAAAATTCAAAGAAATCACAAAAAATTAAGCAACCTAAAGAAGTGATTGCTCAACAGGAGGTTTTAGAAAGAGTAATCAAGGCAAGATACAAATCCATATCTAACAATTTTGTAGAGACAAATGCAACATTTGAGAAGTTGGCTCGTGAGAGTGTCAAAGACAAAAAGAGAAAGAAGAAAATCACCAAGGACTATAACAATTTGTGGTGGTTAGAAAAATGCCTTAAGAGGAAAATTAAGAAATTGAAGCAGAAGAGTAAGTCACATCCAGATCTACAGGTATTGGCCCAGGTTGTTGTGAATATGCAGGGAGATAAATCAAAGGCACACTAAGTTTTTGGTAAAACAATAGTTTTGGAGGTGAAAGGTTCCTTTTGGCCAAAGACAAAACTTTCACCGACGCAAAGGGTAAATTTACAACCAGTTAGCTGGTGAAAAGCAGAACTTTCACCAGCTAACCAGCAGATCGTAAGGTGAATTAGCTGGTGAAAGTACATAAATAAATTTTTGGAAATCTAAGCCGGGGCAAGGAAATTTTGAAGTATTTAAAAAGGGTTTGATAGCATCTAAGGATTAACCACCTAATCAAGAAACACTCGGCATTAGAGATTCGTGGAGATTTTGAGACCAAATGCTAAATTGGTCAACTAAAGTTTCGGTTATGGTTATTAAAAGAGTCCAGCTACAGAAGACAGGTGCCTTTACCCTTCCACGACACAACAGAATCAAAGTTGATGAAGTACAGATGTCAAAATCAACATAGAAGATAGTTCGAGTTCTAGGAACTAGTCTTTGCTTATCAATTGTATTTAGTTGGTTCTATTTTCTATATTTAGATACAGATCCAAGTTTTCAGGATCTAAAAAAAACGATTGTAAAAGGCTATAAATGCCTATCTTTTCTAAGAGATAAGGGTTCAATCTAAGAGACATTTTCTAGCTATTGTACTTGAATTCTTATTCTGATAATAGAATCACAATCCTCTTTTGTTTTCAATGTCAAACTCTTTCATATATTTCATGATTCTACACTTTATTCCAGTTTAGTTTAGCTTTTAAGAACTGCCATCTTCTTATTAAGCTCATAAACTTGGATTAACTAATTTCTTACTATCTTGTATGACCCTGCACATGGTGGTATTTGGTTATCTGGACTAGTATTCTTCATTCCCTTTTTCAACTCTGTTGTCTAATTATTGTTCTCTAACAACATTGTTTTATTCAGGTACATTATGAGTGGTTACTTTCATTAGCTATTGAGTTATCTTATTGTTCCAAGCATACAAATCTACCATATTCTTAATTTACCAAGAAACTTTGGTCTACAACCACAAAGGGTTTCTTGGAGTGATAACACATATGACTATGTTGTAGGCACAGTTCTCACTCAGAATGGTCATCTGGTGGGATACCATAGTGAGACACTCTCAGATACTGTCCGGAAATACCCCACCTATGACAAGGAAATGTATTACATTGTACAAGCCTTTTGTCAATGGAAACATTACATTTTGGGAAAAGAGACGATCATCCACACTGATCACAAGCCTCTGCAGTTCATACAAACATAAGGGAAATTGCAGAATGACCACCATTAGAAGTGGTCCACCTACCTGCAACAGTTCCATCTCAAAATCAAGTATAAGATAAGGATCTCAAATCGTCTCGCTGACTGCCTCAATCGACGTCCTGTGGTTGCACTCACCACTATGCTCCATTCCTATGGACATGAGACATATGGGTGGCACCAACTTTATCAGTAAGATTCGGACTTCACCACCACCTATCTTCTCTTGGGTACATGCATGATTGTCACCGATTTTCACATTCCAGATGGATTGTTATGCCATCTGGGCCATCTCTGTGTTCCTGCAAGAGAGTGTGCAAAGCTAATTTGGGAAGCCCACTACAGTCGGATGGCAGGACATTTTGGCGTGGAGAAATCTATGGTTGTTCTACAGGAACTTTTTTATTAGCCAAAACTTCGACAAGATGTCAACAATTATATCATATATTTCACTTCCTGTGCCATTTACAAGACAACCATCAATAATAAATTCTTATACACCCCTCTTCCTACTCCCAATACGCTTTGGGAATACATCTCAATGGATTACATGTCTATCCTTTCATCCACCAAGAAAGGAAATGACTGTGTATTTTTGGTCGTTGATCGGTTTATGAAGATGGCCATCCCCATAGCCTGCAAGAAGAATATCATAGTGGCAGATAATTCCAAGATATTCTTTAAACGAGTGTGGGTCCATTTTGGGATACCACAGACCATCATCTCCGACCACGACAACAGTTCCTCAACACATTTTGGTCGAGTCTATAGTCACTGTTGGACACCAAGCTCACTAAATTCACTTCTTTCCACCCCCAAATAGATGACCAAACAAAGGTCATCAATTGGATGATTGTGCACATCCTGTGCATGTACTACTCTAAGAATTTGTGTACCTTGGATGAGAGACTCCCCTATGTTCAACAGAGTTACAACAGGGCTCTCTATAGATCCATCGGCCATATCCCATTTTAGGTGTGGCTGGGATTCCAACCCTTGGGTCCCATTGATGTTGCACTACCTCTTTCCACCACACATACATACTCTTTCCATGTTCAGTTTGAGACCAACAAAACCACCAAATTCATTGAGTGGATTCAACACATCCTCTAATAGGTCCATGATATTTTGCAGAAAGTCAATGCTAAGTACAAACAACACCATGATCAACACAGGGTACCGCACCAGTTTCAGGTTGGAGACAAAGTCTGGTTACATTTGCAGAATGAGCATCCTACTAGGCCCCATCGGAAGCTCTGACCACTTCACTATGGTCCTTACACTATCACTAAGATTGTGGGTAGCAATGCTTTTTAGCTCAACACTCCACCCTTCCTTGGCTTGCACCCAATGTTCAATGTGGACCTCCTTCAACCATATTTTCCACCATTATTGGACACCTCAGAGATCGCAGAATAGATGACACCAACAGAGCTCAACCCTGAATGCATGGAACGAGCATCCACTGATCAGATAGTGGACACATAGGTCAAGGGCACTTGCCAACAGAGGATCCAGCTTTATCGGATTTTCAAGGAAGGACAACTCTTACACCAAGGAAAGTGGCTCACCCGAGGCCAAATTCAGCAGAATTTTCCTCACCTGATGAAGAACTCAACACAATGGAGACTATTTCTTCCTAAGGGAGGAGGACTGATCTAGGTGGATGTTGGTGGTCACCCACCTATTCCAACTAGCTCCTCTTGATCGTTTTTGGTTCAACACGTTCTTTTGTACTTCTTTTTAATTATGGGTTCTACACTCCTAGGGTTGTCTGAAGCCCTACATCTTCCTGGTGGATACGGGTGGTCTCCCACCTAATCCAACTGGATTATTTTGTATGTTTTCATGTCAACACATCTTGTTGTACTTCCAGGGTCGTTTTGGAGCCCTAAATAGTTTTTTTTTTGTCTCACCACAGTCAAACTATGGACAAAGTTAGAGTTTGATGACATAATGTGTATTTCTCTAAAATATCTTTCCAACGAGATATCATGCACCTAAAACAGAGGTCGTATGCAAAAGTTATGACACCGGGAAGTTGAGGTACCAACTTACCCATAGGGGCCCACATAACTTTTGTCATTTCATCTCTTAGGGTTAGGTTTTTGGATGTCTAGGGTTTTGGCATTCATGAGTAATATCAAAAAGGCCTCTGGAGCCTCATTGTGATTCATTCTGCTCAGACGAATGCGCGTAACAACCACGTCTCCTCTCAGAGATAGCTACCACCATTTGAGCAAGTGTTTCAGTTCTGCAATGTTACATTTTCAGCCTATTTCATTTATTCAATAGAAGATATTGTTCACTGGATATCTATGTGTTTATTGTATTCAGTGTGCTAATCAGTTTGTTCCGCTCCTAAATTCAGATCATTTGTAAATTATTGTGGATATTTGACTGGAATAGTTCGTCACAATGGATCTTATAATATTATAAAATATTGGATTATGTGATTTATTTCCTTAAATCTGAGATTAATTTTTACTAGCTTAGAATTTATGAAAATAACTGAAATACGAAAATGAAATAAAAGAAAAATGAGCACACCATCCACATAAATGAACACAAGATGTATCATGGGAAACTGAATATGGGACAAAACCCACGTAAAAGATGAGGCCTATGACTTTCTCTCTTTTCTTCAATTATAAAATGAAATTATAAAGAAATGGGCAGTCACTATGGAGTTTCCTTTGACACTGTGGCATAAATGGCTACTACAAAATACCTCATGTAATACCCCTACGATGAACCCAATTGTAAATGTAAAATGCAAATGTACTTAAGTTGGTGAGCTATTTGATATTATTTTTGTATGCACCTTCCATGGTATAGTGCGTGCATGTACTACGCAGTAAAATGATGAAGTTTGCACATTCTAGAATATCGCGCGCAATTTTGAGGCCATGGAGCCTTTGTGTATATGCTTTGTTTTATATAATGGTGAGCCAGTTTTGTGATAATTAGGTTGGAGAGCCTAGATGTTAAAGGCCACAGAGCCTGTTTTTGTATATGTCTTATCATTCATATAAAATACATCGTTGTGGGTAGACCGACCACAATAAAAGAGTATGGGGGACTAAACTCTACTAGATAGGGAAAGGGGGGGGCTAAAAGTTAAGGAAAAAGGGGCTAAGCTAGGGAGCTTAAGCCAAAAAGGAATATTATATTAATATTTCTTAAGTATAAAGTATGGATAATTATTTTATCCTAATTTCCAAGGTTGGGGACAAGTGGGCCAAAGTAGATCCCAAGATGACAAGTGTCAAATTGGGAGCATGCATACATACAGTTTGGACTTATTTCATTTTCCATCATTCCATCATCAATTACACACTCATTGACCTATCCTTTGTACCTTCCTATCACTGTACCTGAACCTATATCCATGGCCATACCTGTTTGTGTACCTGGTTAGCTTGGGAGCTGGATTGAAGAAGCGGGTTGTCAGGCCCATGGGATATTGAAGAGGTGGGTTGTCAGGCTCGTGATAAATCTCTCAACGTGAGATAATGTTGGGAATTGATTTCCGAAGGTGATAAACTGTAGTTATAAGGCTCTGAGACTTCTTGTCTGGCCTGTTGCTGAAGCCCGGAAAGGAAGTGGGGTAGTCGAAGGACTCTTTAGTAAAGAAGGGGCACACTTCTTGGGGTGGGACAAGCATGTGGAGAATAAGGGACTGTAGGTTGTTAGCTTGAGTTGGCACCTATGACGGAGTCTTTCCTATTGTCTGAGATAGTCAGCTTGGTTAGGAATCCCTTTACTCAGGTGGAGTTTAGTCCCAGCTCGGGGTTAACCCACTACTAAGAGTGATGAGCAGTGTGGTCTAAGGCTGGAAGGTTCGTGGAAGGTCTGCACGCAGTTGGTGATATTCTTACCAAGATAAGTGTCAATTGTGTGATAAATTACATGCTGCATACTTATTTATGTGTTTATTTTTATGGGTTTATGCTACGTGTGGTTTATAACTGTGTTTATATTTATGGGTATTGCCTGTATATGTTGCAAATATATGTTTATTGTTATTTTAGTAGGAATATGTGCATTTACAAGATGTATTTGTCTGTTTACGTTATATATATATATAAATTTCCGCAAGAGTTCTATGGGTATATGTTTTAATTGCATGGAATTCAAAAAAGTTATGTGTAGCATAGCTCAGTTGGATGTTGGGTATGTTACAGTATGTTGAGAAGAGAATGAAAGTATTTTCTGGAGTAGCATGGTTCAGCATGGGTGGTCGGGGATGTTACATCTCACCTCCTTTGTTATGCTCTAAAAATCCCACTCCTAGACGTTATGCTCAACTATGGAACAATTACAATGCTAAAGAATGGAACTCCTCCTCCTCCTAGTGGCCTGGTATTTAACATCACTTGATAGCCATCTAGGGTTAGGGTTTTAGCATTCTCAACCATCACTTGGTTAATTTTTTGGACCTTCTAGAAATTTTCATGAAATTCCCACATGACTAGCCACACGTGTGAGTAACAATAGAGGTTGATGTGTCATCCACTAAGTACCATGGTGGTCAACAAAGTAGGTCAACTTGTGGGAGGCATAACTTCATCATCTTCTAAATCTTCTAAATGACACCACAAATTTCCAACTAAAATGGTCCCTACAAACTAATTCCTTTGATTTTTCCACCCATAAAGTACCAAGATATATGAAAAATTATATAATGATTCAATCCATATCGGATAGTCACTAGTAAACCAGATCTACCAAACCTCCATCATATATTTTTATAATTATCACTGGTTATTGAATTTATGACAAGCTGAGTAAACTATTTTGTTAGTGGATCATGCACTAATGGAAATGGATTTTATCTTTCAATGAGTGAGTCAACTACTTCACTCCCACTTAGTCCATTTTTTGAAGTGTCGTGATTGAATTTTGGCTGCCAACCAGGCAGCAATTTGCATTTGGTGTATCTTCAACATGTCTTTGTCTTTCTTTCTCGTCAAAATTCTCAGAGGTTAGACAGTGCGATACAACATTAGAATTATGCTTGCATGCAAAGTCTACTTTGTTGAAATTCTGAATGTCAATGTTCTGGAATGCATTTGAGTAGGTATAACGTCGATAGCATTGGTCGGCACCGTACTTTTCAATACCTATCAATAGTCAGATTACCGGTTGCACTAGTAGAATTTCAACCCTTTTCAACTTTGAACCTCATCTGGGCTGCGATAATTGTTACACCTCAAATTCAATAATTTATTTATTTCAAACAGAGCACAATGTCACTCGTAATTCGAACAGTGTGGTGCCACAATGTCCGTTCTCTCCTTATAAATTTGGCGCGCTGCTCTTCACAGTCAATATAAGCTCTAACAATCACGAGCGCACGGACTGCATGCAATCTCACCACGATTATTATTTCAATAATCTTTCATGGAGCATCTACAATATAAATCAACAGTGCAACAACAGCTTATTATTCCATCAATGAGTAGATTTTTATTCAAAGTTTGAGACCATCCCCATCATCCACACTAAAGTGTTGAAACTAGGGTTTCAACACAATTAGTTACTGAAATGGAACATTACTTCTCCCTCCATAATATTACTAATGACTTGATGAAACTCTGGATGGGTGTGTTATAATTGGATTAGAAGCATTGGATATGGTCGCAATGGCATAAGAAATCCTATATAGGGTACATTTCTTAGGGCCAATTTGTGAAGGCCATTTATGCTTGCTTTGAAAAGACATCATTTTTTGGATAGTTGATTAATTTCCACCAAATAGGCATACTCAAAGATCTTATAGTAGCCTTCCAGAAATTGGAAATATGCTTAAAGAGCATGACAAGTTCTTTTTTCAAAGAATATTTTATTAGTGGTATGAAGGAGGAGATTAGAGCACAAGTCTTTATGGCTCACCCAATTACATGGTTTGAGGCCCCTCAATGAGCTTCAGAAGCATGTGTGATGGCAAATTCCAAGACCAAAATACTCACTTTTGCTCTGCACCCACATCCCTTTTCTATACCTACGACCACTCCACTAACTTCCTACCCAGCTCCACAAGATGACCTTGATAGAAGCAACGAAATGTCAACATCTTAAAATTTTCTATTATTATTTGAATAGTGGATCAAAGGACATATATCCAACAAACCAAATTTATTTAACATAGATATGATTGAATCCTACATGCCTTAGGAATTTTTTTAGGAAGCCATACTAGATTTGTATCTAGTAGAAACTACACCAATGTTTCTTTTCTCAAACCACACAAGTCATAACTTATCAAACCATATTTACAAAAAAAGCATATCATTTATCTTAGCTGATAACCAATTGGTTTCGTGTTACTACCTTTAAAATTTTGCAACAACACCATTCCATTAGTGTCCCATGTGCATCATTGACAATAATTAACCAAAAATATCATAGTAGAATGTTTAGATAAAAACAACTTACATATAAATTAAAGGGAGCGTACAACAAAAAGGAATGGAAATGGAAAATATATTTAGAAATACATAGAAAAAATTCTACACCCTAACATACAACATGATATACCACCTACATGTTGAAAAAAGTGAAAAAAAATAAAGTATTAAAAACTTTTTTTTTTCCCACATAAACTTACATGAGTTCAATTGGAAATTCATGATTTCCCCATGAGTAGTTGTTATTAACTAATCATCCATATGTAGCTAATATTTCCAAAAATTTGGGATGTGTTTTAACCCTTGAGATGTTTCTGGCTAGGAAATTATGCCAAGGCATCCATTAAAGTTGATTGATTTTTTGTTTAAATAGATTTGTCCTAAAACAAAGTGTTTCACTGATTCATTTCAAGCCTTAATAACTAATCTTCAATATTTTAACAATCAAATTTTGAGGGATTTGTTTCGATATTTCTATTTATTAAATCTTTTAAGAGATGAGAGAAGAAATAGGAAGAATAATAATGATAGTAAAATAACATATCTCCTGATAAATATTATTTTAGTTCTCAAATTAAAAGAAATTATAAAAAATATGTATTTGGACTAAGAATATAAATTGAAGAGAAAATAACAATTCATTTCTATTCAAAAAGGTAGTAAAATTAAGCACAAGTCCTTTTAATATTCACAATATATCAAAGAAATTTGTAGATCTAATGATTCCTTTTGCAGTTGCAATAGTAGTAGTCATACTAAAGTATTACAATTCAAGTAACAAACACATTCAAGAGTGAATCTATGAGAATGGAAACAACATAAGAGAGAGGAATCACAAGAGATGAAACACAAAAAAAATTAATCACTCAAAACTTGCCAAAATTTTATTAAAGATCTATCTTTCTCTGGTCCAAATTTTTTTCCCCTTTTACATTGAATTCTCTTAGTCCTTTTATAGTCAGCGAGAATTTGTTTAATTCCAAGATCTTTCTGAATGTTGATCTTTTTTTACAATTATTTATATATTGTCTCTTTAACATTTTTCTTGACAAAGGTTTCTTAGGAAAAACAATTGTTTAAGATCATCTCTTCCTAAGAAATCTTAGTTAATATAATGTTATTGATCAAGAAAAACTTTTTCAATCGTAACAGAGGCGAGCTACCTTCCCTTTTGTATGCATATTAAAGATGTGTTATGATTTGATCAAATCTGATATTTATAGAACATATAATTGTTTCTCACGATTATTAAAAATTATTCATTTTGTACTTTGATTGGATATAATAAATGAAGATTTGTTGACGTGTCATGGATCAAGATATATGTGGCATCATTTTAATATGATTAAAGATTTCCAATCATTCTCTAATCTCGATCTTTCACGAGTGACAACACCCTCATATAAATTCACTTGATAACTAACCGGAGCTTTTGTTGATGACAAAGACTTTAACTGTTGGGATTTTGGTGAAATAATTAGATTTGATTGTGCTTATAGCATGTCCTCTAACATTTCGTTGCGAAGTGTACATTTGATGATATCAACAAGTAGAAATAATTTCCAAATTGGACTTATCGTAACCTTCATGTGCATAATCTTGACCTCCCACATGCCTTTATTTTGATGTTGTGTCATTATCTCTTACCATAGTTTGGAAAATTTTTAACCATTGGATCAAATCATATTTTATTGTACATATGGAAAGCCCTGATTTAATGACACATGGCATAAATTGATTCGAAGGTGTCGTTAATATAAAGTACAATTTTCTTTTACATATGTTGACGTCACCTCTGCATTGATTATGGGGGGTCTTGTGTGGTTATACTAATCGTATGTCGGGTGGCGCAATCGAAAGTCGCATGCCATGTCACAACACCTTTAACTCTTGTTGTGTTTTGTGTCCCCCTCCCTTTCGTTAACCATCGAGCACGTGGGAGGGGCCGCAATTTGTTGTGGACCGTTGATTTGAACATCGGGCGTACGCATATTTATACCATGAAACACACACCTTTATTAATATAAACTATATAAAGTAAATTGTTATTAAAGTTTCTAATAAACTTTGATAATAATACTTTATTAATCAAAACTTAATGTTAAAATAATAAAATATAAATTAAAACTAATCTAAACACAAAGAATCTTATAAGGATAAAACAAATCAATATTTTATGATATAATTTTTTAAATTTAAGCTAACTTTAACATTTAAAAAGTATAAAATCCTTAAAAACCTAATTTCATATATACATTTAAACTTTATATCTAAATTTTAACAAAAAAATTTAGATTTTGGTACAACATCTAGCTCCATCTGGGGATTGTGTCTCTGTATGAGGCACAAAAGAACTATAGACCATGTGCCTTGTGTTGTTCTTTGGAGTCATTATTCTAGAATAAGACTAATAAATGTTAGGATATTTAGACACATAGGAGTTAGTTAAGATCTACTTGGTCTAATGTGTCGTTAGGTAAAAGTGTGTTTCTTAGTGTGTTTATTTAGTATGCATTAGTATGCATTTGTAGTTAGGAAATCCGACGGTCACGATATGTTCCCGACATAGAGTGATCTGACAGTTCATACTCTCCTCGATATTAATGGCCATTGATCTGTGGCTTAACACCCGATTGGTCCATAATCTCTATTTAAAGAGCATGGAGGGTCATTTGTCGATGATCAATTGTGAGAAACTCTCTTGTAAAATCTCTCTGTAATGTTTTTCTTTGCATTAATAAACTGCTCCAAGTGGTCACATTGTCTGGGGACGTAGATGTTTTCTCGTAGGGGTTTTACCATGTGAAAACATTGGTGTGTTGATCTTTGATCTGGTTATGTGAGTAGTTACTGAAGGTGTCTGTCCTCTGTTGGAATAGCTATGTTGTCGAACATGGTATCAGAGTGCCATCAAGCTCGCCAAAGACCCAGTTCAACATCAGTGTAGAAAACACATCGAGCTCCACATGCACTTCATCAGAAAGCTCATTCATGATCAAGTTACTAAAGTTATCTTTTGTCCTACAGAAGATCAAGTTGCAGACATTTTCACAAAGTCTCTTATAGAAGCGAATTTTTCCAAACTTCGATCTATGTTAGGAGTTCAAGAAGTTGTCATTAAGGGGGGATAGGCTCTAATGCCTCCTTCCTTCTCTTATTGTGTCACTATTGTAAATCCTTCAATCCTATCCCAAATTGTTCTTAAGGGGGGGTATTAGGATATTTAGACACTTAGGAGTTAGTTAAGATCTACTTGGTCTAATGTGTCGTTAGGTAAAAGTGTGTTTCTTAGTGTATTTCTTTAGTATGCATTTGTATGTATTTGTAGTTAGGAAATTTGACGGTCACGATATGTTCCCGACATAGAGTGATCTGACAGTTCCTACTCTCCTCGATCTTAACAGCCATTGATTTGTGACTTAACAACCAATTGGTCCATGATATCTATTTAAAGAGAATGGAGGTTCATTTGCCAATGATCGATTGTGAGAAACCCTCTTGTAAAATCTCTTTGTAATCTTTTTCTTTGCATTAATAAACTGCTCCAAGTGGTCGTGTTGGTTGGGGTTGTGGATGTTTCCCTGTAGGGGTTTTACCACGTGAAAACATCGGTGTGTTGATATTTGATCTAGTTATGTGAGTGGTTACTGAAGGGGTTCGTCCTCTGTTGGAATACTTGTGTTGTCAAACAATAAATAACTTCTTATGAAAGTTATTTTCTCTTAAAAACAATAATAAATCATTTTCTTCTCATTAAGTAATTAATCTATAATTGAAGAAACTGAACCACTACTAAATTAAAGATTTAACATGTTTTTGTAGAATAAAGCTAGAGAAGGATAAAAATATTTTCACTCATTCAATTTTACTCTGGAATTGTTCAGGGTAATGTAATCCGAAATTTTGGCCAAGGAGTCAAATTTATAACTAGTGTTTTGTAACTCAAAGTTTTAGGATCTTAAAGGTAATTATTAAGGTAAAAAAAAAGTTATTTATGAGGAAACTATTTTGAGTGAGTATAGAAATAAATATACTCATTGATACTCTTCATCATCCTCATAGTGTTGCTACACCGCCAAAAAGAGTCCATAGCATATGGTGTAGTCACCCCGACATCACAGGCCTTGCTTCACTACCAGCGAGCATCCATAGCCCCAATGAAGATACCTACATGATCCAAAAAGGATCCAGATAAGACTAAGAACAACTTAGAATTCACAAAAGAAACTCATGAAGCTCAGAATGGCCTCAACAGATAGAGAAAGGGAAAAAAACTCAGAGTCCTCAAAACTCAGTGAAATTGGCATCATCGCAAAGAGCACGTTGCAAGCTTTCCAATGGCATAAAAATCTCATCAAACAGAGTTACGGATGAAAATATATCTGCGGTAAAAGTTTTGGTCAACCTAGCCTAGTCAACAGGGATGAGTCAACATCTGTAATGCTAACGTCATCATCAGTACGGATGACATCATCATCCATATAGTGTGCATAGCATACATAGAGGACGACACGTGTCATGTTGAAATCAACATGACATCAACATGGTGATGTGGCAGCACCAAAGGCTGCCATGTGTCACTATTTTTTGGAATTTTCAATTCAACATGTGGTCCAATGGGGACGTGCCACGTGGTAGTCTGTACATCCAAGTGGCAGGTCATACGGGACATGGTAGACACATGGAATCTGTATCATACTTGGCAGGCTAATGTGGTAGGCAGGTGATGTGGCAAGGTGAATGTACAAGTGAATGACGTGGAATAATGGTTGAATGCCATGTGGCCCAATAATGGGGTACCACGTGGTAGTGGGAAAAGTCCCAATGAGGACCCATAATGGAATTTTTAAAAATAAAAAAAGGTCCACCAAATATGGCGTAGATCCCGCCATATTTGGTGGTCGACCTTCCGTATAATCTAACTCTGACAAATCTAAATTGTAATCCAAACTTGGCGGCGGTTTAAACCATATACATATGTTGTTGTAACTACAAGCCCAAAAGGAAAGGCCCACAGGCTCAACCCCGTGACCTCCCGCAACCAAACGCTTTACATAGCATCCGCCAACCGTTAAGACAAATGACTCTGTTGATTAGTCCGCCCAAATTTAAACTTAAATGTTGAGTTTTCCCATGGACAGGAGGAGGGCACTCGACAGTATGACCGAGCACATTTTTCTAGGTGAAGTACATTAAATTAATTGCAGGTTGTGGGCATGGAAACTGAGACAAGATTTCTCATGGTCCTGGGAGTGCTAGAGTCGGATTGAGGCATGGAGACAGTCATTTTTGGGTAATTCGATTCCACGAATTCAATAGTGTTGTATGTTTTCTAATTTGAGCAAAACTTATGTAGCTTAATTCCAGAATGAGGTATACTTACGTATTTTACCAAATTATTTTTTTGAGTTAATAAGAAGGCCTACCCATTTGAGAGTAGGACCTAGAGATGTAGTTCACCGGGGACGAACTTCCTTATCAAGTTTTTGTGTTCAAATTTGATGCTTATGTCTCTTCATTAATGAACTTTTCCTTCTTTATGGTGCACTTTAATTTATGCTCATTTAATACAATTCTTTATAATCCACATAGATGAAAAGATCTTGGACCATGTTAGAATCAGAGCAATCATCTTTGACTTGAATTGTTGAGTGTGAATTCTTACTAGGGACAAGCATAAGAAGGGTGAAGGAACTCTTAAGAATTTCAATCTTGAAGTTGTGCATGCATCCTGAAGGAAGAAAATGGCTAAAGAGGACAAGTGTGATGAAGAGGAGAAAAACTTCCATATGGTGTTTTATCGCATGTCAGAAATGGTCGAGCGAATGTATGGAGACTACGAGAAGAGGATGAAGAAAAAAGAGAATAAAAAGGAAGCAAAAGATGATGATAATGCTTCAGTAAATCAAGGGGTTGGAGGAGCCCCTCTTGAGCCTCCATATTCACCATCAAGTTGTAGCTATTCTTCCTCTAGGCATTCTCATCATTCTCATCATTCTAGCCATAAAGTTTCTTTTAAGAAACCATTATTAAATCCTGATATAAAATTTGTTTTACCTATGTTTAATGGAGATGTTAATCCTGAAAAGCTAGATAATTGGATCCAATAGGTTGAAGTATATTGTCGTGTTCAAAAAAATTATGAAGAGGAAGTTAAAGTGTAATTTCCTTCTCTTTGATTGGAAGGCACCCCTCTCGTATGGTGGGAGAGAAAACTTCAGGACATAAGTAAGTGTGGTAATCTTCTTTCCTCATCGTCAGAATTTAAATCAGCAATAAGGAAGCAATTTTATCGATTGGGTTATTTACATAAGGCAATGACGGAATGGAAAATTTTAAGGCAAAGTAAAGGAAAAACTGTACAAAGTTTTACAGAATAATTTAGTAAGAAAGATCTCGCATTAAACATTCCTTTGGATTCTTATGAAACTTTAATGAACTATATTTGTGCACTTCAGAGTTATATTCATCACACTTTGCTATTGTTTAACCCCACCATTCTTGACGAAGTTTGTGTGCAAGCCACTCACCTTGAGAAAAGGGGAAAGCATGTTCAAGAAGATCCCACAAAGAAACCTTCCAATCCCCCACATAAGAAGTTTAAGAAGTTTATAATGAAGGACAAAAAGTGTAACAACCCTAGTTAAATAACTAATTGTCCAAGTTAAATAATTGTTTAAGGTTTATTAAGTTTAATTAAATGTCCTAATGTATATTAATTAATTAATTATTATCTAATAATAATAATAATTAATTAATTAATTATTGTTTAATGTATATTAATTAATTGATTAATTGATTAATTAACTCATTAAATGTTTGGGTAACAAATTAAAGTTTAATAAATTTTAATTTATTAAAAGAAAACTTAACGTATTGGAGGAGGGAACCATTGAATGGAGAGATAAGGGGGGGAGAGGCAGTAAATGGACAGGGGGATATGAGGGGGCAAAGACATTCGGGAGGGGGACTTTTGATTTTGGGGGGGCAGGGAGAATTTTTGGATTTTAGGAGATTGTATTGGAGCATTTTCCAGGGGAGGGATTGGAAAAATGTAATTCTGGTTTTGGCTTGAGGAATTTGTTGGACTGTTACAGGGGAGCATCTGTTGCTGGGAGTTTTGGGCTCGGGAGCCAGGAATCCTTATGGAATCCTAGAGCTAAGGAGCCGGATAGGCTCTGTTCCTAACTGGCTAGGAGGAAAGTTTCAGTTTTGGGCAGAGTTTGGGCAGAGCAGCTTGGTCAAAATTTGGGCAGAGTAGCTTGGACAGACAGAGTGGGAAACAACATCACTTGAGAGGTATTTATGTTCATTATTATGGCATGTTATTATCGTTATGATGGTTCATTATTTTACTATGTTTTATATGTTTTTATTTTATTTTATGATTTTTATATCATGCTGCTCATTTGAATTTGTTGAACCATGAACTATTAGTTTGTTAGTTTGTTGAATATAAAACCGTAAAGGTTAAGATATAAATTTTATGTTTAAATTTGTTAAATTTTAGGTTCTGTTAGAAAGGATACTACAAAAATACCGTCACTGTAAAGAGAGAAGAAAGAAAGCCATATTGCACTCATTGCAAGAAGAATGGTCACGATGATGAACACTATTGGAAACTACATCTAGAGAAGAGACCAAAGCAGTTCGGTGGAAAGGGGAAGACAAAGATCATCGCTACAATGCAACAAGATCTTGGTTCTAATTCAGGAGACGAAGTAAATATCACTGTGGTTGGACTACAAGGTAAATATTCCCTTTATGCTAGTTCAAATTCCAATAATGAATCTCATGATGATGAAAGAAAGATGAATGAATTATTTCATATAAGAGTTGTATCTAAACACACTAAGATAGATACATTGGTTGATCTGGGTTCCCAAGTAAACTTGATATCTGAAGCACTTGTCAAAAAGATGGGTCTTGAAACTAAACCACATCCAAAGCCTTATCATGTTGGTTGGGTATGTGATAAAGAAAAACTTAATGTCACCAATCAATGTAGGGTCAGATTTGTTATTGCTTCAAAGTTGATTGATGAAGTGGATTTGGATGTTGTATCACTTGATATATGTGGCATAGTTTTGGGGAGTCTTTATATTTATGATAGAAGAGCATTCTTCTTTCGTCATGAGAACAAATATCGCCTTACTAAAGGGGGAGTGGAATATATTGTTAGAGCCCAAAGCATGAGGCTAAACAAAACATTTGTTAGTGCAAGACAAATGAAGAGACTCATAAACTCTAATAAGAAATATGTACTCATGGTCGTAAGGGAAAAAGGTGTCGAAAAATTTGATTCTTTTCAAGGATGTGATCCTTGTCATAAGAAAGAATTAATTGATATTGTTTCTAAGTATGATGATATTTTCCAAGAACCAGATGGATTACCTCCTAAGAGGGAAATCCAACATGAAATACATCTTCAGCACGATTCTCCTCTTCCTAATGTGGGCATGTACAAGATGTCAGTTGTAAAGATGACAGAGATCAAAAAGCAAGTACAAGGCTTATTGGATCAAGGGGTCACTAGGCCCATCTCATCTCCTTGTGGTTCTCTAATCGTGATGGTTCCAAAGAAGGATGGCACATGGAGAATGTGTGTCGATTATTGGGCCTTAAATAAAATCATGGTGAAAAATCGATACCCTCTTCCTCGTATAGATGATTTACTTGATCAGTTAAACAATGTTGTTTATTTCACTAAGTTGGATTTGCACAGTGGTTACCATCAGATCATGGTTGTAGAACAAGATGCATGGAAAACTGTCTTTAAAACCAAACAAGGATTGTTTGATTGGTTAGTTATGTCATTTGGGCTTTGTCATGCTCTGACAACCTTCATGCGTGTGATGAATGATGTATTCAGGCCATTTCTAGATGATTTTGTGATTTTATATTTAGACGACATTCTTATATTTAGTGGGAGTTGGGATGAACATGTAAGGAATGTAAAGCAAGTATTTGATACTTTGCAAAGGGAAAAGTTGTATGTAAAATTGTCCAAATGTGAATTTGGTAAGGTTGAACTAGTATACTTAGGTCATATTGTAGGAGGAGGACAAGGCCTTCAGGGCATTGAAATCTATAACCTTATCTCTATGGAAGCAAGCAAGGAAGAAAGCAAGGAGGGACATAGCATGGGGAGAAAAAACATACATAGAACAACTCCTATTAGCCGTCGCCTTTACAGAGAAAGCAACATAAAAACTTCCCCTCCCTGAAGCATCAAGCCTAAAGGTTTGAGGAAAATACTATTTTCTTCCCCTCAAAGCCCAAGAGAGGGAGAATCAATCATTTCAGGGGATCGATCTCCTGAACAGACAGACTATGAGGGGAGAAACTTAACTTACTATGGAGGAATTCAATTTATTTTAGGTCATATATTTCTTATGAGATTCATTGAAGTATATTTCTTATGATACTATTATCTTCCCTCAATCCTTCGACAATACCTTCTATCGGGCCCCGAAGGGTAAGTAGAACACTAAGGGTAGGATCTAATGCACCGAAGGGGAGAAGGGGGGATTGGGGGTGGTTTCTGGCGGAAATAACACCACTACATAACTACACTATGATCTTCCCTCAATCCTTCGACCATGCATGAAAGCATCAAAGGAAATATTGTCTCACCTATTGAAGGGTGGTATCAACATTATGTCTGTCTAAGTCCCTTTC
This sequence comes from Picea sitchensis, assembly GCA_010110895.2. Taxonomy (NCBI): domain Eukaryota; kingdom Viridiplantae; phylum Streptophyta; class Pinopsida; order Pinales; family Pinaceae; genus Picea; species Picea sitchensis. The sequence goes on along the minus strand of SNQJ01S0005417.1, from coordinate 129,379 downwards.
ATTTTCACTGCATATTCTTGCCACTAACTGACCCATACTTATCTTCCATAAAACCTTACATACTGAGCATGACAATAGGCAGCTCTCCCTAAATTCAGGTCATTGGCGGCGGATGCTAAATAAAACTACGTTAACAACCACCTAAATATGCACCACCTACCTTACAATCTTGGCTTCTACAAAATTCCCTTCCCCTCAAAGCAACCCTTGCTCTCTTTCCACTACCAAGGTTGATTCTACAAAGTCCTTCCTGTCGTCCCTTTCTACCTTCTCCTATTATTTTCCCTCAAACCTAACACGATCTATCTCTTCCCCCAAAGGGCCCCGAAGGAAGGGGAGAATCCACGAAGGAAGGGGACCATGCTCCGATGAATCCACTAAGGGGAGGATAGATTGGGAGGAAGGGAACGGATGTAGAATTTAGAGGAAATGGATAACCCAAGAGAGATTTAGACACATGGGGTTCCTCCCGATCTACCTATGTTTGTATCCCCTCCAAACACGAGCACCATCTCACGTGAAAGAAAAATATTTCTTACGAACCTAAGCATGGGTAGAAATAAGGACTAGACAGCTAGCAGGGACCTACCTTATGCAGGTTTCACTCGACCTATATATAAGGGGATGGAAATAATCCCCACTGACTTTACGCGGGTTCAACAAATACACTTTTCTTTATCCCCCCCTTTCCTTTCACTTTCACTTTCGGTCTTTCCCTAAAAAGAATCTATCTCTCTGGCTTAGATCATGCCATCTAAAAACACAGTTGAAAATTGATCCTTCCAAGATTAATGTAATTGTAAATTGGCCTGAGCCTAAAAGTGTAACTGAAATACAGAGATTCTTAGGTGCAGTCCAGTACTGGAGGATATTCATTTCAAGCTTCTCTCTTATTGCATCTCCTTTGCATTCCTTAACTAGTGTGAAGAACACTTTTCATTGTGGAGGAAAGAAACAAAAATCTTTCAACACTTTGAAGGAAAAGATCAGTACCACACTAGTATTAGCATTGTCGAATATTCAATAGATTTTCAAGATCGATACAGATGCCAGTGGGTACGCCATGGGTGCAGTATTGATGCAATATCGTAAGCCTATCTGTTACCATTCTGAGACTTTTAACCAAGTTGTTGTTAACTATCGTATGTATGATAAAGAGTTGTATGCATTAGTTCAAAGCGTAAATAAATGGAAGCACTACTTGTTAGGGAAGGAAACAATCATACATACAGATCATCAACCCTTACAATATCTCCAAGAACAAACCAAATTGCAACAATCTTGACATTACAGATGGATGGGTTTTCTACAACAATTTCATCTGGTAATCAAATACTAAAAGCGTACGAGTAACAAGTTATTTGATATGATTTATATACCTCCTATTGTTTCTTCTATTATTTTGAAGAATGCTTCTTTATCTCATGATATCTATGTGGAAAAATATGTCGTTGATGAAAATTTTAAAGAAGTATTTGAGAATCTAACCCATGGTGCACAGGTAGAGAACTATTGTCTGTAGGGAATACTACTCTACCATATTTGAAAGCTATGTATTCATACAAGTGAACGAGTCCATGTGATACGAGAAGCTCACACTTATCTTATGTCTCGGAATTTTGGGGTAGGAATAACTATGGATCATCTGCAGAGGTTTTCTTACTGGCCTCAGATGAAAGAAATTGTAACTAAATATGTAAAGGAGTTTGTGATGTGTTCTACTTGTAAGCCCATTAATAGAAAATTGGGGCTATATTCACCACTTCATGTTCCATCCCATCCATGGGAAAGTATCTCCATGGATTTTGTAGGGTGTTTACCAATGTTGAAAAGGGGTCATGAATATTTGTATGTTGTAGTGGATAGGTTCAACAAGATGAGTATATTAATGCCATGTAAAAAGCATATCATTGCTGAGCAGACTACTAATATCTTATTTCAATATTTTTGGGTTCACTTTGGGTTACCCACATCCATTATCTCGAATCGAGATACTCGATTCCTTGGGGATTTTTGGACAAGCTTGTGGAGAATGATGGAGACCAAGTTGAATATGAGCACTAGTTTCCATCCACAAAGCGATGGAGAAACACAGGTTGTTAACCGAACAGTGGTACTTTTGTTTCAAGGCTACTACAACAAGTATCTCAAATTATGGGATGAATAGATACCCTATGTACAACATTCTTACAATCGATCCTTACATTCCTCCACTCAGTGTTTGCCTTTTGAGACATGTTTTGGGTATTTTCCTAAGGTTCCTTTGGACTTGATGTATGGGAGAGATGCTGATTCAAATGAGGAAAGAGATGAAGACAGAGCCCGCAAGTTCATTCATAGGATCCAACAATTACATCAAGTAGTTAGGGAACAGTTGGATAAAATTCAAGCACAGTATAAATATCAACATGACAAACACAAGGTTGATCATTAGTTCCAGGTTGGAGACCAGGTATGGCTTCACATCAACAAGGACAAATTGAAGGGTGAAGGAAAGAAACTCAAGCCCATCCATTATGGACCCTTCACTATTTTGGAGAAAAGTGGTACCAATTCTTTTTGTCTAGATATTCCACCTTATATGCAAATCTACTCAGTTGTAAATGTGGATAAATTGAAACTTTTTTAGCCTCCCGTGATCATGGATCAGGGTGAGGAAGTTTCAATACCTTCAATTGATGAGTTTGCTCCTGAGTACTTGGATGAGTTAAATAAAGATATCATCTTGGATAGAAGGACGAGGACTCCACGTAGGGGTGATGTTGATTATCTTTGAGTAGGCTTAAAGGGCACACATCCAAGCAAGGAAAAGTGGATTGAGAAGGACAAGGTGAGGGAAATATTCCCTCACTTATCTATTGATTAATTAAATCTTTTGGTGGTCCAAAAATCTCTCAGTGGGAAGGCATGATACAAAAATAATCCAGAGAAGACTAAGAACAACTTAGAATTCACAGAAGCAACTCAGAAAGCTCAAAATGGCCTCAAAAGATAGAGAAAGGGAAAAAAATTCAAATTCCTCAAAACTCGGTGAAATTGGCATCATCGCGAAGAGCGCGTCGCAAGATTTCTGACAACGTAAATGGATCGTCAAACAAAGTTACAGATCAAAAGATATTTGTGGTCAAAGTTTTGGTGAACCTAGAATAGTTAGTAGGGATGAGTCAGCATTTGTACTACTAACATCAGCATCAGTATGGATGATGTCAAAATATGTGCAGTGTATGTGGAAAACGCAGAGGATGACATGTGTCAACATGGTGATGTGGTAGCACCAAAGGCTTCCACGTGTCACTCATTTTTGGCATTTTCAGGTCAAAATGTGGACCAATGGGGAAGTGCCACATGGTAGTCCATACAACCATGTGGTAGGTCGTACGATACATGGCAGACATGTGGCATATATACCATATGTGGCATGTTGACATAGCAGGCAAGTGGCATGGCAGGGTGACTATACAAGTGAATGACGTGGGCCAATGGTTGGTTACCATGTGGCTCAGTCATGGACTACCACATGGCAGTGGGAAAATTCCCAATGAGGGCCCGTAACTGAATTTTCAAAAATAAAAAAAGGCCCACCCAATTTGGTGGAGGTCCCGTCAAGTATGGTGGTCGAACTTCTGTATAATCCAACTCCGACTCATCTAAACTATACTCCATACTTGGCAGAGGTTTAATATATATGTGTGTGTGTGTGTGTGTGTGTGTGTGTGTGTGTAACTACAAGCCCAAAAGGGGAGGTCCACGGGCTCGACCCCGGGACCTCCCCCAACCAAACACCTTACATAGAATCCGCCAAACATTGAGCCAAACAACTTTGTTGGTTAGTCCACCCAACTTCCAACTTAAATGCTGAGTTTTCCTATGGACAGGAGGAGGGCTCTCAATAGTACAGTCGAGCATGTTTTTGGAGGTGAAGTACAGTGAATTAATTGCAGGTTGCAGGGACAGAAACCGAGACGAGATTTCTCATGGGCCTAGGAGTGCCAAAGTCAGATTGAGGTGTGGAGACAATCATTTTTGGGTAATTCGACGCCACAAATTAAATGGTGTTGTATGTTTTCTGATTTGAGCAAAAATTCTGCAGCTTAATTCCATAATGAGGTATACTTATGTATTTTACCAAATTCTTTTCCTTAGTTAATAAAAAGGCATACCCATTTGAGATCAGGACCCGAAGATGTAGTCCACCAAGGACAAACTCTGTTATCAAGTTTTTATGTTCAAATTTGATGTGTATGTCTCTTCATTATTGAGCTTTTCCTTCTTTATGGTGCACTTTAATTTATGCTCATTTAATAAAATTATTTATAAGTCACATCGATGAAAAGATCCTGGATCACTACATCTCCCACTTGAATTTCCTTTCACCATCTCTTTTAATTACTTTGATAGTTTTATAGGAGATGGGGGCAATCAATATGTTTTTCACAACTAAAGGATGATGTATATGTATCAAGGATGAGTTAGAAATACTTGAGTGGTAAAATATACTCATAAATTTTTTCATCCCCTCATTTTTAACTATGACTTTCCAAAATATACCAGTTTGTTAAATATCTTGAGTAAAACATACAATTATAAATTTTACACATAAGCCTCTATTTAGAAAGAATTACCCAAAACATGTCTTTTCAATTTTTATAAGGAAATAAACAAAATGTTCTCCTTTCTGGTTGAAAAGTAACATGTCAAAATATTCATCAACAGTTGAGACAATCTTTTCTTTTAAGATTTTGAAGATTGAGAAGATAAGGGATTAGTTGTTTAAAGAGAACATTTATTAAGTGATGTAATATGCTAAACTAAATCTAAAAAACGAGTGAATAGACTATCCTAAGAAAGAACACTCTCATTTTATTAATTTAGGTCATCCTTAATTATTGATGAATCTACACAAATCATAGTTCAGACCAAAAATTATTTCAAACTATTTAATTTGAAATTCTTTAACAACTGATTTATTTTTAGAAAATATACAAAAGAAAACTGGTTATATACAATGAATGAAAATAAAACTTTTAAAATTGAATGAAATGTTTCAAAAATCGCCCATTCACACACAATTATAGCAAATCTCCTTGCATATTTTGAAGGGAGAATGATTTGTTTCCTTCAACTACAGTAATCTTGTAAGGATCAAGCCACACATGATCAAACTTTCCATGCTTTCCTATATCTTCTCTCCTTCTATCCCATTTCAATACTACATCACCAGGAATGAAATTTCTTTGTTTTCCTCTCCTTTAAAAAATGACTTTCATTTTGTCTTGATATTCTTGAAATTTTTCATTGACTTGATCTCTTGTTTGTTGTACTTGAATCAGATGATTCAATCTTCTGGTAATTTCATTAGGCTCTTCTTCACTATCCTGCAGTAATTTCATCACAGTAAATGAAATATTAATAGGGAGTACAACATCAATGTCATAAATAAATTGGAATGGAGATATACCTGTGGATGTTTTAGTGTTGATTTTGTTAGCCCAGAGTGCAAATTTTAAGTGAGAATGCCAATCCCTTTTGTTATCAGTTAACAGTTTCTTTATGACTCTCATCAAACTCTTGTTGGATGACTTTGCTAATCCATTACCTTGTGGGTAATAAGCAGTAGAATGTCCAAGAATAATATTATATTTTTGACAAAATTATATCATTGCAAGGGACTTAAAAGCCTGAGCATTGTCAATTATGATTTTCTTAGGACATCCAAACCTATAAAGAATATTTTCTTCAAGAAATTTGATCACAACTGCATAAGTAGCAAACTTGGAAGGAATTTCTTCCACCCATTTCAAAAAATAATATGTTTCATTTAAGATCCATTTATGTTATGCACTAGAAGCGAGATTAATCTCACCTATGAATTCTAAGCCCCATTGCTGAAAAGGAGCTTCAAACTTTGTTAGTGTTAAAGGTAATGAATAAAGATTTTTTTTACCTGCAAAAATATAACATTATTTACAAGATCTTACCTTGGCATTTACTTCAGAAAATAGCTTTGGCCAATAGTAGATAGATCTCAAAATTTTGTATGTTGTGTCTCTCCAAGCATGGTGTCCTCAACATATACCCTTGTGAAATTCATATATGATTCCTTTAGTCTCTTCTTAAAAAACATAATTTAAAAAAAATCCCAAAGGGTCTTTCCAATGAAGCTTTTCATTTATTATGCAATACTTGATTTCTTGAAGTTTTTCGAGTGATCTAGCTTTAGTTTGACTGAAATCAGGTGGGAATTGAAGAGTTTGTAAGTAAAACACAATGTATTTGTACCAAGGAGATGAAGAAAACTTATCTTGAACCTTAATTGAGGGTTGTTGCAAATCAATTTCCTCAAATTCCGTTGAAGGTTGTTCTATTATTTCTGTAATTTGATTTATTCCAAGAACTAATTTGATTCAACTAGAAGTTTTTCTAAACCTTGACCTTTAATCAACTTTATTGGTTTTATTTCAAGGTCATACTCCTGAAATTTTTCTATCCATTTTCCTCTTTTTCCATCAGTGTCAAGATGATTCAATACTTCTTTTACTGTGGTGCTAGGAACATATGAAATTATTTTGGAATGACTAAAATAAACTCTGAAATATTTGAGAGCTTTAACCAATGCATAAACTTGTTTTTCTATGATGTTATATTTAAGATCAAAATATCTTAAATTTTTTCTAAAAAAAGCAATTGTTTGTTCGTGATTATGTTCATTCCTTTGTAAAAGGACAACAATAATTGTGTTATCATAAGCAAAAGAAAAGATAAGGAATTCCTTTGAGTAATCTGGGATTATTAGCACTGGTGCTTCTCCCAAGGATTTTTTGATCTGGTCAAATGAATATCTAAACCCTAAAGACCATTTAACTTCATTATCCATTTTAAGCATTTTTTTTAGATCCTTTACCACTTCAACAAAATTAGGTATGAATATTCTTAGAAAATTTATCTTTCTAAGAAAAGACTGAATCTGTTTCTTATTTCTCAACAGACTAATGACATTAATTTCTTCAACATGTTGAGGGTTGATCTTCACTACTTATTTTGAAACAATATGTCCAAGTAATTTACCGTCTTACATAGAAAAATGGGATTTTTTAGGATTAAGTGACAAACCATATCTTTGACATTTAATAAAAGTTTTCCTAAGATGTTTTAAGTGATCATCATTTGATTTAGAGAAAACAGATAGATCATCCAAATAAATTACAATGAATTTGTCCTTTTCCCCAAAAAATGTTATATCCATCACCCTTTGAAATGTTTATCCTACATTCATTAGCCCAAAGGGAGGTTTTTCATACATAAAAGTTCCCCAAGGTGTAGTAAATGCAGTCAACTCTCTGTATTTTTCATGCCCAACAATCTAGTTATAACTTGAAAAGCCATCAATCATAGATATTTGATTAGCTCTCACTATCTTTTGCAATACATGATCCATTTTAGGAATATGATAATTATATTTTAATGAAGATCTATTAAGTTTTATAAAATCAACACAGAGTATTATTTCACCATGCTTCTTTCTAACAAGTACAAAATTTGCAACCCTGGAATACTATCTAAGAGGAACTATGATTTTTTCATCTAATAATTTCTTTAGTTCTTTTTCAATAACTGGGAAGAGAATAGGATTTGGTTGTCTTAATTTCAGTTTGAATGGTTTAGATCCTAGTTTAAGTGGAATTATATGCTGAATAATTCTGGTGTCATAAGTCTTTAGATCCTCATAAGACCATGCAAATACTTCAATAAATTCTTTAAATAAATCAGCATACCTGGCCTTCTGATCAATAGGAAGAAGTTTTGTGAGATTGATATTCCTCAGTTCTTGTTCAAATCCAATATTACAATCTTCTACTTCTTCAGTTTTAGGATGAACAATAGGATTAACATACACATCATCTTTACCGAATAAGCTCTCCAGAGGTACCAATCCTTTTGGAATTTAATTGTTTATTAACACCATCATTTTATGATTAGCAATCATATTTTGTAATTTAGGATCATAATTATGATTAATTTTCTCATTATCTTTGTCATGTTCATGATCAATATGAGTTGCAGAAAATTCATTAACCATTTCCAATAACTTTTTAATTTGTTGATCATCTTCAAATACTTGTCAATGTTTGACATTGTTAGGAATTGAAGGTCTGTATTTCATTTCCACTTCGTATTTAAGGTTTGGAACCTCATGGGGTATAAAAGTGCTTACTACTATTGCTAAAGAATCAACTTGTTGATTTTCATGTCTCGGTATTGCATAGATATTGAAGACTAAAAAGAAATTTTCAATTATATCCCAAGAAAAATTCCTATAGGATCTCATCGTAATATGTTTAGTTTGATAAACCTTCTTAATTTGTTTAACAATCAATTTTCCATCACCATATATAATAAGCTTTGTAATTTTCATTTTTCTAGAAGCTTCTAAACCTAACACCAAAGCTTCATATTCATAAACATTATTGGTGGAATCTATTTCAAATTGTAATATAAAAGAAAATGGAAAGAATTTTCCAGAAGGTGAAATTAGGAGTATACCTTCTCCAGCACCCTACCAAGAGCAAGCTCTATCAAAATACATTTTCCACATTCCATCTTCAGGATCTTTATTTTCACACAAAGGAGTATTTACAATTTATGTATGAATTCTTTGTTCATTATTTACAGATAAAATGAAACAACCCAAGCCTTTATCTTTTGAGTAAACAAGGTAATTATTAGGATGATTGGGATCACTGACTGTATAATCTAGTTCAGTCTCCCTATAAAGTCTCATGTTTTCTCCACCAAAGACTAGAATCATAGTATATGTCACATACATTTGTAATGAGCCACCTACTTTACTTGCAAATATCTAGATAAAAGGATACCATAGTTTACAATCACATCTGCCACAACTTTATCCATCATAACACTTTTTACAGGAATTTGGGCTAAATGTACTACAAGGTCTTTGTTGGAGTTACTTCACACACACCTAGGATTTATTTTTTCCTAAGGGTTTTCCTTGTTTATTAGTCATTATTCAGTCTCCTATATTTTAGGAAGAATATTCCTCTAGGGAGAATATTCTCTTCAGTTTTCACTTTAGCTTGATTAGTTGAGTGGAGTCTAGATGCTACATTGGTATTATCACCATGCAACATTGGGATCATCACCAGCTAATGTGAATTGTCCTTGGGATCATCACCATACTAGTGCATTACCCATGATTCCCTGATCTCCTCCTCACTTCACTCTATTTCATTCAGTTAACTAAAGACTGATAGATTAGTTAACTCAGCTAGGTGGCAGTTCACTCCCGCAACTACCCGAGAGACTAGAATAAGTGGCAGTTTACTCCCGTAACTATTGGTGTGTGTATAGATCACTCTATAAAACCACTATGGTGCATTGGATTCTCCTCCAGTGTGCATTGGTTGAATTATACGGAGTATTTCATGTGCAAATTATCAATTATTCATTTGGTTAATGAGAATTTCTTCCATTCTTTCTCTCTTGCTTCTTCTTTCTCAATTTCTCTCTGCAAATGTGTATGTTATTTTCTAGCTAGATATATTATGTGCAATTTCAACACATTTACATGGTATCAAATTCGACAAACTACTAATAAAAATACACACCGAATTATTTTTGCAGGTACCAAAGATTGAAGACAACGGAAAAATGGAATTCCCAAAAGAATTCATTCTTACACCTTACAATTAATTTGCATGGAAGGAGATGATAATCATGCATCTTCGAAGCAGAGGGTTGTATAGGTTAACCATGAACACAGAAACAAAACCAACATCAGACATATAAAAATCCAAGTATCTAAATCGAATGGATGAAACATTTAGAACAATTTGCAGCCTCATTTGTCCCTATCTCCTTTTTCACTTGTCTTCTTGTAAAACCCCCAATGAATCCTGGAACACCATGGAAGGTCTCTTTGGAAAACAATATGATATGAGGGGAAACATGCTCGAGGTGGAATTTCTCACATTGGATCCAAAAATCTTCAACAATCTCCAATATTTCCTTACAAAATTTAAGGATTTACTGTCGCAACTCAAGACTTGCAGGGTTGATAAATCTAAGGAGGAGAAACAAATGGATCTCACCATTCTCTCCAAACTTGGTCTTGAATTCTTAGTGTTCGTATCTACATTCCATTCAGTCAAATTCACCTCTAGAGCCACCTGGAAGATGCCTTCTCTTGAGAAATTTATTGAATCCCTGACACAAGAGCAAACCAAGCTGATCAACATGGGAAAAATAAAAGGCCCAAAGTAGCATGCACTTACTATGAAGTATGGCATAGGTCATCAACATCATAAATCTAAATATAAATATGAAAGGAAAGAACATGCAAATCCTAAGAAGGAAGGGTACTCAAAACCCTTCACCGATGCCTCTAGGTCGAAAGGTGGAAAAGGGAGAAAAGGGGAGAAATGCGCATACTACCATAAAGGATTCCATCCAAAATATTCATTCATGTAGAAACAAATAGATCTAATGACTCAAATACTTCAGCAAAATAACCTTGGATATCGCATCCCCAAGGGTGCTAAGAAGAAGAAGCCAGAAGATCAGAATTTGAAGAAAGGCAATTCTAGTCATGCCTTGATTACCATCAACTCCTCTCTCGATGATTGGATCGTAGATTCAGGAGAATCACATCACATGGCTGCCAAAAAATCATTCTATTCTTCATTGAATGCATTCAAATGTCCTCCTATTCTGATGGGGTACAACTCTCCAGTCGAGGTCATCAACAAAGGAAGGATTGAACTCACCAATGAAAGCTTTGAGAATCTGTTACACGTTCCCAAAATTTTCGTCAATCTTCTCTCCATGTATCATATGAAAAATTATGGCACCAGAAATAAATTCATATTCACACCTGATGCAGTGGATATCTATGACATGCAAACTAATTCTAGGGTTGTTACCGGTGAGGTAAATCATCAATCTAGATTGTATACATTTTCTGAATTTATTGAACCAGATTTTGCTTTATTGCTTACCCATGATGATGAAAGTAGTATGATATGGAACGAAAGGTTCAGGCATTTGAATTTCATATACATGAAATATATTAGCAAGAAAGTATTAGTTGATGGTCCTCCAGACATCCATTTCTCTAAAGGAATCTATGAGGGTTGTGTCCTTGGAAAATACCATCAAGAAAAATTCGACAAAGGAAAGACTCGGAGAGATTCCTCTCCTTTATATATTATCCATAGTGACCTCATGGGCCATTTCCTTCATCCATCAATCAACAAATTGAGGTACGTGCTCATTTTTGTTGATGATTTCTCATGTTGCACATGGATTTTCTTTCTCAGGAAAAAAATCAGAGGTCTTTCAACACCTCAAACATTTCAAAGCCTCGGTTGAGACACAGTCAAGAAATAAAATTAAAGTCCTACGAACTAATAATGGGGGAGTGTATGTCAACCATGAGATCCAAAATATTTGTCATGAGGTAGGGATTCAGTTGCATCACACAGTTTCCTATACTCTATAGCAAAACGAAGTTGTTAAGCGGAAAAATGGATCTCTAAAAGAGATGGCATCTTGCATGCTACATGCAAAGTATCTTCCACAAAGATTATGGGTCGAAGCACTTAATTGTGAAAACTACATCCAAAAAAGATCTACCCATAGATTTTTCAAGGATAATACCCCCTACGAGGCTTGGAGTGGCCTCAAACCAGAAGTGACCCACTTTCATATTTTCGTTTCACGTGTATGGGCCCAAATTCCCTCTAAAAAGAGGAAGGCACTTGATCCACAGAGCACTGAGTGTATTTTTGTTGGATACTCTGACGATGTGAAGGGATATAGACTCATTGGTATTTCCTCGGACCGGCTCATCATTAAGCGTAGTGTCCAATTCGAGGAAAGTGTCTCGCATGTGCCTCAACAGCCGCATTCAGACACCTTTGTTCTTCCACCTGTTAGAGATGATGATCATGCACATGCCGACTCTTCTTTAGATGAGATTTCTGATTCATAGGATTCATATGATCCAGATACAGAGTCAGTACATTCAGATGCAGAGTCAGTGCATCCATATGTAGATGAAAATCCACAGTAGAGGCCCAAGTGGGCCTAGACTACTCTTGAGGATGCAGGGGATCTTGTTGGTGATCCAACTGATACTAGGAGGACTTGATTCAGTCTTCAGATCTACAGTCTTATGGAGAGGCTGCTGGAAATCCCTTTTGGGAATCCACAATGTAGTAAGAATACAACTCCCTCCTCGAGAACCAGACTTGGGATCTAGTTCCCCTTCCTTCTAGAAGGAAACTTTTTAGATGCATATGGGTCTACAGGACCAAGAACGCAGTGGATGGACAGATTAGCATATACAAATCTAGTCTAGTTTCCAAAGGATTTCAGCAAGTGCAGGACATTAACTATGATGAGACCTTCGCTCCAGTAGTGAATATGGATTCCATGTGATTAGCGCTTTCCATTGCGTCAACCAAGGGATGGGAAGTCCATTAGATGGATGTGAAGAATGCATTTCTTCATGGTGATATCTCTGAGGAGGTCTATATGGAGTAGCCCTAGGGATTTATGTAGGATTCATCTTTGGTCTTTCAATTGAAGAAGTCTCTTTATGGCCTCAAGCAGGCTCTGAGGGCATGGTATTCCAATATGGACTCCTACCTATTTTCATAGAAATTTATACATTTTAAATCAGACCCAAATGTCTACATGCTTAGGACGATTGATTCACTTCTACTCTTAGTTCTATATGTTGATGATTTTTTGATCACCGGTTGCTCAACTTCAACGATTGCTACAATCAAGAGGATTCTACATGACAAGTTTTTTATGATGGACATGGGTCCGCTACACTTCTTCCTTGGACTCGAGATCAGTCAAGATGCATCAGGCATCAAACTATCTCAAGCCAAGTATGCACGAGATCTCCTTGAGATATTTCACATGACATACTACAATTTTTCTACGACTCCTTTCCTATTAGGAGTCAAACTTGAGGATGGCGAGGACACTCCATTGGTTGACAAAACACTATATAGACAACTAGTGGGGATCTTGTTGTATCTCACACTCTCCAGACCATACCTCTCCTATGTAATTGGTATAGTTCCCAGGTTCATGCAGGAGTCGCATGAGATACATTGGAAGGATGCAAAGCATATCCTTCAATAGGGCACCATCACCTTTGGAATTCATTATGCAGTAGACTCTACATTGGACCTCATCGGGCTCATTGATTCTAACTTGGTTGGCGATAGCACTGATCACAAGTCCACATCTGGTTACCCTCTCAGTCTTGGTTTTGGGCCTATCTGTTGGTCGAGAAAGAAGTTGGATTCTATTACTGATGCAGGAGCATCTACAACTCATCAAGCGAGCCAGCATGGAGCGGAGACCAGCTGGACAGCGCCAGCACATATTATTTTTGAAAACTTTGGAAAGTTGTTGCGCCGCCATTTAAATGAAGGCATTCATAAGAAGCGCACTTGTATTGTATTGTAGATAGGAAGGCATTTAATAGTTTTAATGCTGTTAGATAAGGATTTATTGTAGATTTGATAGATAGAGAATTCGAGAGGGAAAACGGAATATAGGCACCCTCCTTTGTATTATTGTAGAATCCTGGATCATTCATTCAAGAGCCAGAAGAAGAACAGAGTAGATAATTTGTGGAGAGCCCTCATGTACAGATTGGATTAATAGAAAGAGCTTTGATTCAAGTTCATGACTGGTGTTGTTTTCTCTGTGTATGTGCTTATGTGCTTATGAATGTTTGCTCCCTTTGTATGCATTTTCTTTTGAATATGATGTGAATGTGTTTTCAGAGATTTACTGAAGTCTGAAAGATGTGAGAATGAGTTTCAATTGTTTCTCTGGTTGAGCCAAGAGATTCCTGCATAGAGTGCAGTTGAATCCCTCCGCATAGAGTGAGTTGAGGGGGCTCAGCAGTTGAACTCTCATTCTCGCTCACCCGGAAGTTGAATTGGGTTGACAGAGCCGTGCAGGTGAAGTGCAGGCCAAGGTCGAAGTCTCAACAGTTGCCTGAGCAAAGGAAGATAGGGTTCACTGTGGCTGTGAGTGCACAGAAATCCGAGGGATCCAACACTTTGAGAGTTGTTGGAGGTCCGCTGAGAAAAGTGTAGGTGAAATCTCTGAAGGAGTCAGAGGGACCAAGCTCAGGAGGGGTAGCTCCGTTGCGAACGTCATAGGAACAGACCCAGGTGAGATTCGAATTAAGAGGAACCTTGGAGCAAGAGAAATTTCCAAAGAGGAGAATCAACGACCAAGGGTCATAGAGGAGCCATGGGGAAGCTAACCCATAGGCGCAGGGAGGACCAACGCCCATCGGAGTTTGGCGTTCGGCGTTTGGAGAGCCAAGAGTTTCGAACTCGTTGAAATCGCGATTGGCAATTTCCCGAATCAACGGGAGCCGTTGATTTGGAGTAGGGACACGTGGTGCAAGATCCCGAGGAGTCGGAGAATCGGGATTCGGCGTTCAGGGTTTCCTGTATCAAGAAACACTTTCATCGCAGATTTGCGATCCTCGAAATCCTGAAGGTGACGTGACTACGTGGGACCCCGGGAGCGAGTGGAGTCCAGGTGGTACTGCATCGGGAAATCGGTACCTCGGTACTCGAGGTTTGGAAAGTCAAGTTGTTGACATCGTGAGTGGCGATACCCCGATAGGGAAAGTCCCGACGAGTGGAAAGAGTTGACTGTTGACCATCGGGGTTCGGAAGGTGGAGTTGCACAAGAACGTGCATACAGGGCTCGCGATATCGCGAAACCCGATCTCCCGAGAAGCGAAGGGGAGATCGCCAAGGAGGTAACTGTGGGTGGTGAAGACTCCCGAGTGGGAGCTGCAAGAGCCTTGGACTCTTCGGGCCTGTGTGTGTTAAGAAGGTCCTAGCGGAAGCGGGTTGAACCGTTGAGGGTTGCAGCTTCGCACCAAGTGGTATCAGAGTGGGAGAAGAGTTCTCTTTGTTCTCGTAGCAGGGAGAAGCGGATTTCATCATGCCGCCCAGAAGAGAAAGACAGTTGCCTGATCGTGAAGATAGGGATGCTCGAATAAGGGGTAGGCCGACAGGGAATCCAGAGATGGAGCGCCAAATGAGAGATCTCCGAGCCAGGCTTGAGGAGATGGAGACTGCGTAGAGACGCGGAGCTGGTGCAGTAGAGGTCAGTGATTCCAAGGTGGAAGAGGAAGCTGGACACATTGCAGAAGAGGTCACAGCAGAGGATGCCTCGACAGAGAGGTTGATAAGAGCTATCGCTAGGATGAGCTCAAAGACAAAGATGGACATTCCCGTCTATGAGGGAAGTCTAAATGCAGAAGAGTTACTGGATTGGATTCGAGCACTCGACACCTACTTCAATTATGAGGATATCGAAGAGGAAAAGAATATAAGGCATGCTGTCACAAAGTTGAAAGGACATGCAGCTTTATGGTGGGATGAGTTGCAGGCGGATAGGCGTTGCAAAGGAAAACAGAAGATTAAAAGATGGGATCGGATGATCGCCAAGATGAAGGTGAAATTCATCCCGAGAGATTACCAGATCACTCTGTTCAGGTGCATGCAGAACCTGAGACAGAAGTTGATGACGGTGAAAGAGTACACCGAGGAATTTTATAGGCTCAACATTCGAGCAGGTCATCGGGAGAGCGATGATGAAAAGGTGGCAAGATACCTGAATGGTTTAAGGTATGACATTCAGGATGAGTTGAGCATGGTTACCATCCGAACAGTTGAGGATGCGTACCAGATGGCTCTGAAATCCGAGGAGAAGCTGAGCCGCAAGCAGAGTCAGCGCGGGCGAGGCAGGAGTCAGCCCAGAGGCAAGGCGGTCGCCCAAGAAAAATTTCAGAAGCCCAAGGAGGAGTGGCAGAGACCTCAGGGTAAGTTGGAGAGAGACGGAACCTCACAGAGGCAGCAATATGCTGAGCCGAGGAGGCAGCATACAGAGCAGGGTGGTGGATATGCTGACGCCAAAGCTATTCCTCGTACCCAAGGTAGAGGAAGAGGCCGTGGAGGAATCATCACATGTTTTACATGTGGAAAAGACGGACATAAAGCCGTGGATTGTCCACACAGGAAGGTGGACAGAGGGGAGACTCACATCACTGAGGCACAGAGGCGTGATGCTGAGACAGAAGATGCAGACAGCGAAAGGTCGCTTTGAACGCATAAGATTCTTTTGACACCTGAGAAAGAGGTGGACAACTCAGTACAAAGGAGTAGACTGTTCAGAATGGCTTGCACAGCCAAGGAAAGACAATGCAAAGTAATAATTGACAGCGGGAGCACCGATAATCTTGTTTCATCCGAGATGGTGGAGAAGCTAGAGCTGGAAACAACTAAGCACCCGAGTCCGTATAAAGTCTCGTGGCTACCGAAGGGACACCGGGTAAGTGTCACTAAACAATGCTTAGTTAAATTTAAAATTGGGAATTATCATGATGAGATTTTGTGTGATATCATTCCCATGGACGTATGCCACATATTGTTGGGTAGACCATGGCAGTATGATAGAAATGTTGTTCATGATGGGAGGATGAACACATACACTCTGGAGAAGGATGGGAGACTCCATAAATTGCTTCCGATAAAATATAAGGAAGTAAATCCAGAAGTAACCAGTACTATACTTCTCATGAGTGGGAAGGAGCTTCTCACAGAGATGGAGAAAAACAAAGATCCACAATTCTTTGTTGTCGGGAAACCGAGAATTGTCCTGACAAGCACAAGGGTGGATGACTTACCAGACGAGATTTAGGAACTGCTGGGAGAGTTCGTTGATATTATCGTGGATGAACTACCTCGTTTGTTGCCACCTATGAGAAGTGTGAGTCACCATATTGACCTCATACCAGGAGCAAGCTTACCGAACAAGGCCGCATACAGATTGACACCTCAGGAGAATGAGGAGGTCAAAAGATAGGTTCAGGATTGGCTGGATAAAGGACTGGTCAGAGAGAATCTGAGTCCGTGTGTTGTTCCGACAGTGCTAAGTGCAAAGAAGGATGGAGGTTGGAGGATGTGTACAGACTCCAGGGCGATAAATAAAATCACCATCAGGTACAGATTTCCACTGTCGAGAATGGATGACTTGATGGATTGCCTAAGCAGGGCAAATTATTTTTCAAAGATTGATCTCAAGAGCGGATATCATCAGATCTGGATGAGAGAGAGAGATGAATGGAAGACAACATTCAAAACAAATGAAGGTTTGTACGAATGGCTGGTCATGTCGTTTGGTTTGACAAACGCGCCAAGCACATTTATGAGACTGATGAATGAAGTCCTGCGGGAATTCATCGGAAAATTTGTGGTCGTGTATCTGGATGATATACTGATTTTCAGCATAACCAAGGCCGAACACCTAAAACATTTGGCCATTTTAATGAGAAGGCTACAGCAGGAGAAGCTGCTGCTAAATTTGAAGAAATGTTTGTTCCTGCAGACAGAACTCATCTATTTGGGTTTTGTAATTTCGGCAAATGAGTTGAAAATGGATCCTGAGAAGGTGGAAGTGATCAGGAATTGGCCATCGCCGAGGAACATTTTTGAGGTGAGGAGTTTCCATGGACTGGCTAGTTTCTACAGAAAATTCATTCGAAATTTCAGTGGAATTAGCGCAGCAATGATGGATACAGTGAAGAAGCGGCATAAAGTTTTTCACTAGACAGTCGAGGTTGAAAGGAGCTTCAATCTGTTGAAGCGAAAGATAACAGAGCAACCAATCCTGGTGTTGCCTGACTTTCAGAAAACATTTCAGGTGAAGTGTGACGCCAGCGGGTATGCTGTTGGAGGGGTCCTGAGTCAAGATGACAGACCTGTTGCATATTACAGTGAGAAGTTGGATGATGAAAAATTGAAATACTCCACATATGACAAATATTTCTATGCCATCATACAGGCATTGAAGAAGTGGAGGCATTACTTGATACCCAAGGAATTCATTTTGTACAGCGATAATCATGCGTTGCAATTCGTGAGTCAACAGGATAAGTTGAACCAGAAACATGCGAAATGGGTAGAGTACATGCAAAATTTCACATTTGTCATTAAGCACATTTCGGGGACTGCTAACAAAGTGGCTGATGCTTTGAGCAGGAAATGTTTGCTGCTGCAAAAGTTCAGAGTCAAAACCTTGGGTTTTGAAAATCTGAAAGATATGTATGCTGGAGATGCAGATTTCAGAGAGGCTTACGAGGCGGCTGAGAATCCAGTGCTCAGGGATCGAAGTCCTTGGATAGACTACCTGATCCAGGAAGGATTGTTGTTCAGGGGCAATCAATTGTGCATACCGAATTGCTCCATGCGGGAGAATTTGGTGAAGGAAAAGCATAGTGGTGGATTAGCAGGTCATTTTGGACATGACAAAACGTTCACGAAGCTGAGCGAATCGTATTATTGGCCAGGCATGCGAGCATATGTAAAGAGGTTTGTTGACAGGTGTCGGATATGTCAACATTCAAAGGGTCGAATGTAGAACACGGGTTATTATCAGCCATTGCCCATACCTGAAAGGCCATGGGAGGCCATTAGCATGGATTTTGTTCTAGGTTTGTCGAGAACACAGCGAGGAGTTGATTCCATCTTTGTGGTGGTGGATAGGTTCTCGAAGATGGCACATTTTATTCCGTGTCATAAGACCAGCGATGCGACGCACATCGCAAACTTGTTCTTCAAAGAGATTGTTAGATTGCATGGATTGCCGAGGAGCATAGTCTCGGACCGGGATACAAAGTTCATAGGTCATTTTTGGAGGACGCTATGGAAAAAGCTGGGACCTAATCTGGCATTTAGTTCAGCTTATCATCCACAGACGGATGGACAAACCGAGGTGGTCAACAGAAGTCTGGGAGACTTACTGAGAGGCTTAGTGATGGAGCACCACAGCAGTTGGGACCAGATATTTCCACAGGCAGAGTTTGCTTACAATGACTCTGTGAACAGGAGTACAGGAAGGAGCCCATTCGAGATTTTGTATGGGACACAGCCGAGGGGAGTTTCTGAGCTCAGGGAGTCAGGACAGGCTGAAACTAGCAGCGCTCGTGCTGAATAATTCGCTGAAGTGATGGAGGAACTTCACATGCAGGTGAAGCAGCGACTACAAAAGACCAATCAAGAGTATAAGCGCAGAGCCGATCAGCGGAAGAGACAACTTCAGTTTGAAGTTGGATACATGGTTCTCGTGCACTTGAGAAAGGAAAGGTTCCTAAGGGGAACATATAACAAACTCAAGATGAAGAAAATCGGACCGTGCAGAGTCCTGAGAAAATTTGGAGAAAACGCATATGAGCTTGAGTTGCCAGAGGGCATCGGGATATCTCTGATTTTTAACGTTTCGGATTTATACCCATACAGGGCTGATGAAGCAGACACTGGAGCTGAGGAACTAGTGGTCCAGTGGTAAAAACAATTACCAGTTGCACAGAAGCCTCAAATGGAATGTATACTAGACAAACGAGCAGGAAAGAAGACCAGGCGAAAGCAATATTTTGAATACCTGGTGAAATGGAAGAATCACCCAGTGGAGGATGCCAGCTGGGAAATAGAGGCCGTTATACAGAAACATGGGCACACCGTGCAGGAGCTCATGGACAGGAGCCCATGAAATCTTTTGAGCCGAGGAGTATGATGCAAGAGCATCTACAACTCATCAAGCGAGCCAGCATGGAGCGAAGACCAGCTGGACAACGCCAAACTCATCAAGCGAGCCAGCATGAGAGCAGAAGACCACCGGACAACGCCATTACTTTGAAAACTTTGAAAAGCGTCATACCATTTAAAATGAAGGCATCTGCGGCAGAAGCGACGAACTTGTATTATATTGTAGATAGGAAGGCATTTAATAGTTTCAATACCGCTAGATAAGGATTTATCAGAGATTCGATAGATAGAGAATTAGAGGGAAACGGAATATAGGCACCCTCCTTTGTATTATTAGATCCCTCGATCATTCATCTGTCGGAAGAAGAACGGTGAGCAGAATTCCAGTGGTTCTCTGCGTACGCGGTCAATTAATGTGTTGAGCTTTGATTCAAGTTCATGACCGTAAGCTGCCTTCCGTGCATGTGCCATGTGCTTATGAATGTTTTTGTTCTTTGTATGCATTTTCTTTAAATACAGCCAGGAATAGCCGTAGATTTATTGAAGTCTGAAAGATGTGAGAATGAATTTCAATTGTTTCTTCCTGGTTGAGCTACAGATTCCTCGTGATAGAGTGCACTTGAATCCCTCCGCATAGAGTGCATTGAGGGGCTCAGCAGTTAAGCCTTCATTCGCCACCCGGTTGGAATTGGTTCTGCCAGCCGCAGCGCCAAGGTCGGGTCTCGCCAGCTTGCCCGAGAAAAGGAAGATGGTTCACTATGGTCGTGGAGTGCACGTGAATCTCGCAGGACCCAACACTTTGAGGTTGCTGGAGGTCCGGCCCTGAGAAAAGTGCAGGTGAAATCTCTGAAGGAGTCAGAGGGACCAAGCTCAGGAGGGATAGTTCCGTTGCGAACGTCATAGGAACAAACCCAAGTGAGATTTGAATTAAGAGGAACCTTGGAGCAGGAGAAATTTCCAAAGAGGAGAATCAACGACCAAGGGTCGTAGAGGAGTCGTGGGGAAGCTAACCCATAGGCGCAGGGAGGACCAACGCCCATCGGAGTTCGGCGTTTGACGTTTGGAGAGCCAAGAGTTTCAAACTCGTTGAAATCGCGATTGGCGATTTCCCGAATCAACGGGAGCCGTCGATTTGGAGTAGGGACACGTGGTGCAAGATCCCGAGGAGTCGGAGAATCAGGATTCGGCGTTCGGGGTTTCCTGTATCAAGAAACACTTGCATCGTGGATTCATGATCCACGAAATCCCGAAGGTGACATGACTGCGTGGGAACCCGGGAGCGAGTGGAGTCCAGGTGGCACTGCATCGGGAAATCGGTACCTCGGTACTCGGGGTTTGGAAAGTCAAGTTGTTGACATCGCGAGTGGCGATACCCCGATAGGGAAAGTCCCGACGAGTGGAAAGAGTTGACTGTTGACCATCAGGGTTTGGAAGGTGGAGTTGCACGAGAACGTGCATACAGGGCTCGCGATATCGCGAAACCCGATCTCCCGAGAAGCGAAGGGGAGATCACCAAGGAGGTAACTGTGGGTGGTGAAGACTCCCGAGTGGGAGCTGGAAGAGCCTTGGACTCTTCGGGCCTGTGTGTGTTAAGAAGGTCCTGGCGGAAGTGGGTTGAACCATTGAGGGTTGTGGCTTCGTACCAATTACTCTTTCTTCAGTCAATGAAGAGTAGAAAGGGATAGTTAACATAACCATTCAGGCTATGTGGCTACAACATTTTCTCATTGAGTTGAGAATTCATTTTCATCAGTTGATCGTCATCTGGTATGAAAACCATAGCACTCTGAAGTTCTGTAGAGATCCATTTCAGAGGAAGTGGATGAAGCACATCGAGATCCACATGCACTACATCCGGGACATAGTACATGAGGGGATCATCGACCTACATTTCTATCCTTCAGCAGAACAGACTACAGACATCTTCACCAAGACCTTCACTGAGTAGAAGTCATCTTGGAGTGAAGGACATAGTTTCCTAGAAACTACCAATTCTTCTTTTTACATACATTGTACCTTGACGGGGGGTTTTATCCCATGAGGTTTTCCCTCTTTCATCACTTTATTTCAGTGTATCTTTTGTATTTGGGAACCTAACATGGCCTCATTGTCGGGACCCATTCTTTATTTTCACCATAGTGATGTTCGGGGGGGGTGTTGGAGTTACTTCACACACACCTAGGACTTCTTTTTTCTAAGGTTTTTCCTTGTTTATTAGTCATTATTCAATCTCCTATATTTTAGGAAGAATATTCATCTAGGGAGAATATTCTCTTTAATTTTCACTTCAGTTTGATCAGTTGAGTGGAGTCTAGATGCTACATTAGTATTGTCACCATGCAACATTGGAATCATCACCAGCTAATGCACATTTTCCTTGGGATCATCACCAGACTAGCACATTACCCGTGATTCCATGATCTCCTCCTCACTTCACTCTATTTCAGTTAGTTAACTGAAGATTGATAGACTAGTTAACTCAGTTAGGTGGAGGTTCACTCCCACAACTGCCCGAGAGACTAGATTAGGTGGTAGCTTACTCCTGTAACTGCTGGTGTGTGTAAAGATCACTCTACACCACCACTATGGTGCATTGGCTTCTCCTCTAGTGCACATTGGTTGAGTTACACAAAGTATTTCATGTGTAAATTATCAATTATTTATTTGGTTAATGAGAATTTCTTCCATTCTTTCTCTCTTGCTTCTTCTTTCTCAATTCCCCTCTGCAAATGTGTGTGTTATTTTCTAGCTATATCTATTCTGTGAAGGTTCAACACATTTACAGTCTTTGATCATTCCTAAGAACCTAACCTTTCTTGTATCAAAGGAGTATAGATCATGATATGTTTTTGTGATTTGTAAACCCAACTTATCCATGACTATTTTAGGAATTAAATTGTGAGAAGCTCCTGAATCTAGCATGCAATTGTGTAAGAGATGCTCATGAATAGTCAAATAAATGTAAAATGGTTTCACTACTTCTCCTGTTTCCTCAATATGAGGACCAAACATTACATTGGGAATTTCATCTTGTAGGTTTAATGTATTAGGTTGAGTTGTTGCAATGGAGAAATCAATCATTTTCATCACTTGTTTTCAATAAACATGATTTTAGCAATTTCTAGCATAGGAATAGGAATTTTGATCTTATTTAATTGATTTTCCATATTAAAGGAACTACCAATTTTCCTAGCTCCTTTGTGTTTTACATCTATTTTATTAGCATCTTGTTGATCATATTTTTGTTTTACAGTTGTGATTTCCTTTCCTTTATCTTTATTTTTAATTTTATCTGGCTGACCTTGGTTATTTGGTTTGGTTGTATTTACATTTGCTCTAGGTATGAGGTAATATTTTCTATGTAGTTCAACTTGCAAGGCATCTGAGAAAATCCTATATTGAGGTAATGAAGAATCAATGTGACTATTGTTATCATCTTCATTAAAATATGATTTAAAACTTAAGGATTTCTCATATTCTTCTTGAGTTAGATGCACATCAGAAATTCACCTTCCATCATATTTGTTTCTTAATTGGTATATTCAAATTCTTCTTCTGCAATGTTATCCACCAAATTTTCATTTTTTATAGGTGCTTTTATTGGTTGATCCTCATTTCTCCTTTATCTATGCAAAACTTGAGGACAGTTGAAAGGCCTTCTAAACTGATTTAGATTTCTATTTTTAGGCCTTCTTCTCTCAGTTTCTATTCTAGACAATTTATTTGATAAATCTTTAATGATTCTTGAAATTTCTTCAATTTTATCCTCTTGAATTTTATTAGTACCTGATGTACCAACTTGCTCCTTTTTTCTTCTTTTCTCCCTTTCCCCTGATTCACTTCTAGTTATCTGTTTTCCTGAAGCAATCATATTGTATCTGATTTCTATAGTGTCATATGGTATACCTGTTAAAGTAGTATATATTCTCTCCCTAAGAAAAAAGGAAAAATATGAGTCAAAAGAGCCAACAAAAGTAACTTTTGCAGTTGGTTGTAAAGGCTTGACATCTGTAGGAATTTTATTATAAAGTTTGTTAAATATTTTGATAAAATCTAGGGCAGATTCATTTTGTTTCTTTTTCAAACTCCCAAAATCAATTAAGAAATATAAATGATCTTTCTTTTCATCCCACTGTCTAAGGAAACAAAATTCTAGTGCATACCAAGAATCAATGGAATTAGGAGGTAACCCCTTAAACCATGTCCTCGTCTCTCCTTCGAAATTCTAAACAAATATGCTCATATATACATATTCATGCTCAATTCCTTGATTATATATGAAATAATCAAAGAATGATAAATTCTCTAGAGTTGTGATCTCATCTTCCCCATTAAATTTAGGCAATAACTTTAAATAATTGTCAGGAAAATTATGTAGATTTCCAGGAAAATTCAAAGGGGCATATCTAACAGTTGTTTTATTAAAAACCCTTGGTGGGGGTGGTTGTTGTGGTTGTTGTTGGAGATTATTTCCTACCATGACTAAATGATATATTAACAACTATGAATTCTTAGGAGTGATTGGATTAAAGAATACTTTAAATTCTTCCTCTCCTAGAGGATCTTTTAAAAGAGACGTTTGAGGAATTTCTAAATCTTCCTTTTTAGGGTACAAGAAAGAAAATCTAGAAGATGTAATACAAGAATTCTCAAGAGATTCCTTTGGAGAAACATTGGGATAATTTCTAGTAGGATAGATCTGGGATATTACAGGAGAATCTTTAAGGGAACGCTCAATATAATGTTCAGGGAAGAATTCAATTGAATCGGTTATGGTAACTGATAAAGGTGGTTTTTGATGCAGAGATTTTGCATGGGTCATAAGTTTTGACTCGGTTATCCGTTTGGGATGAAATTTTACAGGGAGTTGTGTATCGAAGAGTTCACTCTCGTGTTGATTTGATCCTTCAGATTGGACATTGTTTCAACACTTTTCCAGGGCCAAATTCCTTCATATAAGGCCTCAAATTAGGGTTTTAGTGCTTTTACAAGAATTTTAAATTTTAAATTATCAATTATCTATTAGTTTATGAACTTAATCAGAAAAGCGAGTTGGAAAATAGTGTTTCTCTATGAATGGATGGTCATTCCATTCGGGTTGTCCAATGCACCTAGTACTTTCATGCAGTTGATGAATATTGTGCTTCAACCTTATATTGGTAAGGTTGTTGTCGTTTATTTTGATTACATCCTAGTTTTCAGTAACAACAAATAATATCACTTGCAACATTCAAAAATTATATTGGATGTGTTGAGAAAACATCAACTTTATCCAAACTTGAAGAAATGTAGGTGTTAGAGCTAGAAGTTAACTCAAGACTGTTATTGAGTCAAGCCTAGCACATCTTGTTTAAAAATGATCAATAAGTTGATGAAGGTGGAAAGATCACACATTTGGTTTCAATGAGGCTTATGATTTGAGCTATTTAAACCACTTTCCTATGTGCATCAGATCAGGTAAATAAAACCTCAGTTTGAGTAAAAAGAGAGTATTAGATATGATTAAGGAGAATTAAATGGAACAAAACTAACAATCATCAAATAACATATGTTATTTAATATACTTGACCAATAGAAGAATAAACCTACACTCAAAAATCCTTTCAAGAAAAGATTTAAAAGACTCAAACACACATGTGGCAAAGATTTCACTATAAAAAATAGAGAAACCTTTTCATCACATACATACAATCATATGAGCATATAACAGTAATGGTATGTTCAAGATGAGAAAATAGGATTGATAAACGAAGATGAGAGATACACACTAGCCATTGACTTTATTAACAACTGAACAAAGAAAAAGCTTGCTTCTCCATGATATCATATTTTAACTCAGCATTCCGAAGTGCCCTGCTGAAAAAGGAAATGGGTTTTCAAAACCCTTAGAATTTCTCTGTAGAAGGGAAACTGCTAAAGTATCTTGAGATGAACAAGAAAAAATCAAGAACTCTTTTTCAAAATCAAGGTAATCAAAACAGGGGCATTTGAAATAGCCTGCTTAATAGATTGGAAATAATCATTATCTTCATTTCTTCATTTGATCTCACTACCTTTTTTCAACATGTTAGTTATGTGTTTGACCAATTTAGCAAAGTTGGGAATAAAACTTCTGAGAAATTTCATCTTCCCAAGGAAATACTGGATTTCCTTCTTAGTTCTAGGGATAGAAAGATTTTGAATAGATATCACTCTAGAAGGATCAATTTTAACTCCATCAGCACAAACAATATGACCAAGCCATTTCCCTTGTTCTAAAGAAAAATGAGACTTTTTTGGATTTAAAGAAAGACCATACCTTATGTACTTCAGAAATACCTGTCTCACATGGCGTAGATGCTCCTCATTAGAGTTACATAATACATTAATTTCATCCATATAGATGAAAACAAACATATCCTTCTCACCCATAAAGGCAATGTCCATGGCTCATTGAAAAGTGGCTCCAACATTCATCAAACCAAAAGGCATTTGGGCATACATACAAGTACCCCAAGGTGTTGTAAAAGCAGTCTTCTCCATATCATTTGGATGAGCATCTACCTGACCATATCCAAAGAAACCATCAATCATAGACATCCTACTAGATCCTACCACCCTCTACAATATATGTTCCATTTTTGGCAATGGATAGTTATCTTTCCGCGAACACCTGTTCAAATTCCTGAAATCAACACAAAGTCTGATTTCACCACTTTTTTTTTCTCATTGGCACCATATTTTCTATCCAATCAGAATACTTCAAGGGTACATTGATCTTAGCATCTAAAATTTTATTGACTTCCTTTTCCATAATAGGTAACAAAAGAGGATTAATCTGCCTTAATTTCTTCTTGAAACGTTTTACATTCTCTTTCAAATGTATCTTGTGTTGAATGATAGTTTCATAAAAGGTCCTAAGATCTTCATATTGCCATGAAAAAACATGAATGAACTCCTTCAATAGTTCTTCATATTTATCTCGATATTTTTCTGATAGGAATTTTGATCATTTAACATGCTTGGGATTTGCAGCAGACCCAATATTGCAATCAGTCACCTCTGCTTCTTTTTCTGGATCAGGGAGCTTCACAGGAACATTATTATGATAAAAAAAAACCTTTCAATAGGTACCATACCTTTTTGGATATGATTAATGGGAAATTTCAATATCTTATGCCCAACAATCATATTATGAAAATTTAAATTCTTATTTTCCTCATCTAAATATTCATCTTGATCAATATGAATTGAAGAAAAAACATTTATAGCTTCAATGAAACTTTTGATTTCATAATATTCCTCAAATACTCTCCAATGCTTGACATTATCTGGAATAGAAGGCCTTTACCTAACCTCTACTTCATATTTTATCTTTGAGGGAAAAGGAGGTTTAAAAGTACTTGTTTCCACAACCAGTGAATCAACCTGCTCATTCTGATTTCTTGGAATATATACAATGTTGAAAAACAAAAACAAGTCTTCAATGATGTCCCATACCTCATTTATGTAGTCTTTCAAGAGAATGTTTTTTATCTGATATACATCTCTGACCTGTTGTATAATGAGTTCAGAATCCTCATGAACCTTCAAATGCCTTCTTCAGATGAGGCTCCATCAAAGTATAATTTCCATAGCATATTTTGATTTTAACAGACTATGGAGAAGTTATTGGTTTTTTCAAAGGAAAATATTGTTGAACAACATTATCAATATTAAATATAGATGATCCCAAATCCACATCAACTGCATAAATAGGATGATTTAAATAATGATCATTGCCACTGATAATATAATCCAATTGAGATTCACTATAGAGTCTCCTAAATTATCCTCCAAAAACAAGTATAGTGGCATAAGATAGATCCATTTAAAGAGATCCCCCAAGATTCTTACACCAAGATATGGACAAGATCATACCAAACCTAGGAGGGATATCAGCTACAACTATATCCATGATTAAAATTTTGGCTGGGATTTGAGATAATGAAATAGCAAGGTCTTTGATAACCCCCAAGCATTTGACTTTTTTGGAATCAAAATAAAAGAAATCACGGTATGCTTTAGTGATTTCTAGCCCCGAATATTACATGACAACCTTTGGCATAATATTATGGGAGGCTCCAGAGTCTAACAAGGAGTTATGAAAGATTTTGTCATGAATATTTAATGAGACATAAAAAGGTGGAGTGGAATCATCTCTCTCTTCTACAATTGGTCCTAATACAATAGTGGTTTTTCATCTTGGAGATTAATCACATCATAAATATGATCTATGAAAGAATAAGGATGTAACCATTTCAAAATATGAATCCTATAAGAATTAGTTTTAACCAATTCAGTCAAAGGAATAGGAATTTTGATCTTACTTATCTCATGTGCTAGACTAAAAGCAGATGAAAACTTGTTTGCTTTTGGGGCTGATACTTTCATAGTTGTATGTACTTTATTTCTTTTAAGATTTTTGTTGCCTGTATGTAATGTTGGGAAAACAAGTTTATCTTTTTGAGGAGCAGGTTTAGCAGGAGAAGATTTGTATTTTTGAGGAACAGATTTAGCATGTGTTGATTTGGATATAAGATTGTACCCCTATTGATCTGTGTTACAAAGCATATTATTTGGACCTTCCCCAGCCTGTGCATTCATTGAATCTTCATATTCATTGTGTGTTAGGTGACTGAGAGCAATCTCATCTCCAAATAAATGAATATCCAAATCTTCATCTACCTCTTCATATTCTTGATTTTCCTCAATATAATTATTCTGCAGAGGTGTCTGGATTTTTTGATCATCATTATTCTTCTTGTCCCTTTGCATGATCTGAGGGTTATAAGGTCTTCTATAATTATTTGTATTTCAATTTCCTTCCTGATGTGTATTCCAATTTTTTTTTCCAATCTGAGTTTAGATGGCTCAGATGACATTTCCTCCATTTTTCTTTCCATCTCCTCCAAGGAAATCTTCTGATTTTTTATATTTGATGAAGAATACTTATATTCCTCCTTTTTCTTTCCCTTATCTGATCTCTTCTTGAGTTGTTATGATTCTAGAATGTTGGATTAAACTTCAAGAGTTGAATATTGCATATCATCCATAGTGGTTGATCTTATTTACCTTAGTAGCAAACAAAAATCAACATCAAAGGCATTAGCATAAGTGACCTTTTATAGCCTTTCAGCTGGCCTAATATCATTTGGTATCTTCATGTACATATGATTAAATATATGAGATAATTCAAAGATAGACTCACCATTATTTCTTCGAAGATTGTTGAATTCAGAATGATACAGAGATATCCTTTATTTTCTGCAGAATTTCCAATCTCCTTCGGGAATGGATAAGTCTAAAGTAAGATCCCTGAAACTCGAAGTTATTAAGTATTGTGTAAATAATCAAACTTTGTTTTGGAGGGACCCTTCTAGATTTTTACTAAGGTGTCTTGATGAAGAATAAGCACAAAGAGTCATGTCATAATTTCATAAAGGAGTCTGTGGGGGACATCACTTCTGGAAGTCCACCGCATATAATATTCTTAGACTTGGGTATTATTGGACTAGTATATTTTCTTATGTTTGTACAAAGGTTAGAGAATTTGAGAAATGCCAAATGTTTTCTGGTAAATAGAAGCTTAAGTCCTTACGTCTCAAGCCTGTAAAAGTGTCTGCACCTTTCCAACATTGGGCTTTGGATTTCATAGGTGAAATTCATCCTCCATATAGTAGCCAACATAGATGGACTATGAAAGCTATAGATTACTTCACGAAGTGGATTGAAGATGTACCTACAAGGAGGGAAACTGATAAGGTAATCATAAGTTTCCTTGAAGAAAATATTTTATCTAGGTTTGGTTTTCCAGAAGTGATCATCACAGATAATGTTGCAACTTTCAAATCCACTAACATGGTAAAATTATGTGAAGACTATGACATCAAACTTAGTCATTCAACTGCTTATTACCCACAAGGTAATGTCCTAGCATAATCATCCAATAAAAGTGTTGTTAATATCATTAAGAAACTTCTGGAAGATAATAAGAGGGCTTGGGATTCAAATTTGAAATATACTTTGTGGGATGACCGTGTTAGCACAAAGAGAGAAAATGGAACTTCATCGTTTCAATTAGTATATGGAATGGAAGAAGTCTTTCCAGTACAACTTGCTTTTTCAGTTGTAAAATTTATGCAAGAAATTGAAGTTGAACCAAATGATGTTATCAGGAGGATTTTCCAGATTGTAGAATTCTAGCAAGAAAGAGAAACTTTTTGAGACGACACATCAACATCAACAGAAAGTTAAAGAGAATTTTGACGAAAAAGAAAAAACAAAGCATTTGCTACCCAGGGATTTGGTTTTGAAATGAGATGCCCACAGAGAATACCATCATGGGAAGTTTGATAGATTGTGGTCAGGTCCTTTCAAGGTGGAAAATGTCCTAGACAACAACACTTTCCTATTGCGAAATTTGGAAGGTGAAGAGGTTTCTGGTGGCCTTGTAAATGGGCATTTTTTGAAGAATTTTTTTTAATAAAGATGTTGGTGGCTCAAATCCCATTTTACATATCGATGTGGTGTGCTATTTAGACAATAAGGAATCCATAGCCCAATAGAGCCATGGTGCAACTTATCCTTTTTAGTTTTTAGTATTAGTTTTGATTTTTCATTTTGTTATGTTTTGAATAAAGTTTCACCAAACTTTAGTAGTTGAAATAGTTACACTCTGCAAAATAACATGGCAGATAGCTTGAAGGAACAGAAGGCACAAATCTACTCAAAATTATTGGAGTTTCAGAGGGTGAAATCCATCCCCCATGGAGCCATTGTTATCACCTATTATGTTCTTCTAAGTCTCATCTCCCATCTCTTATTTTCTCCATTTCAATTTTTTTTTGTATAAGCTATAAATCCTAATAATTAGTTTGATTAAGGGTTCAAAATCTTATTAATAGGGTCAAATTAGTATTATGATGAGAGAAATGAGGGATAGTTAGTCTTATAAAAGGGGATAGGATTAATTGTGCACATGTTTGTAAGACTGTCCTATGACATCATTTAAAGTTTTAAATCCTTTTATCAAAGGTCATACATCATGCCAACGCTTTTGTCTCATCGTTACTAAGTTAGATAACGACTTTCAAGTCATTTTCATTCTAAATATATCAAAGGACAAGTTTATGCAGGGCATTATAGGAAATTCCACCTATCCCTGTTTCATCATCACGCATATGCTTGGAGTGAATTTTAGGACGTGGATCGTCCGACCCGACTGAATGAAATATTCAAAGAAGTTATCAAGTACCCAATTTCCAGTCACAACATGCAAAGCTGGTAAAATTTCAATTTTCATCCATTGAGCCAGCAAATCCCCTATCCTTCTCAGCACAACATGCATATCCCTTTTCTGCAGTAAAGAGTCCATCCTTCTAGTCATGAAAGTTAATATGGGTAAAGATGGACACATGAACAGAAAAGAACCTGAATGGAACGAAATTCTGGAAGCATATGAAGACAACAAACACATCTTTGATCGGGCTGGTTAGTATTTGTACTACACCAAACTAGATGGTTATTACTATGTTGTAGCCCAGGTGTTTGCTGAATATTTTAATGGATATAGGGTTTTAATTTCAAACCTGGTTATGTAGGTTACAAAAGATTCCATAGAAGCAGCTTGTAACCTCCCTTCTGATGGCGAAAAGTGGTTCAAAAAAAAAAAAATTACAGGAGGGGATATAAATCAGTTCTTAAAACCTAAACATAGAGATCCCAATTGGGGTAAGGGTATTCCTAGGGATTGGATTGTTGATGAATGGATGGAGGCCTTGTAATGCTTAAATGATACATCAGATGTTAAGGGAGTTATTCTATTGTGTTTTTGTTTCATCTTTGATTTCTTCTTCATTTGTCAGGAATCAAAAGGATGAGTCTACCATATTACTTCTTAAGAGACCTAAATAAGATGGCCATGAAAAATCAAGAAAACCCTAATACCCCTCCTCATGGAATTTATCATCATGGATTAATTAAGATACTTATTAAAGACAAGCTAGGAAAATTACATAGGACATGGGATAATTTCTTGATCCAGTTAGGGTTTGAGAAAGAAGTACATCCTCCTGCCATAAAATTGCATGATATAGTTGTTGAGCCTAATCAAGAAGCTTCACCTAATGCAAGTCAACCAATCATTTCAAGGAACAATAAAAGAGAAGCATGTTTAAATATTTCAGATGAACCAGTGGAAGCTACCCCAACCATATTGCAAATAGATGAAGGGTCTTCACATATCCTAGGTGGCGGTAAGCATATGTTTCCATATACCCAAAAGACTTATTCTAAAAGGACCAAAAGGTTGGAAAAACCTAGGGTATTGAAGGAAGATCAAGAACCTAAAACAACAGAATAATTTGTAGATCATGTACATCCTAAAGATCATTCCTTCTAGCTCAAGCTCCTCTGAAGACGATTCTTCTAGATATAAAATTTTGATAAGAAAAAGGAGCACTAGGCCTTGAAATAAATTCAAGTTGAAATCCAAAGTAATGTATAACCCTGCCATTAAAGATAAGGTTATAATTATTAATGAATACTATGCAAACCCAAAAGAGGAGCCATCAACAAGAAAGAAAATTCTTGTAACTAATCCTAAGAGGAATACGTATAAGAATGGAGGTCTAACAACAAACAAAAATACTCCTACATGAAAAGATAGAGATTCTGCAAGAAAATAGAGTAAAAAGGATAAGAAAGGCCCAAACCCTATGATCATATCTGAAGGGGATAATCTCAAGAGAATAAAAACTTGTTCTCAAACCAACCAGACAAGAAGGAACAATTTGGATTTGCTGGCAGAAGCGGCTACATCAGTTTTTCAAGAAGAATTTGCAGTTTGAGAATTTCACCTTCAATGAAAATCCTAAATTTTGACTAAAAGATGATTGATAATGGAAGAACCTTTTTGTTTCCTTGAATTTAAGGTAACATTCATCTTTTTGTTATGATTGGTTGTAACCTAGGCAAGGAAATGCGTTAAAATGTTTAAAACTGGTTTTTTGTATGGCGCTATAGGAAGTTCTCGCAGTCTCATACACAGGAAAATATTGGCGCTACAGGAACACCTGTAGCATCCGATTTTGTAGTAAATATGACACAGATTTATATTTTCATAATGGAGAAAGGTTGTAAAGAAGGTAAGTACTTTATGTATCATTATATGGAGTAAGATACCCTTTTTGTGGATCTACAGTCTATCTTGGGATACAATGATTCTATAGATTAATTATCATTATTGAGTGGTCAAAGTAGGTTCCTGGAAGAAAGTTTGGTATTTCTAGGTTTTGTCATCTTGACAGAAGGAGTCCACATGGATTTAGATAATGTCAAAGCAATTTTGGAGTGGCCTAGTCCTAGGAGCATAATAGAGGTAAGATGTTTTCATGCGTTGGCTACCTTTTACCAAAAATTTATTCGAAACTTTAATAGTATTGTAGCACCCATAATAGATTGCACCAAACGAAAGACATTCATGTGGACCAATGAAGCTGAAGAAAGTTTTAAGTTTCTAAAGAAGAAGGTAATTGAGGGCCCCATATTAGCCTTACCGGATTTTCATAAAGTGTTTGAGGTAGACTGTGATGACTCACATGTAGGCATTGGAGTTGTACTTATCCAAGCAGGTAGACCAATTACATTCTTTAGTGAAAAGTTGAATGAGGTACGAAAGAACTACTCCACATATGATCTATAATTTTATGAAATTGTGCAAGCATTACAACATTAAAGGAATTATTTAGTGATACAAGAGTTTTTGTTATTTATCGATCACATTGCATTAAAATATGTAAACAACCAAAAGAAATTGAACAATATACATGCAAAATAGGTCTCTTTCTTGCAAGACTACACCTTTGTTTTGAAGCACAAATCAGTACGGAAAAATCAAGTTGCAAATGCTTTGAGTCTGTGCACTATTATTTTGATAGCCATGGAAAATAAATTAATTGGGTTTGTTGCATTGAAGGATCTATATGCATTTGATAATGATTTTCAGGATATTGTGGAACACTTGAAGAATCCAGTCGCTAGGAACATGGATCTTAATCAGGGTGAATATTTTATGCAAGATGGCTACCTATTCAAAGGAAAACAACTATGCATTCAAATTGGTTTAATGAGGGAAAATATTATCAGATACCTTCAAAGTAGTGGGTTGGAAGGAAATTTTTAAAAGGATAAGACACTATCCTTAATCGATGATAAGTATTACTAGCCGAAGATGAAAAAGTATATAACCAGGTATGTGCAACAGTGTAGGATTTGCAAAATGGCTAAAGGACGCTTAAAGAACACAGGGTTGTATATGCCATTACCAGTGCCCACGGGCCCATGGAAATATTTGAGCATGGATTTTGTGTTGGGGCTCCCAAAAACATAGTAAGGTAATGATTCTATTTTTGTGGTTGTTGATAGGTTCTCTAAAAGGGCTCATTTCATTAATCGCAAGAAAACTAGTGATGCATCGAGGGTGGTAGAAATGTTTTTTTTCAGAAGTTGTTCGATTGCATGGATTTCCAAAAAACATTACCTATGATAGAGATAATCGGTTCTTGGATCATTTTTGGAGGACTTTATGGAAGAAAATGGGGACTAAATTACAGTTCAACAGTGCAGCCTCTGAGATTTTTGAAAACAACTAATTTTAGGAAATTCTCGCATGACTCTAAAACTGACCAATAACTAAGAGATACATAGAGAGACATTATTTTCAACTCTCTTTTCTGATTAAGTTCATAAACTAAGAGATAATTAATAATTAAAAAATTAAAAATTCCCGTAAAAACACAAAACCCCAATTTGAGGCCTTATATGAAGGAATTTGACCCCGGAAAAGTGTTGAAATGATGTCTGATCCGAAGGATCGGATAAGAATGACAGTGAACTCTTCAAGACACAAATCCCTGAAAAATTTCATCCCAAATGGATAATCAAGTCAAAAATTATGACCCTCGAAAAATTCGTGCATCAATTTTGGAGAATTTGGAAGGGACTGTTTAGGAGATGATGGAAGAGGAATTTTAAGGGAACTAGCATAAAAATATTTTTAATAATTTTTTATAATAGTAGAGGATTTTCCTTTTGGTTTAGGGTCTGCGGAAGAAGAAGGTTTAGCAACAGAATGTATAGTAGAAGGTGTTATATGTCTTTGTCTAGGATTTCTCTTAAACAAAAAAAATTATGGATATGCTACTAGTGTTGTGTTTTTTGGGTTTGGATTAGCCATAGTGTTTTTCTTTCCTAATGCCAGGATTGAAAATGTTGAATCACCAGGTAAAATATTTTATCCTTGTTAAATCTTGTTCACCAACAAAGAGTATGTTTTCCTGTCATTTTACCCAGGAAAAAGTAAAATTCCTTTAATTCGCTCCTCGACAACGATGCCAAAATAATGTTGTAACCCAAGTGAGAACTTTTTGTCTAGGAAACTATGCCAAAGTATCCATTAATTTTTTTTTATTTTTTTTTAAATAGATCTATCCTAAAACATAGTGTTTTATTAATGCATTTCAGGCCTTAATTGTTGGATTACTGAGAGGGGGGGTGAATCAGTAATAGCATAATTATAATCCTTTTTCTTCAAATGTTATATCAATGTAGAATTATTATCCAATAATGAGCAGTAAGAAATAAACAATCACACACATACAC
Organism: Picea sitchensis; assembly: GCA_010110895.2. Taxonomy (NCBI): domain Eukaryota; kingdom Viridiplantae; phylum Streptophyta; class Pinopsida; order Pinales; family Pinaceae; genus Picea; species Picea sitchensis. The sequence goes on along the minus strand of SNQJ01S0005417.1, from coordinate 94,073 downwards.
AGTACACCAG
>SNQJ01S0005417.1:46569-69856 GCA_010110895.2 Picea sitchensis | reverse complement strand
CTCTAACCGTGAGGAATTATGTGACGTTTCACATACCACCGGAAATGACATGACAAGCACTATCCATCTAGGATATTTTCCCTGACAAATTCACTTTATTTCATCTCATTATTCCATAATTAAGCATGGGTTCTCTTACTCTACAAAGTGTCTTCCCATGAGGGATTTCACCATAAGGGGACCACTTTGGAGTTCATCCATATTTACTTCTTATCAACAATGACAAAACAATAATGAGTCATATTTACATCAAAAAATATTGGGTCCATTACCCAAACCTTTTTGCTACGGGTCTTTCTTCAAGGGTTGACATCAATAACAACCAACCTTAATCAACATTAATAACTAATCTTCAATATTTTAACAATCAGGTTTTGAGGGCATTGTTTTGGTATTTCTATCTATTAAATCTTTTAAGAGATGAGAGAAGAAATAGGAAGAATAATAATGATAGTAAAATAATGTATCTCCCAATAAATATTATTTTACTTATTAAATTATAAGAAATTATACAAAATATGTATCTGGTCTAAGAATATAAATTGGAAAATAACAATTCATTTCTATTCGGAAAGGTAATAAAATTAAGCACAAGTCCTCTTAATACTCACAGTATATCGAAGAAATTTTTAGCCCTCTTGATACTCCTTTTATAATATTTTTAGAAGGAACCTTGTGCTCCTTCCCAAAAAATATCTGGCCCAAAGAGTTCCTCCCTTTTACATTGAATTTTCTTACTCCTTTTATAATCAGCGAGAATTTGTTTAATTATGTAATCTTTCTGAACGCTGAGGTTTTTTTGCAACTATTTTTATACTTGTCTCTTTAGAATTTTTCTTCACAAAGATGTCTTAGGAAAAGCATATTTTCAAAATTGTCTCTTCCTAACAAATCTCTGTCAAGATCATGTTATTGATCAGGAATAAGTTTTTCAATTGTAACAGAGGCGAGCTACCTTCCCTTTTGTATGCATATTAAAGCTTTGTTATGTTTTGATCAAATCCAATATTTATAGAACACATAATCATTTCTCATGATTAAAAATGATTCATTATGTACTTTAATTGGATATAATAAATGAAGATCTCTTGACATGTCATGGATCAAGATATATGTGGAATAATTTTAATATAATTCAATATTTCCAATCATTTTGTAATCTTGATCTTTCACGAGTGATAAGACCCACATATAACTTCACTTGATAGCTCATTGGAGCTTATGTTGATGACATAGGCTTTAATTATTTGTATTTTGGTGAAATAATTGGATATGATTATGCTTAAAGCATGTCATCTGACATTTGGCTATGAAGTGTACTTTTGATGATATCAACAGGTAGGAATAAGTGCCAAATTGGAGTTATCGTACCCTTTGTGTACATAAGCTTGACCTCTCACATGTCTTTATTTCGACAATGTATCGTTATCTCTTATCGTAGTTTGGAATATTCTTAACCATTCGATCAAATCAGATTTTATTGTACATATGGCAGGCCATGATTTAATGACAGATGGCATAAATTGATTCGATGGTGTCGTTAATATAAAGTGCAATTTTCTTTTACATCTACTAACGCCATCTCTGCATTGATTACAGGGGGGTCTTGTGTGGTTATACTAACCATAGGATGGGGGGAGGGCACAATTGATGGTCGCATGACACCTCAAAACACATTTATCTCTCGTTGAGTTTCACGCCCCCCCTCCCTTTCGTTAATTATCGAGCACGCAGGAGGGGCCATAATTTGTTGTGGACCGCTAATCTAAACATCAGGTCCACAATTATTTCTGCCATGAAACATGCATTTTTTTTTTTTTAAACGAAAACGGTTATGTTGCATTAATCAGCTTTCTGGCAAGCCTGAATCAGAAAGTTACATGTCTGAAGAAGGTTGGTGACCTCTAGCAGTGCTGCCAACCTTCTTGTGAATGTCTTGGGAAACCAATCCCATTTGCTTCTTGAATTAATTCGAGAAAATGACAAAAATTGAATACATGAGTAAATTCTCACAAATTGTGAACATAGAAGAATACAGAAGCAAAGCATTAAACCGAGGGGGATGAAAAATTCCCCTTAATGTAGGGGTCCATCTTTTTCTGAGAACCTAGAGAAATGTTGGAGGCCGCCTCCTTTTCTCTGTGTGCTTTATTGGTCTTTCGCCCTCGGGTAAGGGGTGGAGACGGAACTGAATTGTCTTCCGGTTCAGAATTTTCCACAGAGCCTCTAGAGGGGACTGAAACAACCAGACCTGCAGAGGCGGAGGGTTTCGGAATTGAAGCTCGAGTTTCTTTTGCTGTCGTTTTTTCTGGGGGAGTGGAGTCCGGGGGGCTTTCGTCTGTCGGGGGATCTTCCTTATCTGTTGTTTCTTCTGGATCTAGGGCTTCATCCTCCTTTAGTGCATCAAAACTGTTTTTATTTTCTAGAGTTGCCTCTGCCATATGGGTGGCCTTTGGGGCCTGGGCTATCGGATCCTTTCGCCTTGGCTGCCTTCGTTGGTTAGTTACTGGCTGAAAATCATCTTCTTTGACTGGTCCCAGCTCCTCAGAGGATTTGGGACAACTTTTTGCGAAATGACCGTAAGCGTGGCACCGGAGGCACTTAAACAGGATCTGCTCGTAGTCCAGCTCTTGGATATGGCTCCATTCCCCCAGAGAGAACTTAATGGCGTCCGAAAGTCCTTTTTCGAGATTAACCTCAACACAAATATGAGCACAGGTAAATTGTTCCCCCTTAGGCTCCGCCCTGTCCAGGAAACGCCCAAGCTTATTTCCAATGTCCTCCAGAGAGCTTATCCCCCAAAGATGCAATGGAAGGTGGGGCAGCCTAACCCAAACAGGGGTTGCTGTGATCTCGGCGTCAGGGTTGAAGTCAAGAGTCCAGGGGGCTAAGAACAACCCTCTCGACCCCATGAAATAGGGACCAGATCTGAAAACTAAATCACGGTCCGCTTTCCTCGTGAAGCTGAAGACAAAAAAACCCCTGCCTACTGCGTACAGAGTAACGTTTCCCTGTATTAGCATCTTCCAACGATCTTCCACCCATACCTCCACTGATTTGGGGATTGGCCATAACCCCGTAAACTTTCCGATGAGGGCATTTTCTGCTAAAAGGAGGGCAAGCTTGCATGGGTCCTCTGGATCTAGCTCCAGAGAAGGAATCTCCTCCATCTTCTTGACAAACTTAGACGAGAGAGAAGGCTTGGTTTTAGGTCCTGCTGAGCAGACTAACGATTTGAAAGCTTCCAAAGGGTCTTTTTCCAACTCGGCGATCGGGACTGGAGCCATCGTAGAAGACGGCGACCACCAGCGAGCAAGAGGCAGCAAGTCTCAGAGGTCGCTTCTCTAGAACGCATGCCAAACGGAGCCGTAGGCGAGAGGGATCCGCGGCCCTGTATTCAAATGCTCCCCTGCAATCAATACTGAAACCAAAACGCATGCAAAGGGACGCTCTGATACGTCGTTCCTTGACCCTGTATTCGTCCCTGGTCGCTGCTATAGTCGACGACGCGTCCCTGCAGTCAAAACCAGATCCGAGGCGGCTAGGGTTTAGGCCCTAGCCACATTGCTTCCTCTCGCTCCATCCGTTTCTGTTTAAAGCCCGCTTTTGTTTATGAAAAATGCATTTTTATTAATATAAACTATACAAATAAATTATTATTAAAGTTTCTAATCAACTTTATAATAATACTTTCTTAATCAAAACTTACGTTAAAATAAGAAATTTTAAATTAAAACTATTCTAAACACAAATAATCTTTTAAAGCTAAAAAAAAATCATTTTTTTATGATATATGTTTTTAAATTTAAGCTATATTTAACATTTATAAAGTATAAAACCTTAAAAACCTAATTTGATATATACATTAATTAAACTTAATATCTAAATTTTAACAAAAACAAATTATATTTTGTTACAACATTATATTTTGTTACAACATGATGCATAATCATTGATTTGGTGAAAATATTAAGAAAGCCTATTATATGTTCATAGAAAATGTTTAGATTTAGGCAAAAAATATAAGTGTATGAATAACTATAATCATTATTAGGCTACAAGTTTTTTTTTTTATTTCTAATGAAAATANAAAAAAAAAAAAAAAAACTAGCTTAAATTTTTTCAAAAACGTTTTTAGCCAAATAGGTAAAATTTCGCTTAAAACTAAATAAATAGAAATACACTTCCGGTTTGAAACCTAATCCACTTAGGGTTATGGTATTCCTCACTTGATATAATGGGAAAGATCAAGTGATAGTGTAATAGTAATCAGTAGTCCAAGAGACCTTGGAAGATTAATCCAATAGTCATTTACATGTATTTACATATGTATCATATTAATGATATATGCAAATTAATGCTTATTCCATTTCATGAGCACAATAGTGGTATTAGAGTGCCTTAGTTCTTAGGCCTCATTTAATCTATGGTATTTATCCATATCTAAGTGTTTCCCTTCCTCTGGGGTGAAACACATCTGAACTCTTCCTACTAGTTTGTTCAACTATCTAGACATTCTCTCCCCCAATGTACAGAAACACCTCATTTTGCATTAACTTCCTTTCTATATTACATTTCAGTCTGTCTACTTCTTAGTGCCCACTATGCATCATCTCTTTAGGATGGAGATGAGAAAGCAACCCTTGTCTTATCAAACCCTACCTCGCACAACCTAGTGTGTATCCAAACCCAAATATGCCTCTCCCATAGTTGGAAAACCCTAAACCGAGTCGGTCCTGCATAGGCCATGCATTCCAAGCACAACCGTGTGACCAGACTTGTGATCTGTGGGATGAAACCATACTCTACGTGTTTTTCTCATCCCTCCAAGTGTAGATCTGATGGTCACTTGATCTCAAGAGGTCTTTCACATGGGTGAGTTCTAACTTGTTGTACCTTGAAATTACAAACATCCATTATGTTCTAACCTTCTTCTGAGTGGAAATTTGTATAACCCAATCCATTTCATGCATCTAGTATAACTCGATCCATTACACCTCTAATGAACTTGACGCATACGTAGCATCCACTGCACACACCTAGTATAACTCTATCCATTGCAACTATGGAAAAATCGATTGGAGAACCTGCGCTAGTAACTAAGCCACCTCAACACTCAACACAACTGTTGTAATATTTTATAAATTTTAATAAAAAACTATTTTTTTATTAATAATTAGTTTAAATTAGTAGTTAGTTAATTATATTATAGTTTCTACCTTTTAATTTATTTTTTATTCTAGTTTATGTTTTATTTATTATTAGTTAGTTTATTTTAATTTTTTAAATATTATTTAAAATTGTTCATGAAAATAGAGTTTCATTTAGTTATTTTATAAAAAAAATCAATAAAGTTTGTTAGGATTATATTATTTTTCAAATATATAATGTATATAATATAGTGTTTTTTTTAATTTGTTTTATTAAGTAATATGATATACTAATAAAGTTCTATTAAATCACAGGATGGATCACACAATTGGGAATAAATCTGCGGCCCACGTTACATTTTGCAACCCCTCTCCTGCATGTTTGACATTTAACAAAGGGGGAATCAAATACCATGGTTTTTGGTCGAGTAACATGTTGGGCGTGTGTTCATCCCCCAATGAAATGAATAGGTGATTAACACATGGCCTAATAACGTCAACACGTAAAAAGTGTGAAATTATTATTATATTTAATTTTTTTATTTTTAATTAATTATATCACATAAATCGAATGTTTTCATGTATTTTAGGTTAAAGTTAGTGGTTTAAACTAAAGTTCTCATAGTTGATATTTATTTACAAGAATATGAAACCGATGACAGAACTCAATTTACCAGTGTGAATTACCAACCCAATCTGAGTCTCCTCTAGAGTAAATTTACCCTGGGTAATTCAAACATTTTGTCGTTCTCTAGCATTTCATTTATAAATATGGAATCATCTAAGTCAATTAAAACCAGGAGACCTTTAACAGACGAAGAGGAATATTTGGTTGACATAGATAAATATATTTTCGACCATGTTTTGTCCTTTGAGTTATTTGAATTGCATCACTTAGCCATACAACATTTTAGAGATCTCATCGACTTATATCATTCTTGCATTGTCCTGAAAACATATAGATTTCCCAAATTCATTGTGTGGTGTGGTTCTGATTGCATCCCTTCCCAAAGGTCTATTGTTTCTAAAAATGGGTCGGTCCTTTTTTAGTAAATCCTCAATTTATTTATGAAATGTTAAAGCTTCCTCAAAACCATGAAAGTGAACTATTAAGCAAAATGGTATTTTCAGAATTTTTAATTCTCTTGACAAAATTTCTCTTCTATAGTCTTATGTCAAACTCTTTATGCTCCTATAGACATTGTCACTCTTAAAACTAATTTTTTCCTTGAAACATCCAAAAAAATCATTACAATGATGGTTGCAATTCTAGGAAATGATGATGATAAAACTATTGATGATTACATATTAGGGTTCATGACATCAATTTTCCCACCTTTAGTAAATACCTTTGTTAAATTTGATTATGTCAAGTTTTTAGTTGATAATGTTCATATTCAACTCTCATAATTTGATACCACCAGGTGTTTTAGATATCAATCTTATTTGATATATCTTTTTCTGTACTCTCAAACTATTAGGTTTCAACATCTTGAATTAAAAATTGAATATGAAATGGGTACATCATCAATCATCCATTGGAATCCTTTTATTAGAAAAAAAAAGTTCAAAATGCAAGGTTTTCATATTTTAGAAATAATTATGTCTTTAGCTTATGAAATTATTCATGGTCAATCTCCTCCTAGGATTTTTCCAGAATGCAAGAGACTATTACAGTTGAGTCCTGATAAAAAGGTTGGGATTAGTACTTTTTTGAAAATCACAAACAAACCTACTTTTTACCACCTATAATTTTTTCTTTGGAGTTTATAAGGAAAATTTTGAATTATGATCAAACACATTTTGCATCGAAAAATCATAAATTCAACTTTAAATTGAGAAAGGAAGTAGGTCATTTCATTCTCAACACCACAGTAGACTCGCAAGATGCATAAAAGCTTCTTCAAGACATGGGATTTCAACGAGGTGAGATATGGATCTACGATCTTCATTCTATCATCTCATAAAGAATAATTAGGTTTGGATATACTCCTTATCAACATCATACAAAGTCATAACTAGAGTTTTTGACCAATCAAGATAGTTGGGAAGATGTGCAGAGAATTTTACAGGTCCAGGAAAAATTTCCAGATCAGCCATCAAAATCACTAGTAACAGAGACACCTCAACAATTTGAGAAAACATGGAAAAGGAAGGGTGCAGGGTCGACTCAGAAAATGCTAGAGAAATAGGAATCTAAATTAACTAAGAGATGAAAGATAGAAGAACAAGAGGAGAACAAAGATCAAATATCACCAAATGAGTCAGAGTCATTGATAATAGAGATTGCATTGGTTATAGAAGTTTCATCATCAACAAATCTTCAGAGCTTAGGAAATCAAAATGAAAAAGAAACATTATATGCAAATCAATCAAAGCAAGTTGATAATTTTCATCATTCATGGAAATCAAGAGAAAGGTTGTGAATATCAAGTAAGATATTATTCCCAAAATCTTTGATCAAGATCCATCTCAAACAAGATGGTCGTCTTCTATGGATTATGAAAAGGGAAAATTAAACATAGCAGTAATGGAATCAAAATATCATAATAAGGTCACTAACATCTCCATTGATCTAAATTCAGTTCATCATATTGTTAATATGGATCTTTAGACGAAGAGTGGATAAATTTTGAACAAAGATGTTATGATAACTTCTCTTGGAATGAAGAAATAAAAAAATATGAATTAGAAGATTAAGAATCAATTGAGACAAGAGAAACTTGCAAATAGAACTAAACAAATGAGAGTAGAAGAAATAGAAATCCTCAAACAACATGAGAGCAGAAGAACTTGAAGAGTGGGTAATTGACTTAGGAGCAACCACAAGATGCAATATCAGTACAAGCCCTTATGAAAACAAGAGACACTAAAATTCAAGCATTGAAGAAATAACTCAACATACCTAGAATTGACCATGTTCAGAGTCCTAAGTCATAGGTAATGTAGTAGGAAAAGTGTAGTATTCCAAATATAAAATAGTATGCAGAAGATAAATAATTATCTAGAAATGGAAAAGAAAAATTGATATAACCATAATAATACCACAATAACACCAAAAAGATCACTTTTATTACTGAGAGCAATGTTCACTTGCCTCTTCGAGGGAAAAACCTCCAGCAGAGCAAAGCTCTATTACAATAATATCCAAGACAAGATTTTCCATACCCTCTACTTATATTTATACTAAATCTATCTATCGAAAAGAACAATCTAGAGGAAAATCCTTCTAGAAGCGGAAGCTTCTATTAGGTCTTCTTACATTTGACTTATTATTCCTTATTGTTAGGCCTTATTAATATTGGCCTTTATTACATGGAATTATATTATTCTACTTACGTGAGGGGTTAGGGAGGTTAGGTCCCTAACATGCCCTCCCCCTTGAAGAAAAAACTTGTCCTCAAGGCTTCAGATGAGGGAATTGTTGTAGAATGGTGGTCGGCTCCCAAGTGGCATCTTCTAGAGGGGTATCTTTCCATTGGACTAACACTTCTTGGATGGTGCACTGATGGAGACGAAGTTCTCTCTGGGCCAATACTGCTTGTGGCTGCAACCATATGGAACCTTCTCCATCCAACTCAGGGAGACTAGTTTGAGTTTGGCACTTAGTTCCAATCACCTTCTTTAAGAAGGAAACATGAAAAACATGATGGAGCTTTGACTGACTGGGTAGAGATAACTTATAGGCCACCGATCCCACTCGTTTGAGCACTGTATAAGGACCATAAAATTTAGGCGCAAGTTTCTAAAAGTTGTGATCTTTGATAGAAGTTTTCTTATAAGGTTTTAGTTGAAGAAATACATGGTCCCCTTCAACAAAATGGTGTTCAGAATGACCTTGATCTGCTTGTTGCTTCATGCGATTCTGAGCCATGAACAAATCGGCTTTGAGGGCACGAAGAATAGCCTCGTGGACTGTAAGATTTGTGTCAAACTCCTAAAACTTCGAGACTCGTGGAATATAGGAGAGAACTGATGGAGGCTTTTGGTCATATACTTCTTCAAAAGGAGTCATGTGAGTAGTTGTATGGTAAGAGGTGTTGTACCACCATTCAACTAGGGGTAACCATTGATCCCACCTATTTTTCAGCTTAGATGCAAAACACCTCAAATATGTTTCCAAACACTTGTTGACAACTTTAGTCTGGCCATCCGTCTGGGGGTGATAGGCAGTGCTGAGATGCCATTGGGTGCCTTGTAGCTTGAAAAATTCTTGCCAAAAATTGTTAGTGAAAGTGGGGTCTCTGTTAGAGACAATAGAATTAGGCATGTCATGAATCTTGAAGATATTATCCATGAATACTTTAGCCACTATGGCAGCTGTGAATGGGTGTTGAAGAGCACAAAAATGAGCATATTTGGAGACACGATCAATGACCACCATGATGACTGATTTATTGCCTGATTTAGCTAAGCCTACAATGAATTCCATACAAATATCTCACCAAATAGCAAGGGGGATGGGAAGCGGTTGGAGTGTGTGTGGAGCTTTGACATTTTCTCCTGTGTTGTGTTGACAGACCTCACATTCAGCCACAAAGGTGCGGATGTCCTGTTTCATACCCTCCAAAAAAAAAAGAACGTTTGACCCATTCATAGGTTTTGGTAAATCCTGAATGCTCGACTGTGGGTGAGGCATGAATTTCAGAAAGCACTGTGGATTTAAGTTGATATTGCTTTCATACATACAAATGACCTTTTTAGCGAAGCTCTTCATTATTCCAAGAGTAACCTGGAGAAACTAAAGAATTGAGTTGCAATTGGTGGAGCAGGCTAGAAATTTTTGGGTCTTGCAACCATTCTTGACAATCAACTTGGATACAATCTGGTACAATGAAGGAGAGGGAGAAAATGGACCCTTCATCTTCATACTTTTTGGAAAGAGAATCAACCACTACATTTTCCTTTCCCTTCTCGTAAATGATCTCATAATCATAGCCAAATAGCTTGGTCAACCATTTTTGATGTGTTGGGGATGAAATTCGTTGTTCCAGGAAATAATTGAGACTCTGATGATCAGTTTTGATTTGGAATCATTGGCTCGGTAAATAAGGATGCCAGAGATCCACAGCATGCAGGATAGCTATCATTTCCTTTTCATAAGTGGATTGGCCCAAATGTCGCTCTGAAAGTTGTTTTCTAGTGAAGGCCAAGAGCCTACCATATTTCATGAGGACGGCCCCAATTCCTTTCCTAGAAGCATCACATTCCAATCTGAATGTCTTTATGAAGTCTGAGAGTGAAAGGACAGGGGTCGAGCACATAACATTTTTTAAGACTTAGAAGGAATGATCCACAACTGAATTCCAAGTGAAGACATTCTTTTTAAGGAGGGAAGTGAGAGGAGTTGCAATCTTTCCATAATTCTAAACAAGATTCCTATAATAGCTCATTAAACCCAAAAAACCACACAAGCTATTAAGATTTTTAGGGTGATGCCAATCTTGCATAGATTCAATTTTCTTAGGATCTACTCAGACACCATCCTTGCTGACAATATGACCCAGGTATTCCACTTCTGAAGAACCAAAAGCACATTTATATTGTTTGAGGAAAAGTTGGTGCTTAGAGAGTAGGTGGATAAATTGACTCACATGGGAGAGATGGGATAACCAAGTTTTACTATAGATGAGAATATCATAAAAGAAAACTAAGACAAAATGACGAAGAAAAGGATGAAATACACGATTCATAAGACTTTGGAATTACCAATAATTCATAATGACCCTCATGAGTGTGAAATGCAGTCTTGGGAATGTATTTTTATTTCATAAGGATCTAGTGGTAGACCAAAATATAGATCCAATTTGGTGAAGTATTGAGCACCACTCAATTAATCCAAGAGGTCATCAATGAAAAGAATGGGGAATTTTCATTTGATAGTGAGTTTGTTGAGGGTGCAGAAATCAGGACACATGCGCCAAGTACCTTGTTTATTGAGAACCATGACCATAGAGGAAGAATAGGGGACAATATTGGGACGGATAACACCGGATTATAGTAATTCATGAACAGTTTTCTCAATTTCATTCTTCTGGTAAAAGGGATGACAATAAGGCCAAACATTGGGAGGAAGACTGCCCGATATGAGAGGGATGGAATGATCATCGACACCATGGGAAGGGGGAAGTTCTTTGGGGGTGGTAAAAACAACTTGGTAGTGGGAGAGGATAGATTGGAGGTTGGGATGCATAGAATGTGTCTCAACAGCATGAATGGAGTGGAGTTGGGATATAATTCCCAAATGACCTTTTTTTAGGAGCTTTTCCCTGCGATGGGAACTGATGATCTCTCAGGAGCCTGATGTGATGCCTTGGAACTTATACTGTTGTCCCTCATGTTGAAATTTCATTGTGAAGTCTTTAAAATCCATGATAATGGGGCCTAGAGTGTGTAACCATTTGACACCAGGAACAATGTCACAACCACCCAAGTCTATAGAAAACATATGGGATTTCAGGTGATACTAGCCAATTTGGAGTCGCACATTTTCACATCATCCCCCACATTTCATGTAACTGCCATTGGCAATCATGATTTGAAAATTATTAACGACATAGATGTAACAATTGAATTCTTGGGCAATGCAGTGATGAATAAAGTTATGGGTGCTACCACTATCCACAAGGATGATGAATTTCCAATTTTTTTTGTAACCAATTAACTTGAGAGTCTAGGGAACAAAGAAGCCAGTGAGGGAATTAAGTGAAATCACTAGGTCAACTTTGTGTGGGTCATAGGGTAGGGTGAGGTCATATGGAAATGGTAATTCCTCCACCGTTGGAGCAACTACATCTTCGTCAGAAAGATCCTTAGTCACAGCCATAAAAATATTTTGTTCCTTACACTTGTGCTCGAGAAATTGTTTTTCATCGCAATTATAAAAAATACCCTTGATTTGACATTCAACCATTTCATCCTTGGTTAATTTATCGATCTTGAGGGGAGTTGCAGGAGGAGACAAAATATTGGGTTTAGGGAAAGGAGGAAAGGAGGGTTTGTGGGTCTGGGAGGAGACAATCTGTTGGGCTTCCTTGGCTCGTTGAGTAGCTTCCAACCAAATCTGGGGGTGTTCCATGAGAACATGGCCACGGATTTCATCTTTGAGGAAACTGATAAAGCATTCCCTAAAGAAAGCATCAGACATGCCCTTTGTTCTGAAATCCAAGTGCTCAAATGTGGCAATAAAGTCTTCCATTGTCCCAAACTGCTTTAACTTGGTCAAATGACCTAAATAATGGGTGTCAGATTCAAAGTGGTCATAAAGTTCATCCAAAAATTGTGTCCAAGAAACATACCCTTGGCATGCCTTCTTTCTCCATTGCCACCATTATCATCGCTCTGGATCCAAATATAGGACACCATAACGAAGCTTGGCTAAATAATCAGTAATTCCATGCGAAGAGAAATAATGTTCAATTTGGGTGACCCATCCTGTGGGATCTGATCCATCAAATTTGTTCACCTCAATTCTGGGCGGGTGGAGGTCTCAAGAAAAGTGGGTAGTATGAGGACCTTGGTAATGGGAAGATTCATGGTCATCTTGATAAGATTTTTTTTCAGAAGAGGAAGGGTTCTGGAAATGACCCATGAAGTGTTCAAAGGTGGATTTGAGGCCTTTGAGGTCTTTGATGTGGGAACATTGTTCCTTGAGGATATCAAGAGACAAATTGATTGAGATAATGTTGGTAGTGATATTCTTGATGTCTTCCTTGTTTTGGTGGTTGTCAACAATCAAAGAATTGAGTTCTTGGGCTCTTTTGGTATCCATTTGGAAAAAAAGGGGCAAGAAATTGGTATAGGGGAAACAAAAGGGGTCTGGAGGGTTAGGTGGAAGCACTGAGAAGAAGGGTGTCAAATGATAGGTACCACTGTGATCAGGGCGAAAAGGGGGATCCAATGAGATAGGGGGAAAATAAGGGTGTCAGAGAAGGGTCGGATCTACAAAAACAAATATGGTAAAAAGTGATAAGTATCACTAGGAGCGGGGAAAAGAGAGGAAACCAGTGGAATAGGTACCAAATAAGTGTGTCGATGAGACCACTATACTACAATGATGAAATGCCCAAATGCTTAACAAGAATAAATGTGTAGTAATTTTGTAACCGAAATGCAGAAGACACAGTTGCAAGGAAATAGATCTTGTATGTTCTGTTTTTGTTTCTGTCCCAAGGGTTATACAGACAAGGTTTTTCCTTGTGCTATCGCTCTCTGATATACGTATGGGGTCCAAAAATATTACTTGGCCCAATATCTTAGGGAACCAACTAAGGAGGCTAGACCATGTCCTTAGTTGTACTACCCGACTACCCAGGTACTAGAGAGTATCTTCCCAACTGTTGTTCTCGATGGCACTATAGCATTCAGGCGGCTAATCAATTTATCTATGGAGGGAATTAGGATATCTAGGCCGATCTATATACATGTGTTTTCTGATGTGCTACCACTCGAAGGGGTACCAACAGGGGTTACAAGGGTGGCCAATAGATGTGCGTTTAAGTACCACTTATATTTCCTGTGTGTATGAATCCTTGACCATGGGTTTATGCATGTAACGAAAGATATCTATAGATTTAAGATGTTGGAATACGTCTCTACCCTGGAAAACATTAACCCACAATTTTCTTCCAAAGAAGGTTCTCTGACACCACTTGTAGTATTCCATATATAAAATAGTATGCAGAACATAAACAATTATCTAGAAATGGTAGAGAAAAAATGATATAACCAGAACAATACCACAATAGTACCATAATAATACTAGAATAACACCAGAAAGAGCACTTTGATTCTTGAGAGAAATGTTCACTTTCCTCTTCGAGGGGGCAACCTCCAACAGAGAAAAGTTGTATTACAATAATATCCAAGACAATATTTCTCATACCCTCTACTTCTATTTATATTAAATCTATCTATCCAAAAGAACAATCTAGAGGAAGATCCTTCTAGAAGCGGAAGCTTCTATTAGGTCTTCTTACATTTGACTTATTCTTCCTTATTGCTAGGCCTTATTAATATTGGCCCATATTACATGGAATTATATTATTCTACCTACGTGAGGGGTTAGGGAGGTTAGGTCCCTAACAAAAAGGATCAATTTCTTAGGAAAATTCTACATATGAAAGATCAAATGAACATGTATGAAAATAAAATTGAAACCCTAAAGAAAGGATCTTCTTAGGCACAAACTACAAAGATAACAGACCCATGTGAGGAGTTAGTTAAATAATTATCATAAATCAATCTTAAAGGAGTTGGGATTGAGAAGATAAAGAAATAATTTTCTACACAAAGAGATACGATTAAATATTTTAAAGAGTAGCTAAATGACAAAGAAAAAACCATTGAACAATATCATAAATTGAAAGTTAAGATGATGAGAGATACAAATGAGTTACAGAGTAAATTAATAACAAATCCATGTTTGATAGAAGATAGACATCTAATTTGGGATCAAATTAGTACTGAGATCAATTAAATTTGGGAGTATTTCAAGATAATTGGAGAAGAGATTTGTCTAGTTGATGAAGCAGACATAGCCATACAAAAATCATTTCAAGAATTGGGAACCAGACCCGAAGTGGCTACAAGAATCATTAAATTTATCAATTCTAACTCAAAGGAAACCTTGAGGGATGAAGGGGTAAAGGATATAACTACAATGCCAATGGAAACAAAGAAAAATTTCACAAAAACAAGTCTGATACAACAAGAACATAATAAATGCATAATGGTGAAAATGAATCTTGAACTTTTTACCAACAAGTTTGACAACTTTGTAAAAATGGGACTACCTAGTGCATGGGATGATAAAGGAAGTATTTGAAAATTTGAAAATTAGAGAAGAGAATTATTCAAAGTCAAAGAAAATTAGGATAAATGTAACATCCCACTCTACTAAGCATACTAATATTGACTTATTATTTGATGACACTTCCTTGAAAGTGATCCGGCTATGGAACATTGTGATTTCATTCAGATTATGGTTTATGTATGATGATGTTGAGGTGTTATAGTTGCTTGATTATATTGATGTATGTGTGTGTGTGTGTGTGTGTGTGTGTGTGTTTTGACATGTTCTTTTGACAAGTCATCCTGAGTGTGCAGGAGTGTTACACGTCAAAATTCCTCACTTTGATAATGTCCCATTGTCATTGTCATAAGTGTCGTGAACATCATATTTTTGTCCTGCATTTGTCGCATTGCGAACGATATCATAAGAACATTTTTTACACCCTCTAAGACTTGTTAGAAGAGGAAAATATGTCATTTGAAAAAACTTACAAACTTTCTGCCTTGAAGAAAGATCATCTTAAACGATTTTTTGGAGATCAACGCTCCCCTGCTCACATGCAGGGAGTGCTAGCACTCCTTTTCTACTTATCAGGGAGTGTTATAACACTCTGTTTCCATCTTTAAGGGAGTGTCGATTTGTTGAGAGAATCTTGGGGAGGAATCCCCCTTATCTCTAAGGACAGTTAGAAATCATCCGAGTTAGTTTGGCTCAAATCCAAGTTATAGGATGGATCTAAGGGAAATCCCACAACTAATGGAGTCATATCCTCAACTTATACCAAATATATATAAGGTGGTTGAGCCTCTCAAAGCCTATATAAGGAGGCATTCTCATGGTGAAAAATGGGGAGAATATCAATGAAAAGTATTGTCATTCTGATTGTGGGTCTTTCAAGCAAGGGGTTGGACAAGGAGGACTTGGCAAGGTTGTTGCATCTGCATCTATATATTGTAAGTACCTTGTTATGTTCTCATTAATATATGCTTGGCACGTTTCCTTCAATTTTGTGTGTTTTTACATGGGCTTGTCTCTTCTTGATAAATCTAGTTTAAACTAATCTTGGCAGAATAGGAAGCATGCATTGTCTTTGTTGTCTATTGAAATGAAAAACTCATTAAAGGGCTTGAAGATCAAGTTCATCTTGGACTGAGCAAGGACAAGATTCAGAAAGAAAGGTACATCATGATTTATTCCTCTTTTTCCTTTGACTAGTTTAGCTACATTTAAAGGAATGTCAGTTCTCAATGTTATCATTTTTATGTCTTGGTCATAGGGGTCTAGGATCTAAGAGGACATTCACCTATCCGCAGGAGAATTTTCCTACAACAGAAATTAGCGAATCCACTAGGGATCGAATATTTTAGTTTCAGTTTCTTTCCTTTGTATTGTCTTAGCTTTTGCTCATCTTCAGATCCTACTCATTGTATTTTTCCTTCTCTATACATTTGTTATCAGTCTTGAAGTCATCTCACATAGACCGATGATCAAGTCTTCCTGAGTTTTTTTTTTTTTGGGTTGATTCTTTTTCCTTCTCAGAAACCCTCACCCTTCTTCCTTTACATCCAAAGCACTGATTTTAGTATCGACACTCCCTTGCAGTGCTTTAGGGAAAGTTGTAGCACTCTGGTGCTTATACAACCAGAGCGTCGTTTTTTCTCTCTATTGAAAAATTCTTGGATATCTATGATGGGTGTGATTTTTTGGGTTGTTCTTTTGCTCATGACTTTTTTCTGTCGGCTTGTGTCTTCTATACAGCTTGCGACCTATTTCTTTCTAAGATGTTTTTTGGTCTTTGTTTTGATTTTTAAAGATATTTCCTTGTTTTGAAATCACTCTTTCTCTTCAAGATTTCGAGTTCATTTTTTATACTTTCTCGTTCATCTAATCATTTGAAAGTTGTTATAAGGAAGCCCAGAGATATTTGTACTGTTCCATTTAGTCTTTGATATTTTTATATTTCCAAGCACATTTCTTGAGTGAGTTTTGTTATTTTGACTTTCTTTTTGAAAAAATTTTGTTTTCATTTCTTATTTGATTGTTGTGAGAGTATTCGTTTTTTTTATATGATACTTGCTTCCATTATCTAAAAATGCAAATAGTGAAATCTTGTTGGCATAAGAAGCATTGACTCAAGTCAATTAATGTTCATATTTAAACAAAGAGATATCTTTTCATGATTGGTTTTTGGATGTTAAAAACAATTTCTGAATAATTTAGCATTGAATTGGATTCTTGTTGAAATCAATTGCATGAAATTTCTGCATTCTTGTGTTTGATAGTGAAAGAAAGAAAGTTATTCTCCTTCCCATAAATAGAAGTTCATTGAAATAAATGATTGCTTATCATTTTTCTGTTGCTTCTTTGGGATTTGAGTCATAATATCATCAGTTTCACTCTCATTCACCTATGAGTAAAGAACAACCACTTAAATCAACGCTAATTAAAATTGACCTAGAAACTTTTTCTTTTTAGATTCTTCCACCAACATTAGACTAGGATTAGGGCTTTGGATTAGGTTGTGAGTACAACTCTCCAAAAAAATCAAAACCAACTTAGCATCTTGCGATAGGGAGAGAAAATCCAATTTTTGTATAATCATAGCTTGGATCCCCCTCTCACATAGGGGTTACACACGAGGTTGTGTTCGGGAGAGCCACCAAGATTATCCCTCCGAGGTTTAACCATTCCTAGTAGTAAGATCATATATTGGGGGTTCTTATTGAGATCCAAATATCTTCATTTGGTCTCGGTGCTTCGTGAATTCCAAATCCGTTCGGGGTCCTATGGATTTCTACCAGTCCACTTGTCCTCGGTTCTCTGGAAGGATATAGGACTTGTTATCCTCCCCATATGTTTGGACTGGATTGTTGACTGCACCCACCCAGAGGCTGACTCGGAGTTGGTGTCCTTAGTAACCATAATATTTAGGGTCTTTACACAATGTGACGATGAAGGGAAGGCTTCACTGTACCTGGAACAATGTTGGTCAAACTCACTCAAGCTTCTTGGAGGGTAAATCCAYGATTACTGTGTGGAAGCTTGCACCAAGGCATAATTTCGTTAAGGAGGTTGCCATCATAACTGTTCCACCCGCTCATATCCTATCCCCTTCTCAATTTGATCACTCGATGTTCGATTTCATCACCAACTAGTACAGTTATTGAGAGAAGGTTTTGTTTTCTTGTTGGTTCTTCTAGATTTTTTAACATGTGTTGTTGATTTAATAATTTTTCAATATTGAGACTGTAAATGATAAAGGTCTTCACAGAACACGTAGGATGCAAGGGTTTCCTCCGGAATGCTATGAACCCTTACCTCCTAATTCACCAGAAGACATTTACCGTGAAGAGGTAGAAAATCACTTTGACGTTGGGAGCGTTGCTACTCCTTTGTTAGAAAATCCTAAAAGCACCTTGGTTACGGTTGAGGATCTAATTCCTCATACTACCCCTATGTCATAAGCTCCTATCAAACCACTCATTCTTCGATTGGACTCATTCTGTAAAATAATAAAATAAGAAATTCAACGTTTATTGTTGAGGCCATATACTGAAACAAAAATGGAAGACACACAACGTGGTTATGATGAATGCATAACTCTTGTTCGGTCCGCTGGCATGGTAAATCCACAATAGACACTTGTTAGTTCCATATGGAAGAATCCATCGAGACATGATCTTTTTGAATAGTTTGACTTTAGTCAACCACCTCTTGATCCTCATGACCCTCTTACATCTATTGTTATTGAGGAAGGACCATCTGGTTAGACTATTGATCATCCCATCGAACAGGTAGTTGATCCTGCTACTACATCAACACAAATCCACCTTAATTTTGGAGTCCTAACACCTAATCATGCACAAGATACTTCAAATGTTACTCCCACGATTACACCTCTTCACACTAAAACTCCTCATGTTCCACGGGATCCTGTTGGAACACCTTTACATCAGAGAATGAAGACCCTTTCCATACATACACAATCAATTGTGTGAAAAATACGGACTAGGAGGAAACCATCCTTTAGTGGGCCCATCCCTCCTGGGGGACATCTACCCTTACACATTCCTTCTGGGGGAAAACCCCCTTTAACTGGCCAAACCATAGTTGTCAATCAACCTATGGCAGAGGGGCAACCCTATTTTTCCGGAAACCCTTCAGAATCCTAGGGAGTACCTCAAGGAGGTAATTTTAATCAACCTTACCATGGGGGGAAATCATACTATAACCCACAAGGAGGATTACCAAATTCTATTCCTTCTGTATTATATTTTGGACAACCTTATCCCAGAGTCCCAAATCCCACCTGGAGTCCTCAAGGACAACAACCTTATCCTCCCAAAGGGTCTAATTTTTACCCTCCTCAGGGACAAACTATTTACCCTCCTCAAGGGAAAACTATTTATCCCCTACAACCAAATCAATCGACTTATACTCCTCATAATCAACATGATTTCAACCTTCTCATGAACATTCCTCAACAACAATTGAATCCTGCCTATATTGGTCAAAAGAAACCATATATGGGAGGGCCTACTGGATACAACTATCCACCTCAACCAATTTACGGCCCCACTGGTGTCCCTATGCCACATCAGCATCACCCTCAGGTTAACCGACAACTACCCTTTCTCACCACACTGGATCTACCAGATTTGTCTCAGTTGACAAATGATCCCATATTGCATTTTCCTCTTTGGCTAGTAATTCCTGCTAAATTACCTTTTGACATTCCCAAATTTGACAGTAAACTGGGGAAGACCTGAAAAACCATGTTGTGACATTCCATTTATGGTGTTCATCAAACTCATTAATGGATGATTCTATACATTTTTGTATTTTCCAGTGCACACTCACAGGCTCTGCATCCAAATGGTACATTGAACTTCAATGTGGTTCCTTTCAAGACTTCAACTCCCTAGTTATGGATTTTATCAAGCATTTTAAATTACCCATCCATTACGAGACGGGTATTGAACGTTTAACCTCCCTTCGTCAAACGAACTCCATACATATATTTGATCACATTCATGTATGGATACGACGATGAAGGTTGATTAAAGTGACCATTCCTGACCAACTATTGGCAGACTGGTTTACTAAATATCTTTTACCCCCAATAGCTTGTGACGTTTCCATGGGTGGTGTGGTCACTGAGGAAGAATCCATTTCTCGAGCTCAGTACTTAGATTTGGTTTACTCTCAATCCGATACATTGTATGAGTTGATTCCAAATGCTACTTGTACTCTTACCGATCCATCCAAACCTTATTCCATGACACATGCGAATGGATTTATCGGTACCGTCAAAACCCAATCTTCATCACAGTCGACCGAAACAGTAAATTGTTATGTTTCTGCACCCATTACCAGTTCGACTCCACTCTCCTCTACCTCTCTCCCGACTCAAATATCTGAGGTGAATGCAGTTCAATTTGCTTCTTTGCAACAATCCGGGGGTAAGAAGAAAACAAAAAATAAACCCAAAAAGAATAATAATAATAATGAAAATCCCAAAATACAAACTCCACCACCTGCTACTGAAAAGAAACCACAATGAAAACCGAAATTCCCATGTCTTATTTGTGGTGATGATCATTTCACCCGAGACTGTCCACATCCTGACGAAGTAGTAAAAATTTCAAAGGGAATTCCCAACCCATCGTGTTGACACATCCTTTTCCTCAGTAGTAGCCCATGGTTTCTCAAGAACTTTCCCCTCCCACAAGGGGTAGTTCCAACCATCCTCCTATTGATTAAGCCTCAACAGGTTCTCATATTATATGTTCAATGGGATTGATTTAACCACTCGCACCACCACATATGACACACCGAATAAACCTGATAAAGAAAAGGTCACTAATGGTATCACACTAAATCTATCTCCTACCTCCGTTAGTCCTCCATCTAGGTCACTTTAGATTGAGAAACCTACTTTCAACTCTATTTTATTCCCTCCCAAGAGCATTATTCACAAGTCAACTTTTAATCCTATTTCATGTGCCGCTCAAAACTACAACATTGTTGAATATTTGGCTCAAGCATCGTGTGCTATGTTTTCTCTTGAAGTTCTACAACGTTTCCCAAGTCAACGTAGAAATCTCTTGTCCGCCATCGATGCCATTTGTCCTGAGTCGTCAAATAATATCACGTTTAACATCGACAACTTCAAGTCACGACTTTCTCACTAGCTTTCTTTTCAAATTGATGTCGTTGTTCATAACCAACACATTCCCAGAACCATACTAGATGAGGGAGCTTCCACTTGTGTCATGTCGTTATCTTGTTGGAAAGGATTAAAATCACCTGCGCTTAACCACTCCCCTACAATGTTATGAGTATTCGATGGATGAGGTTTTCATACTCACATACTCTTGCAGTCTTTGATCGTTCAGTTGGGAGGTAAGACCATCTCTGTCAATGTAGAGGTAGTCGATGCTCCCCTTGATTACAACTTGTTATTAGGAAGAAGTTGGTTTTATGCCATGATCGTTGTCACTTCATCAATGTTTCTATGTGTTTGATTTCCTCATCAAGGTAAAATTGTCACTATTGACCAGTTAGATTACTGCACCCCCGATGCTCACACTCCTCCCACCAACAATATTCCTTTCTTGGGAGATATTAAGATCACTTATGAAAGTGTTGGTGTAGATATTTTAAAACATTCTTCCTTATGGGTACCTTCCCTGCACCACTTCCTCCCACCACACAACATATTTCCATAATCAATATGATCTCGACTATGGCCTATCAATCTTTCAAATCATCTAATCCCTTGGTTGTACCTAGTCCTTTAGAATTCGATGCACTAGGTGATGCTATGCCACTTAGACTAGTTGAGGCTTCATATGATGCTATCCAATCTTCCTCTCCCTCTTTGGATGACCAACATATATTGGCATCCAACACTTATGCGTTTCCATCTTGGTTGGATTCCTTGTCCTCTTCTTTCGACTACATCTTACATATTTTTCCATCAAAGGAATCCATTATGGAAATTATTAGTATAGACGAGGTACCTTGGGATGAAAACCATCATCAATCATCTTTTCTTACTAGTCTAGATAAAATTAAGGAAGATATACACTCTATATTCCAACCCGATGTTGTCGATTCTCCCCAATATCCTATACATACCCAAGATACTACTTCTGAGGGTAATTTAGGCAACATATCTTCTACCATCACTATCGATATTTCTATCAAAGAATGTATCATGGAAAATTTTCATCTCGGTGCTAATTGTTCACTCAAGGAACATGAAGCTTACACTGCTTTATTTAAAGAATTTTGCGATGTCTTCACTTGGAGCTACGAGGAAATGCCCGGGATCAATCCTTCGATCATTTTTCATTAGATAAAAACTTTCCCAGGTGTTAAAACTGTACGAAAAAAACTTCGCTCGGTTCATCCTAAGAAAACTGTGGCTACAAAGGTAGAAGTTGAAAAACTATTGAAATATGGCTTTATCTATCTTGTCCCCTTGACGGAATGAGTTTCTAACATCGTTCTGGTTGCTAAAAAACAAGGAACCATTCGTGTGCATCGATTATAGGGATCTCAACAAATATTTTCCAAAAGACAACTACACTACACCCTTCATCGACCAAATCATTGATAATTGCAGTGGCAATGTTATTTTTTCTTTCATGGATGGATTTTCAGGGTATAACCAGATTGACATTCTTCCAGTTGATCAACATAAGACAACCTTTCATATGCCCATGGGGGAATTTTTCTTATCATAAACTACCCTTTGGTCTCAAAAACATCCATGCTACATTCCAATGGGCCATGTCATATGCTTTCCACGATATCAAACATATTGTGGAACCTTACCTCGATGATTTACCTACCCATTCATCTAATCGACAAGACCATATTGGTCATTTACAGACCATTTTTCTTCGATGTCAGTTCTACCATATCCGTTTGAACCCTCACAAATGCCTCTTTGTTGTTGAATCAAGTCGAATCCTCGGTTTCGTTGTCTCCAAAGATGGGATTAGGGTGGATCCCTTAAAAATCAAAGCTATTCTTTCTTTACCTCCTCCCAACAATCTGACCCAACTACAAAGTTTTCAAGGAAAAGCGAACTTTCTTCGTCGTTTTATATGTAATTACACCAAGCTTACTAAAGGATTTATGTGATTGTTGTAGAAAGACATTCCTTTCATCTGGGATGACACTGTTCAATGTGTTGAGATTTGGATACCTTGGAAAGTGGTCCCCATGTGCTTATGAGTCTCTAAGCACAAAGGGGGAAGACTATTACCCTTGTACTTTACTTTATGATTCTAATTTCACTTTGACTTAGGAGTTTTAAGTCAAAAGTGAA
>SNQJ01S0005417.1:32905-46559 GCA_010110895.2 Picea sitchensis | reverse complement strand
TACTATAGAGTGGTGGAGATGAAGACCCTGAATCTTTTCTCATGAATTCAGGTTGCGTTGGAGTATATTCAGTTTTTACTATAGCATAGATCCACATTGTATGTCTCGTGGCTATGTTCAAATTTGAGTCCTTAAAACATAGATCCACAATGTAGTTTTGGTGGCTATGTTCAGATTTGAGTCATATAGGCATGGATCCACAGTGTATGTTTGGTGGCCATGACTTCTCTTACTTGACATGGATCTTTTCATGTCGGCATTTATTCTTTGAATCATTTGTATTCTGAGTATGGGAATGCCTACCTCAGTGATGATATATTATTGTACTGTATTTCCTTGTTTGTTGGCAAGTTTCCGACCGACTGTTCCTTGTTCCCTACACAAACTTGAGAAAGTATTTTAGCTATCACTTTGTTCTAACTTCATACTTTGGGGGGCTCTTTGTTACACATTATTTTCATCATCCCTATGACCGTCAATGATATAAACCTATTTGTAGTCTTCAGAGGGGTCAGTGGCCTAAGTTCTTGAAGAAAGAAGGGAGAAGAACTTTTCCTGAGAAAAGAAGTTGCATTTTCCTTTGTAAAAACCCTATTAAAGAGGATGTTCACAGGTTGCTATATAGGCAGGGTGAGAGAATTCTTGATTCTCATAGGCTGCACCATAGCTGGGTTGCTAGAGGTTCACAGGTTTCTCTATAGGTAGGGTGCGAGAATGCTTACACGTGGGAAAAACGAGTGTTTTCTCGAATCTTCTAGAAGGAGAAACTTCCATGGTGAGGTGGCATCCGAATGGTTTGGATCATACTCACTTTCATGATTTAGTGGGATCATCCTAACCTCCTCACCTTATCCTCTCCATCTTATAAAGGGAGAGGATCTCTCATGGAGAAGGGATAAGTTGTTTTTGGCTTGGAATTATTATCTTGGTTGGAGTGTCTTTGAGTTTTGCCTTTGTCAAGATAGATTGTGAATATTATCAGATCTGTGCTCTCAGAATCCTTGGAATGGAAGTGTGTGGGGAACGAAGGACGGTTGTAAGGGACCTTATGAAATCAAGGCCATGGTTATAATCTCTCTTTCACATTTAATATGATACTGTAATATGATTCTTTCCTATAAATCTTGTTGTGTTTTATTGTATGATTCCTTGATCACATACATAGGTTTATATTGAGTTTATGCTATTACTATCACTTTGGTTGGTTACGTTCTTTTGCAGGATCATCATTGTATGAGTGTGGGAACGGAGCTAGGATGGAGATAACGAGAGGAAGTGGCGTTTCAACGGTATGTCACCTATCCCTCTTTAGTTAGTAAATTCAATATCTAAAACTTAAGGAAAGCGTAATGTTTTGGTGTGTTTTGTTCTAGATCTAGGTGGATCTAGGGAGATTAGTTAGTGTTCGCACCTACTGATTTTTTCAATAACAATAGCTTTGGTGCCCATAGCTTGAAAACAACCCTCCAAGGTTGAAAATACCAAAGCTAGAAGAAATTGGTGAAAATGAAAGGGTAAATGAAATTTCTAACCCTATTTCACTATTATAGGGTTGATCGTTTGCTAATATAAAGTTTCTTTTGGGTTTTTAAATATTTTTTTAGGAGTCACTAATACCCTGGATGCAGAATTGTTTTTATTTGTAGGCCTCGAAGTAGTATATTTTTCATTAAACCTTGTAACATTGACAAGCACGGTCTTTGTTCTTTCTCACGCTCAAAAAAACATGAGAATGTAACCAAGTAGACTTTTATTACTTTTCTGGACTCGTAAAGGTTAAACGAAAAAGGAAACCCCTGGAGTCTCCTTTAAACTCTTTTCAGACTCTCTAAACATGAAACGATTGTTGAGTGATATTGCTTCCTTTCACACTCATTAAAAGGTTTGAAAGGGTGTCTTTCGAGTGGTATTTTATCTCTTTTTCGGCCTCGCGAGACTAAAATTACAAAAAAGGACAACCCTAGAGTTGCCTTTAAGTTATTTTCAGACTCTCTAAACATGAAAAACCACCGAGTTTTCCTTCTATGGACTCGTTAAACTACACATCAAAGGGCCCATATGGGTATGAACCCTTACTTCTTCCAGTTCGTTAAACAAAGGAACATGAGCTTACCTAAGGTGAGTTATATCAAGCATGTGTTATCCTCCTTGAGCTTGTTAAATTAAAAATAGGTACTCGTCTATCTGGATGGGGAAAAAATTGAAGGAAGCAAGCCAAGTCATTTTTTTTAAATTGTCACAAGTCACTCTTGCAGTCACCCTTGAACACGGCACATTGTTTCTACATACATTTTAATCCATTGAACCTCTGCACTGAACCAATCCCCTAAGTCATTTTACTCATTTGGGTCACCCAACAAAAGTCACAGTATCCTTTGCATCATGTTTTGTTCCATGTTACATTTATGTTGCTAAGTTATGTTGTGCCTCAATGTTCAAGGGAAGTATCCTCCTCAAGATTCAACCATCACAAATTTCCAGTTTCAATACCTGTGTCAGTCCATACTCATTTGATTCACCAACTTACATCTCTACATCAGTTTCATGTCGTTGATGAGGGATACATCAAGACCCTCCTTCGATGAGTCTTTTCATGTTGACTTCAACACATTATCTAGGAAATTTGACTTAGAAACTAGTTAGTACCTTGAGACTTGTATGCCTCAATGGCAGGCCTCCTCACCTCTGAAAGTAGGTTTATATCATTGACCTCTGATCGGATGATTTCATGAATGTTCGAGTTCAGCTCATTTATTCACATTCGTTGGATTTTACTAGGGTACCTTGGGAGTCATTGACATCACTGGTGATTTCCCTCGCACTTGTTAACGGTTTACCTCATTGACCGGTAATCAAATGGTTTCTACCATTTTCAACATCAAAACACTTATTCACATGGTTATATTCGTACTACATCGGGATTAGGATGAAGACCCTGCATTTAGATTTTACTTTGTTATCTTCTTTCCAAGGATACAAAGGAGATGTTTTGAGCATACTGATATACTATCACATAGGTCCACTTTGTATTGGTATGTGGCTATGTCTTATCATCTCGTAGATCCACTGTGTATTTCTCGTGGCTACAATCAATTCATGTCATGGAGGTATAAATCCACATTATATCTTTGGTGGCTATACCCTTAATCAATATGATTATGGATCCCCAGTTTATTTGGGGGTGGCCATACCTTAAGTCCTTTATCACTTAAGCATAGGTATACCTACCTTGGGTTTGAAACATATGATAACATTTGTTTGATGGTTGTTTGCATCTTCTACCAGGTTCTCCGACTCCATACCCTTGCTTCAAAAATCTACATAGCACTTTAGTCATCAGCTTCCATATTCTAACCTTGCACTTTGGGGGGCAATCTGTTACACGTCAAAATTCCTCACTTCGATAATGTCCCATTGTGATTGTCGTAAGTGTCACAAGTGTCATGAACATCATATTTTTGTCTTGCATGTGTCGCATTGCGGACGATATCATAAGAACACTTGGTACACCCTCTAAGACTTGTTAGAAGAGGAAAATATGTCATTTGGCAAATATTACAAACTTTTTTCCTTGAAGAAAGATCATCTTAAATCAATTTTTGGAGATCAACGCTCCCCTACTCACATGCAGGGAGCACTAGCGCTCCTTGTTTGTTTATGAGGGAGCGCTATAACGATCTGTTTCCAACTTTAAGGGAGTGTCGATATGTTGAGAGAATCATGGGGAGGAATTCCCCTTATTTCTAAGGACAAATAGAAAGTATATGAGTTAGTTTGGATCGAATCCAAGTTATAGGTTGGATCTAAGGGAAATCCCACAAGTGATGGTGTCATATCCTCAACTTATTCCGAAGATATCCATGGTGGTTGATCCTATCAAATCCTATATAAGGAGGCATTCTCATGGTGAAAACTGGGGAGAATATCAGTGAAAAGTATTTTCATTCTAATCGTGGGTCTTTCGAGAAAGCGATTGGACAAGGAGGACTTGGTGAGGTTGTTGCATCTGCATCTATAGATTGTAAGTACCTTGTTATGTTCTCATTAATATATGCTTGGTCTATTTCCTTCAATTTTGTGTATGTTTACATGGGCTTGTCTCTTCTTGATAAATCTTGTTTAAACTAATCTTGCTAGAATGGGAAGAATGCATTGTCTTGGTTGTCTATTGAATTGCAGAAATCCTTAAAGGGATTGAAGATAAAGTTCATCCTGGACCGAGCAAGGACAAGCTTTAGAAAGAAAGGTGCATCATGTTTTTTTCCTCTTTTTCCTTTGACTAGTTTAGCTACATTTAAAGAAATGTCAGTGTTAAATGTTATCATTTTTTGTCTTGGTCATAGGGGTCTAGGATCCAAGAGGACATTCACCTCTCCAGAGGGGAATTTTCCTACAACATAAATTGGTGACTCCACTGGGGATCGATGCTTTCAGTTTCAGTTTCTTTCCTTGGTATTGTCTTATCTTATGTTCATCTTCAGATCCTACTCACTGTATTTTTCCTCTTATATACATGTGTTATCTGTCCTGAAGTCATTTGACACAAACTGATGATCAAGTCTTCCTGAGATTTTGTTTTCTGGGCTGATTCTTTTTTCTTCTCAGAAACCTGTGCCCTTCTTCCTTTACATCCATGGCGTTTATTTTAGTATTGACACTCCCCTACAGTGATTTAGGGAGCATTGTAGTGCTCTGGTGCTTATACAACTAGAGCATCATTTTTCTATTTGTTGAAAAATTGTTGGATATCTATGCTGGGTGTGATTTTTTGGGTTGTTATTTTGCTAAGGACTTTTTTCTATCAGCTTATGTCTTCTATAAATCTTGCAACATGTTTCTTGCTAAGATTGTTTTTTGTCTTTGTTTGTATTTTTAAATATATTTCCTTATTTTAAAATCACTCTTTCTCTTCGAGATTTCAAGTTCATTTTTTATACTTTCTCGTTCATCTGATCATATGAAAGTTGTTACAAGAAAAACCAAAGATATTTGTACTGGTCCATTTGGTCTTTGATCTTTTTATCTTTCCAAGCACATTTCTTGAGTGAATTTTGTTATTTTGGCTTTCTTTTTGAAAAGATTTTTTTTCGTTTCTTATTTGATTGTTGGGAGAGTATTCTTTTTTGTTTATATGATACGTGCTTCCTTTGTCTAAAACTGCAAATAGTGAAATCATGTTTGCATAAGAAGAATTGAATCAAATCAATTAATGTTCATATTTAAACAAAGAGATATCTTTTCATGATTGGTTTTTGGATGTTAAAAACAATTTTTGAATAATTTAGCATTAAATTTGATTCTTGTTGAAAGCAATTGCATGAAATTTCTGCATTCTTTTGTTTGATAGTGAAAGAAAGAAAATTTGTCTCCATCCCATAAATAGAATTTCATTGAAAGAAATGATTGCTTATCATTTTTTTGTTGTTTCTTTGGGATTCAAGTCATAATATCATCAGCTTCACTCTCATTCACCTCTGAGTAAATAACAACCACTAAAATCAATGCTAATTAAAATTGATCTAGAAACTTTTTTTGTTTATATTCTTCCACCAACATTAGACTAGGATCAGCACTTTGGATTAGTTTGTGAGTAAAACTCTCCAAAGAATTCAAAACCAACTTAGCATCTTGTGATAGGGAGAGAAAATCCAATTTTTGTATAAGCATAGCCGATATCCCCCTCTCACAGAGGGGTTATGCATGAGGTCACGTTTAGGAGAGCCATAGAGATTATCCCTCCGAGGTTTAACCGTTTGTAGTAGTAATATTGTATATTGGGGGTTCTTCTTGAGATCCAATTGTCTTCATTTGGTCTCAGGGCTTCGTGAATTACGAATCCATTCGGGGTCCTATAGAGTTATACCGGTCCACCTGTCCTTAGTTCTCTTGAAGGATTTCAGACTTGTTATCCTACCCATACGTTCAGAAAGGATTGTCAATTGTACCTTCCCAGAGCCTGACTGCAAGTTGGTGTCCTTAGTAGCCATAATATTTAGGGTCTTTACACAAGGTGACAGTGAAGGGAATTATTCACTGTACCTAGAACAGACGTTGGTCAAACTCACTTGGGATCCTTAGAGGGTAAATCCACGATTACTGTGTGGAATCTTGCACCAAGGTGTAAGTATCTTAAATAGGTCTCCATCGTAACTGTTCCACCCACTCATATCCTAGCCCCTTCTCAATTTGATCATGGGATGTTGGATTTCATCACTAACTAGTATGGTCATTGAGGGAAGGTTTTGTTTTCCTATTAGTCCTTCTAGATTTTTTAGCGTATGTTGTTGATTTAATAATTTTTAAAGATTGAGATTGTAGACGATAAAGGTATTCGTAGATCACGTAGGATGCAAGGGTTTCCTCTGGAAGGCTATGAACCCTTACCTCCTAATTCACCAGAAGACATTTACCGTGAAGAGGTAGAAAATCGTTCTGACCCTGGGAGCACTGCTACGCCTTTGTTATAAAATCTTGAAAGCGCCTTGGTTAAGGTTGAGGATCCAATTCCTCATACTACCCCTGTATCAGAAGCTCCTATCGAACCACTCCTTGTTCGATTGGACACATTCGGTAACATAATACAAGAATAAATTCAACGTTTACCATTGAGGCCAGCTACTAAAACATAGATGGAAGACACACAACGTGATTATGATGAATACACAACTCTTTTCTGATCTTCTAGCATGGTAAATCCAAAATAGACACTTGTTCATTCCATATGGAAGAATCCATCGGGACGTGATCTTTATGAAAAGTTTAACTTTAGTCAACCACCTCTTGATCCTCATGACCCTCTTACCTCTATTTTCATTGAGGCAGGACCGTCTATTTAGACTATTGATCGTCCCATTGAACAAGTAGTCAATCATGCTATTACGTCAGCAAAAATCCACCTTAATGTTGGAGTCCTAAAACCTAATCATGTGCAAGATACTTCAACCGTTACTCCCACCACTACACCTCTTCACACTATAGATCCTCATGTTCCACAAGATCATGTTGGAAGACCTTTACATCAGAGAATGCAGACCCTTTCCATACATACACAATCAACTATGGGACAAATCATTATTGGGGGGAAATCATCATCTAGTGGGCCCATCCCTCCTGGGGGACAACCACCCTT
This sequence comes from Picea sitchensis, assembly GCA_010110895.2. Lineage (NCBI taxonomy): Eukaryota > Viridiplantae > Streptophyta > Pinopsida > Pinales > Pinaceae > Picea > Picea sitchensis. Next base: position 39,430 of record SNQJ01S0005417.1, on the reverse strand, counting down.
GCCCATTTCGTCTGGGGGAAAACCCCCTTTTACTGGCCAAACCACAATTGTCAATCAACCTATGGCAGGGGGGAAACCCTCTTTTGCTGGAAACCCTTCACAATCCTGGGGAGTACCTCAAGGAGGTACATTTAATAAACCTTACCACAGGGGAAAATCATACCATAACCCACAAGGAGGAGTACCAAATCATGTTCCTTCAGGATTATATTTTGAACAACCTTATCTGGGTGTCCCAAATCCCACCTGGAGTCCTAAAGGAAAAAAACCTTATCCTCCCCAAGGGTCTAATGTTTACCCTCCTCAGGGACAAACTATTACCCTCCTCAAGGGAAAACTATTTATCCCCCACAACCAAATCAATCGACTTATACTCCTCAGAATCAACCTGGTTTCATCCCACTCATAAACATTACTCAACAACAATCGACTCCTTCCAATACTGGTCAACAAAAACCATATATGGGAGGCCCTACTGGATAAAATTATCCACCTCAACCAGTTTACGATCCCACTGGTGTCACTATGCCGCATCAGTATCACCCTCAGGTTAATCGACAACTACCCTTTCTTGCCACACTTGATCTACCATATTTGGTTCAGTTGACAAATGATCCCATTTTGCATTTTCCTTTTTGGCCAATAATTCCTGCTAAACTACCTTCTGACATCCCCAAATTTGACAGTAAACCTAGGGAAGACCCTAACAACCATGTTATGACATTCCATTTATGGTGTTCATCAAACTCATTGATGGATGATTCTATACGTTTGTGTCTTTTCCAGCTCACACTCATGGGCTCTACAGCCAAATGGTACATTGAAATTCAATGTGGTTCCTTTCAAGACTTCAACTCCCTAGATATGGATTTTCTCATGCATTTTCAATTACCCATCTGTTACGAGACGGGTAGTGAACTTTTAACCTCCCTTTGTCAAACAAACTCCGTACATATCTCTTATCACATTCATGAATGGAGACGACGACGAAGGTTGATTAAAGAGACCATTCCTGACCATCTATTGGTAGAGTGGTTTACTAAATCTCTTTTAACCCCAATAACTTGTGACATCACCATGGGTGGTGCGGTCACTGAGGAAGAAGCCATTTCCCAAGCTCATTACTTAGATTTGGTTTACTCTCAATTCGGTACATTGTATGAATTGATTCCAAATGCTACCCATACTCCTACCAATCCATCCAAACCTTCTTCCACGCCACATGTGTATGGAGTTATCGGTACCATCAAAACCTAATCTTCATAAAATTCAAATGGAACATCAAATCTCTTTGTTTCTGCACCCATTAAAAGTTCAAATTCACTCTCCTCTACCTCCCTCCCGACTCAAATCTCTGAGGTGAATGCAGATCAATATGCTTCTTCACAACAATCTGGGGGTAAGAATAAAGCGAAAAAATAAACCCAAAAAGAATAATAATAATAATGAAAATCCCAAAACACAAACTCCACAACATGCTACTGAAAAGAAACCACAGTGAAAACTAAAATTCCCATGTCTTATTTGTGGTGATGATCATTTCACCTAAGACTATCCACATCATGACAAAGTTGCAAAAATTTTCAAAGGGAATTCCCAACCCGTCGTGTTAACACAACCTTTTCCTCAGCAACATTCCATGGTTTCTCAAGCACTTGCCCCTCATACAGGGGGCAGTTCCATCCATCCTCCCAGTGATGAAGCCTCAACGATTTCTCATATTTATATGTTAAATGGGATTGATTTAACCACTCACACCACCACATACGACACACCAACTAAACCTAATAAAGAAAAGGTCACTAACGCTACCCCACTGAATTCGTCTCCTACCTCTGTTAGTCCTCCATCTGGGTCACTTCATATTGAGAAACCTACTTTCGACTCTATTTTACGCCCTCCCAAGAACACTATTCGCAAGTCAACTTTTAATCCTAGTTCACATGCTACCTAAAACTACAACGTTGTTGAAGATTTGGCTCAAGCACTGTGTTCTATGTCTTCTCTTGAATTTTACAGCATTGCCCAAGTCAACGTAAAACACTCTTGGTCACCATCGGATCCATTGATACTGAGTCATCAAATAATATCACGTTTAACCTCGACAACTTCAAGTCACGACTTTCTCACCAGCTTGTTTTTAAAATTGATGTCATTCTTCATGACCAACACATTCAGCGCACCATACTGGATGAGGGAGCTTCCACTTGTGTCATGTCGTTATCTTGTTTGAAAGGATTAAAATCACTTGTGCTTAACCAATCCCCTACAATGTTATGATAATTTGATGGGTGAGGTTTTCATCCTCATGGACTCTTGCAGTATTTGGTCGTTCAGTTGGGAGGTAAGACCATCTCTGTCGATGTAGAGGTAGTCGATGCTCCCCTTTATTACAACATTTTATTAGGAAGAAGTTGTTTTTATGCCATGATCGTCGTCACTTCATCATCTTTTTTATGTGTACAATTCCCTCATCAAGGTAACATTGTCACTATCGACCAGTTATATTACTGCACCCCCGAAGCTCGCACTCCTCCCACCAAGAATATTTCTTTCTTGGGAGATAGTAATATCACTTATGAAAGTGTTGATGTAGGTCTTTTAAAATATTGTTCCTTATGGGTACCTTCCCTACGCCACTTCCTCCCACCACACAACATATTTCCACTATCAATATGATCTCGACTATGGCCTATCAATCTTTTGAATCATATGATCTTTGGGTTGTACCTAGTCCTATAGAATTCGATGCACTAGGTGACGCTATGCCACTTAGTCTAGCTGAGGCTTCATATGATGCTATCCAATCTGCTTCTCCCTCTTTGGATGAACAACATCTATTGGAATCCAACACTTATTTGTTGCTGTCTTGGTTGGATTCCTTGTCCTCTACTTTCAAATAAATCTTACATATTTTTCCATCAGATGAATACATTATGGAAATGCTTAGTATTGACAAGGTACCTTGGGATGACAGCCATCATCGATCATCTTTGCTTCCTAGTCTAGATGAAATTTAGGAAGATATACACTCTATATTCCCCCTCGATGTTGTTGATTCACACCAATATCATATACATACCCAGGATACTACTTCTAAGTGGAATTTAGGCAACATCTCTTCTAACATCATTATCGATATTTCGATCAAAGAAGGTATCGTGGAAAATTTTCATCTCGGTGCTAATTGTTCACACGCGGAAGTTGAAGCTTACACCACTTTATTTAAAGAATTGTGCGATGTATTCTATTGGAGATATGTGGAAATACCCAAGATCAATTCTTCGATCATTGTGCATGCGATAAAAAAATTCCCAGGCATTAAACTTGTACGACAAAAACTTCGCCCGATTCATCCTAAGAAAACTACGGCTATAAAGGTAGAAGCTGAAAAATTGTTGAAATCCGGCTTTATCTATCCTATCCCCTTGATAGAATGGGTTTCTAACATCGTTCTGGTTGCTAAAAAACAATGAACCATTCGTGTCTGCGTCGATTATAGGCATCTCAACAAGTCTTGTCCAAAATACAATTATCCTACACACTTCATCGAGCAAATCATTCATAATTGCGCTGGAAGTGTTATTTTTTCTTTCATGGATGGATTTTTAGGGTATAACCAGATTGACATTCTTCCATCTGATCAACATAAGACAACCTTCATCTTCCCATGGGGGAATTTGCTTACTGGAAACTACCCTTTGGTCTCAAAAACACAGGTGCTACATTCCAGCGGGCCATGTCGTACACTTTCCACAATATCAAACATATTGCAGAACCTTACCTCGATGATTTACTTGCCCATTCATCTAATAGAAAAGACCATATTGGTCATTTATGGGCCATTTTTCTTTTATTCTCATTCTACCGTATCCGTTTAAACCCTCACAAATGCATCTTCATTGTTGAATCGGGTTGAATCCTCGGTTTCGTTGTCTCCAAAGATGGGATTAGGGTGGATCCCTTAAAAATAAAATTTATTCTTGCTTTACCTCCTCCCAACAATCTAACCCAACTACAAAGTTTGCAAGGGAAATCAAAGATTCTTTGTCATTTTATATGTAATTACATCGATCTTACTAAATAATTTATGTGATTGTTGTAGAAAGACATTCCTTTCATCTGGGATGACACTGCTCAACGCTCTTTCGATTCCCTTAAGAACGTATCGACCCATACACCTCTCTTGCATCCCCAGAATTATGCAGAAGACTATATCCTTTATTTGGCAACCTCTACTTCCACTATTACTATGTTTTTAGTTCAAGAGGATCCTAACGATGACAAACATATGATCTACTATCTGAGAAAGAATCTATCTGATCCCGAGCTTCGATATTCAAACATTGAAAACTTGGCTCTGGCAGCTGTCATTATCATCCAAAGATTTTTCCATTACATCTTGTTACACACTACCATGGTCATTGTGGAATCGAACCCCATGTACCATATTCTGACACGTCAAGTCCTTGTGGGGGGATATTCCAAATGGATCATTATTCTTCAAGAACTCGATCTCAATTTTTCCAAATCAAAAGCTAAAAAGTCCTTGGTTTTTGCGTAACTTATGTGTGATCTTCCCCATGATGATGACAAAACTAAGCCCAATGATTCTCTTCCTGATGAATCTATGTTCCTCATTATCATGTCATACCCTTGGTATGGAGATATTCTTCTCTATCTTCAAACCCAACATTTTCAGCCTGATATCTCCCATGAAGAGTGTCACCGTATTAGCCACCATTCTAAAATTTACCTTATCATCGGTGAAACTTTGTATCATCGTGGTATTGATACTATTCTACAATGTTGCTTAACCCACGATGAGGTTGAACATGTTTTAAATGACTATCACCTTGGAGCTTGTGGCGGTCACCTTTCTAGGATGGATACAACCCAGAAACTCTTACATGCCTGTTATTTTTGGCCCTCCATCTTCAAAAATTGTATTGAGGCTGTCAAAAGATGCCCACCCTACCAATTTTTTCACAAAAAGGCACACACTCACCCTGCTCCATTGCATCCCATTATCTCCATCATCGCCTTTTCCAAATGGGGCATTGATTTTATGCAATGTAATCCTACCTCTGCTGGGGGGCATGATTATATCATTGTTTTCGTTGATTATTTCACTAAATGGGTTGAGGCTATGACTACATTTCTTAACGATGGTCGTACTATAGATCTCTTCATTTTTAACCACATTACCACTCACTTTGGTGTTCCACAATACATTATCATTGATCATCGTTCACATTTTCAAAACCAGATGATGAGTGAGTTACATGTCAAGTTGGGTTTTTGCCATGAAAAATCATCCCTCTACTATCCTCAAGCAAATGGACAACTTGAATCTATCAACAAAGTCCTTAAAACCATGATCCAACACATGGTGGGTGAAAACAAAACGTCTTGGCACTTGCAACTTTTCTCCGCCCTCCGGGCTTACTGCACCTCAATGAAAACTGCAACTAGATTCACTCCATTCCAATTGGTATATGGCGTTGAAGTAGTGTTACCAATAGAGTGTGATATACCTTCGTTGAAAATCATCGTAGAACTCCTGACTCATACCTCTGTTGAAGATGAATGATTCTTATATTTGACTAAGTTGGATGAAACACATCGCGATTCTTCTCTCATTAATGAGATGTATCAAAAATGAATGAAGAGTCAATATGACAAATCCATTCAACCTCGTACTTTCGCAGAAGGAGACATAGTCGTCATTTATGACCAAGTTGATGATAACCTAGGGACAGGAAAGTTAGAACATTTGTGGCATGGACCCTATATCATAAAATATGTATTACATAGAGGTTCCTACGAGCTAGTTGGCTACGATGGAATGTCTCTCGGTGAACCCTGGAATGGGCTTTACCTCAAGAAGTACTATGCATAGAACATGTGGCATGTGTTCTTTGTACATTATTGTACTATATTTTTTTATTTGGTGTGTCTTTTCTATTACGTGTACGAATTTTTTTTTAGCCACTTATACTTTGTCTTGTGAATGCGTGCACAAATGACATGTCCCTTTCCCATATTTGTCAGGTTTGCAAATGGCGCTAGTTGGCACACCTAGAACATTGCTTCTATAGCTAGCGTCATTTACCACAATAATGATTTGGTGAGTTCAGGAGGTGTTTGCCTAGGATCGACAACCAATAACATGGAATAATATCACATTGTCATTGGACTTTTAACTGAGGCCTCCTCTCTAGGTATATCTCATATAATCATTCACCTAGACTCTCAACTCGTGGTTTGTCATATTAATCAAGTTTACACCGATCACAACCCTATCCTATTGCGTCTCCACCTAAGAGTTCATTGTCTTGAGAGAATGTTTGAATTTCACCAATACAGACACATGCCAAGAGAACTCAACACAACATTGGATTCGCTAGCAAATTATATTTTGGATCAGTATCTTGCGCATAGATAAAACTTTTTAAAGAAAATGAATCACATTTACATTAAAAAAATCACACAAGATAATTTGTAACATCATTGGAACCAAAA
>SNQJ01S0005416.1:558924-606474 GCA_010110895.2 Picea sitchensis | reverse complement strand
ATTCAAAGTGAATAAAAAATAAATTATTTCAATAATAAATTTAATGGAGAAATTAGAAGTGCACCCAACCCTAAAATAAAGAAAGTGGGCCAAGTGACCTAGAAGATGTTTTTAAGGAAACTACTTGGAGAGTATAAACAAGAGGCAAAGCTCTCTCATTTGAATCACACTTGAGCATATTGAATATATATATGTGTCTGAGGTAACCAAGTATATCTAAACCAGAATTTTGAGTGAAGGTGAAGAAAAGAAGGCTGAAATGCAAGGAAGGATAAGTTCTTTTGATAGTGCTTTCTAAGGTATGTTATTTATAGGTCATCTCACCATTTTCGCTATAACTTTTTTTCTATAATGATTCAAACCATGAAATTTCTATGCAAGTGAAAAAACATATCCAAGTATCTGTGTAAAAAAATTCAGCTTGTGGGTCATTGTATTTTGGGAGTTACACTCCGTTGAAAATAAGGTTTGTGGCTAGTCCTGAAACTAGTCAAAATCAGGTGTTTCGGGTAAAAACGTCATAACTTGGTAGGTATAAATAAGAGGCAAAGCTCTCTCATTTGAATCACACTTGAGCATATTGAATATCTATATGTTTCTGAGGTAACGAAGTATATCTAAACCAGAATTTTGAGTGAAGGTGAAGAAAAGAAGGCCGAAATGCAAGGAAGGATAAGTTCTTTTGATAGTGCTTTCTAAGGTATGTTATTTACAAGTCATCTCACCATTTTCGCTATAACTTTTTTTCTATAATGATTCAGACCATGAAATTTCTATGCAAGTGAGAAAACATATCCAAGTATCTGTGTAAAAAAATTCAGCATGTGGGTCGTTGTATTTTGGGAGTTACACTTCGTGGAAAATAAGGTTTGTGGCTAGTCCTGAAACTAGTCAAAATTAGGTGTTTCGGGTAAAAACGTCATAACTTGGTACATGGTTGGATGCACTTGTTTATGGTATAGGTTGATTACAAGTTGGTGTATGGTTGATGCACTTGTTTATGATACAGGTTGAGGTACAGGTTGATGCATGGTTGATGCATGGTTCAAATTTATTGGTACAGGTTTATAGCGGTATATCTCACAGTGATAGTGTGACAGTGGTTCCATCATTCTACTTCTACTTCAGGGTGGCAGGATGGGGCAAGGACAGGTGGTACTATCCACCTTCCGGTTGTAGCCGGAGAACATTGGGGCTTGTAGCCTCCTTNACATGTGGTTGTAGCCACCTTCCGGTTGTAGCCGGAGAATATTGGGGGTTGTAGCCTCCTTCTGGTTGTAGCCATAGATTTGGGGAGTTGGAGCTTCCCTCAGGTTGTAGCCTGAGAAACTAGGGGGTTGGAGCCTCCTTCCAATTGCAGCTGGAAAACAAAGGAAGTTGGTGCTTCCAATGAATGTAAATCTTCAAGACATATAAGAAAAAGTATTCCGTGGTTTTTTCCCGATTTGGGTTTCCACGTAAAACACTAGTGTACTATGTATGTGTATGATTGTTCATTTGTTCATTGCTTATTTACTCTGCAGTTATTGGATAATAATGCTTCATTGATATAGTACTTGGATTATATGGGTAAAAGGGATTACATTTATCTATTACTGATTCACCCCCCCCTCTCAGTAATCCAACACAGATATGGTAAATTCTATCCCAAAATCTGTGGTTAGATTAGAAATTTTTTATGATCTTCACGATAAATTCAGAAAATCAGTGAATTGTAAAACGAATAGTTCTTCCTTGACACATGAAAAGGTAAATCTAGGAACTAAAGATAACCCACAGTGCATCAATTTGGTGTTGGGATGTTCTGAGCAAGAAAATATGACATTTATTAAGTTGTTTAAGGAATTTAAATATGTCTTTGCTTGGACGTACGACAATTTAAAAACCTTTGATCCTAACATCATACAACACATTATCCCCATGAAACCCCAAACCCAACCTTTTCAACAAAAATTAAGAAAGATGCACCCAAAACTTGAACCGACAGTCAAGAAAGAACTAAACAAACTCTTGAATGCTAAAATAATCTTCCCAGTAAGACATACCCATTGGGTCTCTAATCTTGTATCTGTAAGGAAGAAGAGTGGTGAAATTCGACTATGTGTCGATTTCCGAAATTTAAACCGAGCATCCGATAAAGACAACTACCCTGTGCCTCCCGTGGAACAGATCCTCCATTAAGTATTTGGTTTTGAAAGACTATCACAGATGGATGGTTTTTTAGAGTACAACCAAGTCCTCATGTCTCCCCCAGACTAGCTGAAGATTACTTTTCGTACTCCATGGGGTACCTATGCTTATAGGAAGATGCCCTTTGGGCTCATAAATGTTGTGTAAGTTTTAAACCTGCGAAGTAAAGCAATGCATATAGATTCTTAAGCAATACATAAATTAATCAATGGCTCATACACAGATTACACAGAGATTTTTACCGGAAACCCTCAACCGGGAAAACCTTTCTTATTTTCATTATATCGAATTTCACCATTCGCCATACAATATATACAATGTTTTTAGGTATTCCGTAGATACCAAAACCCTAATCCCTTAATCCGGGATTAATTTACAAATCAGCTAAAAATAGCAAAATCCGCTAAAAATAGCAAAAAACCGCCCAAAAAACGATCTAGGTGTAGGGATCGTCAGACGCAGTTGTCGTATCTGATGCACCCACACACACACACATGCAAAGAATATAACACATACCCAACATGCTGGTTCCACTTTTCAGAGGGCGATGGATATCGCTTTCTGTGGTCTAATCAATCAATCTGTAGTAGTCTATCTAGATGATGTTACCATTTTCTCAAAGAATAAAGAAGATCATTTAGCTCATCTAAGATCTATTCTACAGTGATGTCGTTAGTACGGTATTTCTTTAAATCCTAAAAAACATGTCTTTGCAGTAGAATAAGGTAAGCTCTTCGGATTCATTATATCAAGTGAAGGGATGATTATTGACCCTGAAAGGACCCAATTCATTTCAAAACTGCCCCCTCCCTCTTCCAAAAAGTCCATGCAATCTTTCTTAGGTCAGATAAATTTTGTTAGGAGGTTCATCCCCAACTTTTTAGAAATGGTCAGACCATTACAAAATTTAATAAAAAAGAATGTACAGTACCATTGGGGACCTTTAGAAAGTCAGGCTTTTCACTCAATAAAAAAGGCTATAATAGATGCTCCTTCTCTAATGAGCCCTAATTTTTCGCAAGACTTCACCCTCTACATGTTTGCCTCTGATAGGTCTTATGCTGCTGTCCTAACCCAAAATAATGCTGAAAACAATAAAGTCCCAATTGCCTTTATGAGCTCAGCCTTTAAGGGAGCAGAACTTAATTACCCTGTAGTAGATCAACAGGCCTATGCTGTTTTTAAAGCGGTAAAACACTTTCGATCTTATCTACTAAAATCTAGAACGAAAATCATTGTCCCTTACCCTGCTGCTAGAAATTTGTTAGAACAGAAAGAACTGGGTGAAAAAAGGGAAAATTGGCTCACATCCTTACAAGAATATGACATAGAAATTACCCCAGCATGAATTGTTAGAGGCCAAGATTTATGTAAATTGGTTGTTGATTCAACTATAGGACAACAAAATGAAACTGAGGTCACTTCAGGACCAACATAATAAAAATCAAATCTGATGTGCACAAAACCTTACTAGTCCTTGGTATGATGAAATCAAGTTTTATCTAATACACGGATCAACTCCCCGGCACCTTGATCCAAAAAAGAGGAGAACAATGATATTAAAGTTTGCTTCTTTTTAGCTGGTAAACTGTATTTTATTTCACCAAAATTTTGATGGAATACTTATGCGCTGTCTTGACAAAGATGAAGCAGAAAAAGTCTTATTGGAATTACATGCAGGGGAAGCTGGTGGGAATTTCGGTGGAGACACCACTGCCCACAAAGTATTAAGAGCAGGTTATTACTGGCCTACTCTTTTCAAATATGTCGATGCCTTATGCCGCAAGTATTTGATCTGTCAAAAGGCATCTAGGCGAGTACATAAGTCAGCATTCCCGCTACAACTTATTTCGTTAGACTCCCCTTTTCAACAGTGGGGCCTTGATATTATAGGCCCTATCAATCCGACATCCTCTCAGTAGCATAAATACATCATAACAGCCACAAATTATTTCACTAGATGGTCTGAGGTTGTCCCATTAAAAGTGGTAATCACCAGCCAGGTAATATCCTTCCTAAATGAAAATATTATCACTCGTTTCGGTATCCCTGAATGCCTAGTATTTTATAATGCTTCCTATTTTTCGTCTCTTGAAATGAGTGATTTTTCTTTAGAAAAAAGAATAAAATTAAAGTATTTCACCAGTTATTACCCTCAAGGAAATGGTTTGGCTGAATCAACTAATAAAAACCTGATCAGATCATGAAGAGAACGGTCTCTGAAAATCATAAAAACTGGCATAACGCACTATTTAATGCAATTTGGGTTGATAGGGTAGCTCCTAAAACTGTTGTCGATAATTCCTCCCGTTTCCTCGTTTATAGCAGGGAAGTGATTCTTCCACCGCATGTCCTTCTTCCATCTCTACAGTTATCACAGAAGGTGCAAGAAGAAAATTGTCCTCCCTTGGAAAGTTGGATTAACACTTTGCTGAAGTTAGAGGAAGTAAGGGCTCAAGCAAAATGAAAATTGGATCAACATCAACTCATTGTCAAAAACTGGTTTGATTCCAATTCTGCCTCTGATAGAAATTTTGAAGTAGGCGATCTTGTCCTTAAGTGGGACAAACCTCATGAGGGGAAATGAGAACATACTAAGTTTCAAAACCTGTGGTTAGGACCATTTTTAATTGCTGAAAAACTAGGTCCCAATTCCTTTCGCCTGTAGAATTTAGAGGGACATCTAGACACCTTCCCGGTGAATGGCCAAGCTCTCAAAAAGTATTTTACCTGACGACTCTCCCATACGCCTTTTGTAAATATTTTTTGTTTTGGTTTCCTTGATGTTTGTTTTTCTTTGCTAGTTTGTTTTTGTTTTCATTTCTTTTTAACGGTCTTTCTTTTTGAAACAAACATGTATGCACCATGGGCTAGTTCAGACAAAGAAAACATAATACTTCCCCTCGAAAATAGCTTCTAAAGGTTGTTAGAACATTAATTGTTGTATTTCTCTGAAATTGTAGCCTGGTTAAAGATGAATTTTTGTTTGAAAGGCATTTTCTTGGTTTCAATTTGCACTTGAAAGTATTCATGACCATCTTTAAAAATATTTTTACGTTGTCCCTGTTCTTTAAGAGAGAAACTCAATGATGTCTCCCTATTCTTGAAAATCAATTTTATTAATGAACTATTTTTGGATCTTGATGAAGGACAACACGAAATTTTTTAAGGTCTGTGATATATCAAGGTGTGTTAAAAACTAGAATTTTCAGTGTCACCCCACTTTGTTGAATATCTTTAAAAATATGCCAGAATGTGAATAATGTCTTAGAGAGCTGTGGGAAGTGTTTGTAAACCCGTCGGGACACTGAACAAGTTTGCTGGCAGTGGGTAAATACATGCATGATGCCAAGACAACTTCATCGGGGTACTGAACATGCCTACTGGCAGCGAAGCAATGTCAGGTAAAAGAAAATTCTCAGATATGAATCTCATTTTTCCCCTAAGTGTCCTTCGTTCTGATTTGAAATTTATTGACAGGATACAGATGTCAAAGTGGGTTAATTGACATCCCTATCGAGGCTATGAACGCCTGCTAGCAGTGGTGGCCCTATCAACAGTATTAGAGACATTAACTTAAACGTTGTGGCTTTCTTTTGCCAAGTTTTTCACAAGTTTTCATTTCTTTAAAAACAAAAGTTATATGAAACTGGACTATGTCATGATTATTTAAGATGTTCAAATAACCTTTCAGTTGTTCTTCAATTCGAAATTTTTCAGATTTTTCTAACCTGAACTCGTTCATGTTACGAAGATAACTCCTTCTCCCAGCATGTTGCCATTGTTGGCAGCAATAATATAATTGTTATTTTTTCTATATCAATTAAATGATCTATATAGATGCCTAACTAGGGTCATGAAATTTTATTACTCTTCATGAGCAGTTTCCGAAACGAAAATTGTAAATTGTCGTTTCTCCCTATTGTCTATTCAAGATTTTTTTTCATGACTGGAAGCATGAAAACATGCAACTGTGATTACCATTATGTTTTAAAATTTCATTAAGGGAAAATTGTTCAAATAGTTTATTATGGAATTTTGATTCCTTTCCATGAAGATGTTACTCTCTTTGTTTTGATCCTTTCAATTCCAAGCATGCTTAAGAGGTTGATGGTTTTATGAACAAAGGACCCCCATGATTTGATTTTTTGCATGGTTTTGGTTTGATTCTTGGCTACATTTCTTTTACAAAACTTTGATCTTTCGATTTTTTACTTACCCAAACTTGGTGATCAAACCCACGGTGCGTGCACCTATTTTCGTTTTAATGCTTTGGTCCTAGCTCATACTGAATGCAAAGATGGAATACGATTTGCAGACTGCCATCATTTCTAAGGAAGACCTTGGGCTTCACAAACCTTCTTCGCATGCATTTCAATTAAACGTCCATCCCATCGTATGAGTATTTACAACATTCATTGTTGGGCTCAGGGTTATGGCTCTGTTTTGTTTTCACAAACCCTCCCTGTATGTTGTGTTTGTTTGATTACCCTCCCGTCCAGTATGGCTCCTGTCATGAGAATTGAACCAAACAGTATCCAAACCTTGCTCTTATACGATGATGATAGAGGAGATTTGGAGAGAAGTGGCTGGCTCGTTTTCATTAGGAAGTTTTAGGGTTTCAATTTATAGGTTGCCCAAGAGTTGGCTTTCTCCTTTGATGGTTGTAGAGCAAAAGTTGGTGATGTGAAACTGGAGGTCACCGAGGAGTTCCCAAGTCAAGCCACAGGGTTACCAAAAAGCGATCAAAGGTGGTTTAAAAACACAAAAGTGGAAGAAGTTCCTTGGACCCTGCTGTTTACATCTTAAAAAATTAAGGGATGCGAAAAAGGTATGCCCATTTCTGCCCTAAAAGCTAGGTGGCACAATTTACTTGCTATGTCAAAGAATTTTTTCACCTGTGAGGGACGTTTCTGTTTGGACTTTCTCTATCATTTGTGCTTGCTTATGGTTTTTATGGGTTTTCCCTTGAAATTGTCGTATTACTTACTGAGGAGTCTTTATAAAATGGGTAAACGATATAGAAAGCAGCGAGCCAACTCTAGCCTCTTCCATCACGGCCTAATTAAAATCTTACTTGTGCATCAATTAGAATTGCAGAGTGATAATTGGGACTTGTTTGTAGTGAGAAATGGTTTCTCTAATCCAAATATTGATGAGGTTGATAAGACAGTGGTTGAAGAAACCCTAACCTACCCTACAACGCCCCTCTCACCCATCCAAGCCTGTGTCTTGACCCCCTACAACAAACCCTTAAGCATGTTTGTTTTCATTCTTAAGTTAGATTATTTGGTTTGTTGAATAAACTATATTTCATTATTAAATTAGTTTGTTTTATTCATTAAATAAAATGAGATTTCATTTACTAAAACAACTAGCTACATAATCGTAAGATTCTATAGCCAGTTATGTTAATTCGAATTATGTAAATTAATGACATAAAATATATCTTAAATCTTTCTATTTTCCTTTTCTGTCAGGATATTCAGGCGTCCATGATTTCAAAATTGATCTGAGGCACTCTTGAGACCTTACAGTCATATCTATGATGTATTTTGAATGAACATAAATGAACTATTGTTAGTTTTGGAGGATTTAGTAGGATCAGGGTGGTTTCGTCCCCCTTTATTTTTGAAGAAAATATTTGATCTCAGGATCAGAAACAGTTATCTTTTCTGAAGCCTTTATAAACCTAGCATTTTGAAATCACAGGCATCTTGGCCTAGGGCTCATTGTGAAACACTTATGCTCAAATTTAGACATGAAAAATATTTACTTTATGCTTTAGTCATCTGTGAGTTTTGTTGTGATCTATAATTTGTTTATCTTGGTAATTGAATGATTGCAAATAGCTTTTATCTTCACAGATTGTTTTGTTGTCAAGATAGTTTTTCTTCATGTTTCACGATTTATGCTTCAGTTTTATCAAAACAATTGAACAATATTTCAATTCATATTATGAGGTTTACCTTAAATATGTGGATTGATTAAATGCAAGTTGTAACTATAGGATTCAGCTTATGTGTTACTGCTAGCAGTCTATTATATCACTGTAATCATCTTGCGTTCTACTGTTTATCAATTAAATACATTAGTCAATACACAGTTTAGTGTTGGTCCCAAATAGTGTAAAGATCACAACAGATTTCTCTCATGGATGGACTGATGTACAATTTACGCTAACAGTTGGATGCATACTCTTCAAAGTGATTGATAGGTTAGTCCGTTCTTCCATTTTATTATTTGCTAGTCCATAATCAATATCATTATATGTAGTATAATTCTTACTGTCCACATTTTTCTATTTAAATAGTAGTTTTATATCTAATATTAGAGGTGTATATAGATTAAATGATATAAAAACAAAACAAAAAGAAATAGTGCATCCTGCTATCTATTTTGATTTCCATCAAAAGAACCATATCATATTCAATTTTTATAAGTTTAGATCAAACTCATTATCTGTATAACTTGTATATATGAAATAAACAAATAGAACTATTATATAAATATCTTTTAAACCATGTATATATTTAGATGTACATACATATATTAGTGATTAGTAACTAGTGAGTTTTTTTGTTTCTTCTATTTATTTTTCATTTCCTTTAGGACATTAGATTGGCCAATGGAGCCACTAAACCCGTCAGAGTGAATTAATCCAAACGGCTTGGGTTAATTAGACAACCCCGGACTAGATTCACTCTTCCAGTTGACGAGGTGTCATTTTCGCTTGTCAACAAAAGGCGCTAAAATGAGGGCTTGAATACTATTGATGGCATGTGGAGGTCGCAAGACTCCTCCCCCACCTACCCACTCACCTATAGTAACAAGAAGTTGTTCTGAAGACAACAAAAACAACAATCTGAACAACAAGAAAATTGTTGAAAACAACCCCAAAACACCTCAAAAGGTCTCCGTCAAAACAACGCCAGAGTCTTCTGATAAAAGAGACCTTGCTGTAAAAAAGTGTAACAAATGTAGATAAACTAGTTTAAGGGGCTGGGACTAAAAAACAACAAACTTCTGCTATTAATACTTGTAGAAATGTCCCACCCCTTTTGTTGACTTTTGAAATTTTCAATAGGAATGTAGATAATTGTATGGTAGATTCAGGTGCATCTTCAAACGTAATGCCTTGGTTTGTCTGCCAAAAAATTAATGCCGAGGTTCAACCTTCCAGCCTGAAAATTATTCAGCTTGATTGAACTAGTGTTAAAGTAATAGGTGAATTAAAAAATGTACTTATCATATTATCATCTAATCCTAAAGTCCATCAAGTTATTGATATTATTGTCATTGATATCCACAAAGTATATGGCTTGTTTTTAAGTAGAGATTGGTTTGAACAACTACATGGTTATTTTGCAACGGATTGGTCTCACTTGTGGCTGCTCGAGAATGGAAAGCCTAACAGAATCAAGGTAAATCGCGAGCATTATCTTAAGTTCACGGTAGCCGATTTAAATGATGCTAATGAATCATTCACTGCTTTCGCCAATTCACCTGAAATACAGGGGATGGACACTTTTTAAGCAATTTCATGGCTAAAACTTCTACCGTTACTGACCCGGAACAACAGTCTGAAATTATGACATGCACACAGTCAACAACCCTCTCTTAGTGGTCACATTCACCTGACGAAAATCAAATCTGGTCTCTTTACTTCGATGGATATAAATCTAAGGAAGGAGCCGGTGTAGGATGTGTGAACATTTATCCAGCAGGTAACAAAAATTTGATTGCTTGCCGGTTAGAATTCGAATGCACAAACAATACGACTGAATACGAGGCACTCCTGCAAGGTCTCAGAAAAGCACTAGATTTGAACATTCAGAATTTGATAGTCTTTGGTGATTCAAAACTTGTGGTTAGACAGGTAAAAAATTCTATTCACTGTTTATCTCCACACCTGAAAATCTATTAAACTAAGGTATGGAATTTAATGAACAATTTTTCTGCATTTAACATCAATTCTATTTCGAGATTGAATAATTCTGAGGATGATTTGTTAGCTAATGTCGCCTTTAAACTTTTTCCTGCAGAAGGCCTTTCTCCAAATGCATTTTTCGTTGAATTGTTGTTCAGACCATCCATCCCGGATAACATCACAAATTGGAGAGTCTTCGATGACGATCAACAGATCATCAGTTTTCTACACATGGAAGAGACTTTCCAAGGCACAGTCATCGACGAAGGTACCCACGATGAAAACCTTCATGATTTTACGGTAATACCAGATCCAAGATCCTCGGAGTCTACATCGGATATGGTAAACTCTATCCAAAAATCTGTGGTTAGATTAGAAATTTTTTATGATCTTCATGATAAATTCAGAAAATCAGTGAATTGTAAAACAAATAGTTCTTCCTTGACACATGAAAAAGTAAATCTAGGAACTAAAGATAACCCACAGTGCATCAATTTGGGGTTGGGATGTTTTGAACAAGAAAATATGACATTTATTAAGTTGTTTAAGGAATTTAAAGATGTCTTTGATTGGAAGTACGACGATTTAAAAACCTTTGATCCTAACATCATACAACACATTATCCCCATGAAACCCCAAAACCAACCTTTTCAACAGAAATTAAGAAAGATGCACCCAAAATTTGAACTGACAGTCAAGAAAGAACTAAACAAACTCTTGAATGCTAAGATAATCTTCCCGGTAAGACATACCCAGTGGGTCTCTAATCTTGTCCTCGTAAGGAAGAAGAGTGGTGAAATTTGACTATGTGTCGATTTCCGAAATTTAAACCGAGCATCCGATAAAGACAACTACCCTATGCCTCCCATGGAACAGATCCTCCAACAAGTATCTGGTTCTAAAAGACTATCACTGTTGAATGGTTTTTCAAGGTACAACCAAGTTCTCATGTCTCCCCTAGACCAGCCGAAGACTACTTTTCGTACTCCATGGGGTACCTATGCTTATAGGAAGATGCCCTTTGGGCTCATAAATGTTGGTGCCACTTTTTAGAGGGTGATGGATATCGCTTTCTGTGGTCTAATCAATCAATCTGTAGTAGTCTATTTAGATGATGTCACCATTTTCTCAAAGAACAAAGAAGATCATTTAGCTCATCTAAGATCTGTTCTACAACGATGTCGTAAGTACGGTATTTCTTTAAGTCCTAAAAAATCTGTCTTTGCAGTAGAACAAGGTAAGCTCCTCGGATTCATTGTATCAAGTGAAGGGATGGTTATTGACCCTGAAAGGACCCAAGTTATTTCAAAACTACCCCCTCCCTCTTCCAAAAATTCCATGCAATCTTTCTTAGGTCAGATAAACTTTGTTAGGAGGTTCGTCCCAAGATTTTCAGAAATAGTCAGACCATTACAAAATTTAATAAAAAAAGATGTACAGTACCATTGGGGACCTTTAGAAAGTCAGTCTTTTAACTCAGTAAAAAAGGCTATAGTAGATGCTCCTTCTCTAATGAGCCCTTATTTTTCAAAAAACTTCACCCTCTACACGTTTTCCTCTGATTGGTCTTATGCTATTGTCCTAACCCAAAAGAATGCTGAAAACAACGAAGTCCCAATTGCCTTTATGAGCTCAGCCTTTAAGGGAGAAGAACTTAATTACCCAGCAGTAGATCAACAAGCCTATGTTGTTTTTAAAGCGGTAAAACACTTTCCAACTTATCTACTGAAATCTAGAATGCAAATCATTGTCCCTTACCCTGCTGTCAGAAATTTGTTAGTACAGAAAGAACTGGGTGAAAAAAGGGAAAATTGGGTCACATCCTTACAAGAATATGACATAGAAATTACCCCAGCATGAATTGTTAGAGGCCAAGGTTTATGTAAATTCGTTGTTGATTCAGCTATAGGACAACAAAATGAAACTGATATGTCACTTTAGGACTAGCATAATAAAAATCAAATCTGTTGTGCACAAAACCTTACTAGTCCTTGGTATGATGATATCAAGTTTTATCTAATAAACGGATCAGCTCCCCGACACCTTGATCCAAAAAAGAGGAGAACACTGAGACTAAAGTTTGCTTCTTTTCAGCTGGTAAATGATATTTTGTTTCACCAAAATTTCAATGGAATACTTATGCACTATCTTGGAAAAGATGAAGCAGAAAAAGTCTTATTGGAATTACATGCAGGGGAAGCTGGTGGGCATTTCGGTGGAGATACCACTACCCATAAAGTATTAAGAGCAGGTTATTATTGACCTACTCTTTTCAAATATGGCCATGCCTTATGCTGCAAGTGTGTGAACTGTCAAAAGGCATCTGGGCGAGAACAAAAGTCAGCATTCCCGCTACAACCTGTTTCGGTAGACTCCCCTTTTCAACAATGGGGCCTTGATATTATAGGCCCAATCAATCTGACATCCTCTCAGCAACATAAATACATCATAACAACCATAGATTATTTCTGGTCTAAGGTTGTCCCATTAAAAGTGGTAAACACCAGCCAGGTAATATCCTTCCTAAATGCAAATATTATCACTCGTTTCGGTATCCCTGAATGCCTAGTATTTGATAACGCATCCTATTTTTCGTCTCTTGAAATGTGTGATTTTTCTTTAGAAAAAGGAATAAAATTAAAGTATTCCGCCAGTTATTACCCCCAAGGCAATGGTTTGGCTGAATAAACTAATAAAAAACTGATCAAGATCATCAAGAGAATGGTCTCTAAAAATCATAAAAACTGGCATAATGCACTATTTAATGCAATCTGGGCTGATAGGGTAACTCCTAAAACTGTTGTCGGTAATTCCCCCTTTTTCCTCGTTTACGGCAGGGAAGCGATTCTTCCAACGCATGTCCTTCTTCCATCTC
Organism: Picea sitchensis; assembly: GCA_010110895.2. Taxonomy (NCBI): domain Eukaryota; kingdom Viridiplantae; phylum Streptophyta; class Pinopsida; order Pinales; family Pinaceae; genus Picea; species Picea sitchensis. The sequence continues at coordinate 593,479 of SNQJ01S0005416.1, read as the reverse complement.
TACAGTTATCACATAAGGTGCAAGAAGAAAATTGTGCTCCCTTGGAAAGTCGGATTAGCGCTTTGCTGAAGTTAGAGGAAGTAAGACCTCAAGCAAAATGAAAATTGGATCAACATCAACTCATTGTCAAAAACTGGTTTGATTCCAATTCTGCCTCTGACAGAAATTTTGAAGTAGGCAATCTTGTCCTTAAGTGGGACAAACCTCAACAGGGGAAATGAGAACATACTAAGTTTCAAAACCTATGGTTAGGACCATTTTTAATTGCTGAAAAATTGGGTCCCAGTTCCTTTCGCCTGTAGAATTTAGAGGGACAGCGAGACACCTTCCTGGTGAATGGCCAAGCTCTCAAAAAGTATTTTACTTGACGACTCTCCCATACACCTTTTGTAAATATTTTCTGTTTTGGTTTCCTTGCTGTTTGTTTTTCTTTGCTGGTTTGTTTTTATTTTCATTTCTGTTTATCAGTCTTTCTTTTTGAAACAAACATGCCTACACCACGGGCTAGTTCAGACAAAGAAAACATAATACTTCCCCTTGAAAATAGCTGCTAAAGGTTGTCAAAACATTAATTGTTGTATTTCTCTGAAATTGTAGCCTGATGAAAGATGACTTTTTGTTTGAAAGGCATTTTCTCGGTTTCAATCTGCACTTGAAAGTATTCAGGACCTTCTTTAAAAATCTTTCTACACTATCCCTGTTCTTTAAGAGAGCAACTCAACGATGTCTCCTTGTTCGTGAAAATTAGTTTTATTAATGAACTATTTTTGGATCTTGACGAAGGACAACATGAATTTTTTTAAGGTCTATGATATATCAAGGTGTGTTAAAAACTAGAATTTTCAGTGTCACCCCGCTCTGTTGATTATCTTTAAAAATATGCCAGAATGTGAATAATGTCTTAGAGAGCCGTGGGAAGTGTTTGTAAACCCGTCGGGACACTGAACAAGTCTACTGGTAGTGGGTAAATACATGCATGACACCAAGACAACTTCATCAGGGTACTGAACAGGCCTGCTGGAAGTGAAGCAATGTCAGGTAAAAGAAAATTCTCAGATATGAATCTCATTTTGGCCCTAAGCGTCTTTCATTCTGATCTAAAATTTATTGACAAGATATAGACGTCAGAGTGGGTTAATTGACATCCCTATCGAGGCTATGAACTCCTGCTAGCAACAGTGGCCTTGTCAACAGTATCAAAGACATTAACTTAAACGTCGTGGCTTTCTTTTGCCAAGTTTGTCACCAGTTTTCGTTTCTTTAAAAACAAAAGTTATCTAAAACTGGACTACATCATGATTATTTAAGATGTTCAAATAACCTTTCAGTTGTTCTTCAATTCAAAGTTTTTCAGATTTTTCTAACCTGAACTTGTTCGTGTTATAGAGATAACTGCTTCTCCCAGCATGTCGCCATTGTTGGCAGCAATAATATAATTGTTATTTTTTCTATATCAATTAAATGATCTATATAGCTGCCTAACTAGGGTCATGAAATTTTATTACTCTTCATGAGCAGTTTCCGAAATGACAGTTGTAAATTGTCGCTTTTCCCTATTGTCTATTCAAGATTTGTTTTCATGACTGAAAGCATGAAAACTTGCGACTGTGATTACCATTATGTTTTAAAATTTCATTAAACGCAAATTGTTCATATAGTTTATTATGGAATTTTGATTCCTTGCCATGAAGATGTTACTCTCTTTGTTTTGATCCTTTCAATTCCAAGCATGCTTAAGAGGTTGATGGTTTTATGAACAAAGGACCCCCACGATTTGATTTTTTGCATGGTTTTGGTTTGATTCTTGGCTACGTTTCTTTTACAAAACTTTGATTTTTTGATTTTTGACTTACCCAAACTTGGTGATCAAACCCACGATGCATGCACTTATTTTCATTTTAACGCTTTGGTCCTAGCTTGTACTGAATGCAAAGGTGGCATACGATTTTTAGACTGCTATCATTTCTAAGGATGGCCTTGGTCTTCACAAACCTTCTTCGCATGCATTTCAATTAAACGTCCATCCCATCGTATGAGTCTTTACAACGTTCATTGTTGGGCTCGGGGTTATGGCTCTGTTTTGTTTTCACAAACCCTCCCTGTATGCTGTGTTTGTTTGATTACCCTCCCGTCCAGTATGGCTCCTGTTATGAGAATTGAACCAAACAGTATCCAAACCCTTCTCTTATATGATGATGCCAGAGGAGATTTGGAGAGAAGTGGCTGGCTCATTTTCATTAGGAAGTTTTAGGGTTTCAATTTATAGGTTGCCCAAGAGTTCGCTTTATCCTTTGATGGTTGTAGAGTGAAAGTTGGTGATGTGCAACTGGAGGTTACCGAGGAGTTCCTGAGTCAAGCCACAGGGTTACCAAAAAGTGGTCAAAGGTGGTTTAAAAATGAAAAACTGGAAGAAGTTCCTTGGACCCTGCTATTTACATCTCGGAAAATTAAGGGATGCGAAAAAGGTATGCCCATTTCCACCCTGAAATCTCGGTGGTACAATTTACTTGCTCTGGCAAAGTAGTTCATCACCTGTGAGGGACATTTCAGTTTGGTCTTTCTCTATCATTTGCGCTTGCTTATGGTTTTTATGGGTTTCCCTTGAACATGCCGTATTACTTACTGAGGAGTCTTTATAAAATGGGTAAAAGATATAGAAATCAATGAGCCGACTCTAGCCTCTTCCATCACGGCCTAATTAAAATCTTACTTGTGCATCAGTTAGAATTGCAGAGTGATAATTGGGATTCATTTGTAGTGAGAAATGGTTTCTCTAATCCAAATATTGATGAGGTCGATAAGCGAGTGGTTGAAGAAACCCTAACCTACCCTACAACGCCCCTCTCACCCATCCAAGCCTGTGTCTTGACCCCGTACATCAAACCCTTAATCGATTCAAATGTTTTTCAATAGTTTTGTGAGTAGGTTATACATCCCACTGACTGTGTTAAAAACTTAAAGAAACCTACAGGGAAGAAATCTAAAAGTAGTGTTGATATAAATTTTAAGAACAAAAGGGCTGGGAGATTGATATCACGGAGTCTTCATAATAAGACGAATTCTCATGCAAACGCGATTAGCATGATTGAGGTTAATGAGAGTTCTGACTCTGAAATTGACAAATTCCTTGCAGAGGAGGACCCTTTGTCATTCGAGCCACACCCTGATCGACCCTATAACTATCGATAATTTACCTCCCTGTTTGAAAGACAATCTAGAGTTTGTTGGTGTCAAGCTTTGCAATGAATCTACTATTCATATGGAGGGTGCTCCGGTCCACAATATTGTTTGTTCTAATTCAACCACCACACAGTCAAAGTGTGAGGTCTGTCTATCATGGATTGATAGATATTATACTGATATCCCATTTCTACAGTCACGGGTTAAAGCTTTAAAAGATCAGATTGATGTTTTAACAAGAGAAAACCACAGGCTTGAATCTATCATCCAAGTAAAAGAAAAAAGTATGAAGACCATAGGTCATGTGATATTTAAAATCGTTGAGGCTGCTACAGCCATTGTAAATTCCAAGGTTTCATGATACGATTTGATTTCATGGTTAGAGGTATGATCTCTTAAATTAATAGCATGTTTGTTTTCATTCTTAAGTTAGATTATTTGGTTTGTTGAATAAACTATATTTCATTATTAAATTAGTTTGCTTTATTGATTAAATAAAATGAGATTTCATTTACTAAAATAACTAGCTACAAAATCGCAAGATTCTGTATCCAGTTATGTTAATTCGAATTATGTAAATTAATGACAGAAAATATATCTAAAATCTTTCTATTTTCCTTTTCTTTCAGGATATTCAGGGGTCTATGATTTCAAAATTGATCTGAGGCACTCTTGAGACCTTCTAGTCATATCTATTATGTATTTTGAATGAACATAAATGAACTATTGTTAGTTTTGGAGGATTTAGTAGGGTCAGGGTGGTTGCATCCCCCTTTATTTTTGAAATAAATATTTGATCTCAGGAACAGAAACAATTATCTTTTCTAAAGCCTTTATAAACTTATCATTTTGTAATCACAGGCATCTTGGCCTGGGGCTCATTGTGAACATCTTATGCTCAAATTTAGACATGACAAATATTTACTTTATGCTTTAGTCATCTGTGAATTTTATTGTGATCTATAATTTGTTTATCTTGGTAATTGAATGACTGTAGATGGCTTTCGTCTTCACAGATTGTTTTGTTTTCAAGATAGTTTTTCTTCATGTTTCACGATTTATGCTTCAGTTTTATCAAAACAATTGAACAATACTTCAATTCATATTATGAGGTTTACCTTAAATATGTGGATTGATTAAATGCAAGTTGTAAGTGTAGGATTTACCTTATGTGTTACTGCTAGTAGTCTATTATATCACTATAATCATCTTACATTCTACTATTTATAAATTAAATACATCAGCCAATACACAGTTTAGCGTTGGTCCCAAACAGTGTAAAGATCACAATAGATTTCTCTCGTGGATGGACTGATGTACGATTTACGCTAACAGTTGGATGCATACTTTTCAAAGTGATTGACAGGTTAGTCCATTCTTCCTTTTTATTATTTGCTAGTCCATAATCAAAATCATTATATGTAGTATAATTCTTACTGTTCGAATTTTTCTATTTAAATAGTAGTTTTATATCTGATTTTAGTGGTGTATATAGATTAAATTATATCAAAACAAAACAAAAAGAAATAGTGCATGCTGCTTTCTATTTTGATTTTCATCAAAATAACCATATCATATTTGATTTTTATAAGTTTAGATCAAACTCATTATCTGTATATCTTGTATATATGAACTAGACAAATAGAACTATTATATAAATATCTTTTAAATCGTGTATATATTTAGATGTACATACATATATTAGTGATTAGTAACTAGTGAGTTTTTTTGTTTCTTCTATTTATTTTCCGTTTCCTTTAGGACCTTAGATTGGCCAACGCAACTACTAAACCCGTCAGAGTGAATTAATCCAAACGACTTGGGTTAATTAGACAACCCCAGACTAGATTCACTCTTCCAATTGACGAGTGGTCATTTTCGCTCATCAACAATAATCTATTGATAAATGAATTTCAGAAGCCTAGCTCAGAGGATCAATATATGAATGAGATGTTTGAAATTAGATAGAAACCAGGTGAGTCTATTTGGGAGATTGATCAGAGGTTCAAATGATTGAAGGGTAAATTGAAGTATGTCATGACTGATATGCATCATAGACATCTCTTTGTGAACTCACTATTACCACATCTGAAATACCCTTTTAGGAAACAAAAGTTTCAAACTCAGGCAGAGGCTCTACAGGTAGACCTACAACTAGAAGAGAACCAGTATCAGAAGATAGATCCAACAATAGAGGTGTTGAAGGAGGATATGAATAAACTCACATTTAAACTACACCAGAATAAGATCAAAGAGAAAAGAGAAGTTGTTTGGTGTATCACATGCAGGACAGAAGGACATCACAATAATGAGTGCCCAACTTTCATGTAGTACATGGAAACAGGGCTACCAAACCCTTTTCCAACAAGAGGACCATGGTGCGAGATCTTTAAAACACATGGACATGATCCATATCATTTTCCAATGATGCAGAAGTGTCAGACAATACCCAAGAGTTCATATTGCAACCTTTTCAAATCAGTGGGTCATGATGACAAAGATTGTAGGACAATGGACTTGATGCAGGAGAGAACATTAGAAACCTATAAGGTGTAGGAAGAAATGATGATAGGGAAATTTGCACCTCATTTTAACCAAGTACCACCACCATACAAAACCATGCAACCTCAGTATAATAATGTGCAACCATAATATAACCCCACGTAGTATAATCAAGTTCCTCAGTACAACACACCATGAGAAGATTGAGGTGGATACAGAGGTGGAGGATGAGGTAGAGGATGATTTGGGAGAGGCAGAGGTCCTAGTGTGCCACAAATGCCAACAACCAGGACATTATGCAAGGGAATGTCCACTTCCACCTGTGACATGTATGTATTGTCATGCAATAGACCTTGATACAAAGAACTTTCCAACATTATTAGAGAAGATTCAAGAAAAGAGAAATCATAATAATTATAATTTTTAGTGGATTTCTGCAGAGGCCAGGGATGATGGAAGAAATATCAACATAGTCACATGAGGAGGTGATAAGACAAAAATTGATGTAGTAAGATAGGAGTCAACTCAACACCAATGGGTGAAGAGGAATATTGAACCATAGAAACAGTTCAATGCGGGGAAATAAAAAGAAATATTCAAGGAGGCAAGACATGAGTTATTCAAACAAGATGTTGCATCTAAATCAACCACGCAACATACTCAGAATGTACCAATGTACGAGATTCCCTTATCAATGGACCACACTAGTGAATTACCGCCTATAGCGCAAGTAAGTACCATAAAGAATTTTCTGCAATCATGTGTTAAGCTACTAAATGACTAATCATTTGTTCAAATTTTGCAAAATATGTTAGAAATATGTAACACATAGATATAGGGGAAGTTATAACAGCAAACAATCAATCACCTCCATACAAGAATGAGGACAAGTAGGGAATTCAGGCTGAGTGCTTACATTGGAGATTTCAATATGGGGCATATCATACTGGATTTAGGCTCCAAGGTAAATGTGTTACCCAAGAAGACATGATAGTGTATGGGAGAGCCCACACTAGGATATTCACCTACCCAATTGAAGCTAGAAAAACAACAAAGAGTTCTACTAATTGGAAGGCTTAAGGGTGTGACAATAGATCTGGATGGAGTGTGCACTAAGGAAAACTTTGAAGTAATAGAAATAATGGATGGCATAACACGTTATCTAGCATTTCTTGGTCTGGATTGAGAATTTGATAACCAGGCCATAATCAACTTGAAGACAAGGAAGATGACATATGAATCAGGAGAATACAAATTCATTGCGCCATTAGATACATCAAAAGGAGAAAGGTTTGTAGAACCCACTTGCTTAGATCTGGAGGAAATCAACCAGTTATACAAAACATGAAAGGCCTAGGATTTTGGAAGAAGATCATGAGGGAATAGATGGAGGACATTATGCAGGAAAATCCACCATGCATAAGGTATTGTGCGTAGGACTATGGTGGCCAACAATTCATAGATATGGTAAGGACTATTTCCAGAGATGTGATGTCTGCCAGAGGGTTGGTAAACCTAATAGAAGGGATGAGTTGCCCCTAAGACCACAAGTAAATTTTTAGGTATTTGAAAAATGGGCAATAGAATTTGTGGGACCAATTAACCCACCAACAAAAAGGTAAGGATAAAGACATATCATTACTACGACATAATACTTAATGATATGGGAAGAAGCAACACCATTCAAAGAATGAAATGCATAAACAATATCACACTTCTTGTTTGAGAAAGTGATCACTATATTTGGTTGTCTAAGGATTTTGATGAGTGACCAAGGTACTCAATTTATCAACAATACTATCAAGGATATGACTGAGGATTTTTAAGTCTATCATCAGAAGAGTACACCATACCATTCTCAAGCAAATGGAACAGTAGAAGATTTCAATAAGATCTTGGAGAATGCTCTGAGAAAGATCTACAATGTCAACATGGATGATTGGGATTTGAAAATACCAACAATACTATGGGAATACATGACTACATGTAAGAAGCTGACAGGACAAACACCATTTAGGTTAGTGTATGGGCAAGAAGCAGTGGTACCACTGGAATTTATGATACCCAGTTTGTGCGTAGTAACAATCACCAACATGAAATAAAGAGGCACAATGAAGGAGAGGTTGAATCAACTAAAGGAGATGGAAGAGGACAAGATTCTATCAAGATTTCATCAAGAAGTAAAAAAACCAAGGGACAAATCTTGGCATGAAAGACATATCAAGAGGAAGAGTTTCAAGGAGGGAGACCTAGTCTTGCTCCATGACAACAAATGTTTTCAACATCCTGGTAAATTTAGAATGCATTGGGTGGGGCCATATGAAGTGAAGATTGTCACAGAAGGGGGATCTCTATAGTTAAAAGACTTGGAAGGTACATAACTGAAAGGACCGATCAATGGGAGTCGATTGAAACTATATAGGGACAATCGACCTCTGAACACTTAAAAGTTATAGCGCAGTAAGAACACACGTACATAGTGTATTATAGTAGGAGTTAAGATAGAGACAATGAGAAAAATAAATAAAAAAGGAGAAAAATAAGGAAAAATGAATACAAAAATTAGAAAAGAGAGAAAATACAAAAACAATGGGGAAAAGTTGCACACAGTAACTAACCACGACAAACATCATAAGACCGTGTGCAGTAAAAAGTGAACTTGGCGCAAATGCATGAAAAAAGGTAAAAGTAAGCATAACCTAGTTTATAAAAGGAAAAAAAGTGTAGAGTTATTCAACACTTAGCAAATTTCGACCTCAGAGTGAGAAAGAGAACCTGTGCCCTAGTTTCAAATCAATGAAGTCGCATGCGGAGGTTATGATAGTTGCACATGATGACTCCATTGAAGTTTGGGTTGCCAAGACAGTTTGTCTGGGTCACTCGACAGGGACAAAGGTGTAAGGAACAAATGCAACAATCAAATACTATAGTTGAGATTGAGGATGTGACCATCTCAGACCTAGAATTGATTAGCCCAACATAGGTCGAGGAAGATCTCCCTACAACCCAACAAGGAGAGATAGGGAAGAGATTAGGATCCAAAGATAGGAGTTCGAAGCCTAACCTCGAAGCACCGACGAGACAAAATGACACAATGGGACTCCGACAATCCTAGACACAAGACAAAGTACTGGTCAAGGACATAACCAACAAGCTAGAGTCAGTGGAGGAAGAAGAGGGAACATAAGAAGCAGAGGCAGAAACGTATGCTTCAGGAAAGAAACTAAAGACCCCAAATAGTATGGAAATCACCCTCCCATTCCTTCCAGATGCAGTCCCCATTGGAGATGACATGTTGGGGAAGGTCCCAAAGTTGAGGTATGCGGACCATGACGTGCACAACATGACCAAATTCCCAAAATTGGCTGAAGACAACTATTTGATCAACACAACGAAGATTGGACCCCTAGGACGACCAATGCTAGAGCCTACGTAGTGGATTACAAGGATATACAATTCATGTATAATGAACCTCTTGGACTTATCACATTTTGGGTGGGGTAAGAATATTGGGTTGTGCATCAAACAACTGGTCACCCGGGCTCATGGATTAATTTTGTGGATGGACAAACCAGTGTAGATCAACATCATGTTAATTGCTAAAATAACAAGATTGCCTACAATAGGTGCACCATCAAAAAAATTCCTGGAAAACAAAGTGCGTGAGAAATAACTGACAGAACAATTGAAGGTACATTTCAACATGAACAGGGGGAATAGAGGCCTCATCATCAAATAAATCAAGGATGAAGCCGCAAGATTCACTAGTAAGCTAATCGCGTGCAAGATGCTGATAAATATTTGTAGAGAGGAAGCGCCAGCATGAGTGATCATAGTAGTAGCAGTGCACGAAGGGGATGAAGTTCAGTTGGGCATCATACCTACTGAGCTAGTTCCTACTTATCTGTCACGACGCGCAGGACAATGGAACCGAATTCCATTACTCATGTCTGCTAATATTAATAGCTCTGGAAGGGTGGTAGGAGCCCAAGTTCATTGCATTCTTAGACAGAGTGGGAAAATTCTATGCCACCAGGTATGAGTCTCTCTAGAAAGTGAAGGATAACAAGATGCAATAGGAAAACAACACTATGTTTGCCATGTTTCTAGAAGAAATCTAGCATCGCACAAAAAAAATATGGTGCATACCTATGGAGGTCGCACAAGAAATAAAGGGGATAGATAAATTCAAGGCATCCCGACATCACTTATGGATCCAAGCCATGAGGGATCCCAAAAAGGCACGGTTGAAGATGCAATATGGCATCACCAAAGAAGAGGTGGAGTGGATTATTAAGGACTGGCCCGTGTAGTGGAAACCACCTGTAACAAAACCAACCATGAGGACATGCATTGAATAATCCTCCAAGCCCAAGGAAAAGGTCGATGCAGGCTCATCAACAAGGACATGTAGCCTGACGGATAACACTCAAACAAATACAATGCAAAACCTACCAAGTGGGAGCAACACAGTACCAAAAATTCTGAGGAGAATTCCCACAACAACAAGAACATGAAGTAGGGAGTAGACAGGGAAAAAGGAGACCACACAGGTTCAAGAGAAAGGAGGCCAAGAAACAATGACAGAGTCACAACCCTCACAAATGACATGGAATCCTACGAAAGGAACATATGCGCACAAGACAAGGAAGTACGAAACAAAGCACCCCGACATCACCCTCACATGGGATGATGCAGAGCTTATTGTAGATAAGGTACAAGACATGAACGAGGAAGTGGTTAGAACAATAGAGCTGCAGAGGGAGAAGATCATGGCTAAACTACTAGAGGTTCAAGAAAACATATAGAATTTACAGAACCAGGTCGAGTCACATGCCACTGCATGACCACAGGAGGAGACACATAGGCCATCTGTGCAAAGAAAAGGTGAGGAGACCATACAATTCTTCATCCAGGGTAGGGATACATTCACGATAACATCTCAAATGATCATCTTCGACCAGGAGACAATGCATAAACCCCTAGAAGAGGTGGAACAAGTAGAGTTGGTGATGGGACGAATCCCTACAAAGGCCTTATATTGGCTATAGGATAGCGTCATGCATGAGGTACACTTTAGGGCTCGCGTAGATGCCACAAATATAGAGGTGGAAAGAGGGGTCGCATAGATGCTCCAGATCACATGAAACCAGTTGAATACTGAAAAGGAAGAGGAGAAAGAATGCATAGACAAACTAGAGCAAGGATTGACAATGACACATAACCGAATCCCAAACAACGCACATGCAATAGAGAGGAGCATAGAGGAGAAGATCAACCTCATCGCATAGACAATTGACCAGTACATACAAGATATCAAAGAGCTTAAAGAGAAGCTCAGTCCCATGACCCCACGTGAGGTCTGAGAGCAGAGGAAATCATAAGTTGCACTCCAACTAGTAGATATGGAGAAACAAGTCAACACATCAACAAGATTGTTTGATAAAGAAGCGTTTCTTTGGACAACACTGGAGTAGGATGAGTAGGTCCAATAGTGGGACCAGGAGGAAGAAAGAATAAGCATAGCAATCCAGGACCTCAAGTAGAGGCAAAAGACAATGAGCATCATCGAGCATCTAAAAGGGATGTAGGATATGAAGAAGTTGTTGGTAGATTTAAAATCTTGTTGACGGCCGAAATTGTCCGTCCGTCAATTGAGAGAGTGGAACCGGTCCGGGGTTGTCTAAATAACCCAAGCCGTTTGGAATGAACCACCCTGATGAGTTTAACGGCTCCGTTGGCCACTCTAATGTATTTTAAGAAAACCAAAGAGAGAATTGATCTGAGCTAACTAATCTAACTAAAACAAATAAAACTAACTAAAACAAACTAAAACAAACTAACTAAACTAAATACAAGAAACTAAACTAACTAACAAACTAATACACTAATCTAATTAAACAAACTACTAAATTAAACTAAAACTAAATCTAACTATTCTAACTATTATATACAATCTACTAATTACTATTATAATAACTCAAATCAACTATCTAATTACCAGTTGTAATATTACTTATTCACAAATATACACTATAAACAGCCTACAGATTTAAGTAAAACCTGCAAAACTCATGTGTTTTCTGCCCTAAGACAGCTAGGAATCTTTTTGATTTTTATATTTTATGAAAAAGAAATTAACATTACTGAAATTAAACAATCTAATATATTTGCTTAAATTAAACAATCTAATATTTTTACTGAAATTAAACAATCTAATATAAATCTAATTAAACTTATATCTGAATTAAACTACTTAATGAAAACAGTAAACAACGTACTAATTGACCTGGAAACGCTTCAAGTCTTCCCTGTGCATTATAACTTCTAAGCTGGTCAGAGCAGGGAAACTCGCACCGGTTAGTCCGTAAGCTTCTCGTAAATGATAGGTTGTGCTGCTCCTTGAAGTGTTTATAGGACAAACAAGACAAAAAAAATCATAACAATCTTATGATTATAAATTTCTGCAATAAGGGAAACCTGTTATGCAAAAAATTATATATAACAATTCAATTTATGAAGAAGATAAACCTGTCATTCACAAACTGAATTAACAATTGTTATGTCTTTTATCTATTTGGAAGAGACAAGATATGGATAACAATGATCACAATTATATTATTTGCTCATGATTTAGATAGCTAAAGTAGTCATAAACCATAAACAAATTTGATATACACAACATGAAACACAATATTGATATAATGAGAAGCTAAAGCTGTGACAAAACACCAAATTCTGCTTCAGTCTGTATTAGAACTCCATATCCTTGTTCTCCCACGAATGAGGATGATGATTATTACAAAAATCATAAGTATATATAGGTCTCTTCACAAGGTAAAACTTCCTTGTGGATAGTATCAAAGTGTTTTACATAATCTGGGAGATATCCCAAAATCACCTAAACTAAGAAAATAAAATGCAATTAAAATATTTGATATATCCCCTAACTACTCAACAACTCAATTGCAAATTCGATTTTACCTGCAATAAAACACAAATATCCAATTAGAAAGATATTTCAGCAACAAAACACTAAAAAATTGATCCTATAGACTTAGCTACAGAATCATTTGATTCTGTAGCTAGTCTAAAATAGCAAACAGGACTAGATAACAATCAAATGAAATCTTTTTAAAACAATCCAATTTAATTTTCTTTTAACAAATATCCAAAATGAATCACTAATAGTTCAAACACAATTTATCATTCAAATTGAAAAAGAATGCAATCGGGACATGGTAAGAATGCTCTGTTTTTCAGTTGCCATAAAATCAGGTCAAATCATAACAGGACTGTTTCATAACAAATGAAATCAATGGTCAACCAAATCGTATAAGATACGATGCAATCATAATTGATTTGTTACAGCTGCAACAGTGTGCATAGGATTCATATCGTTTTAATCAAATGCCAATATAGAAAGGCTGTTACGATTATTATCAAAATGAAAGATGCATAACAATATCCACAAAACTTTGCCATAGACTTCATTTGCTGAGTGTCAAACAGTTAACAGATATGACCGAAATAATGGTCGTAACCATCATTGACTCGTTATAGTCATAGCATTGATATCATTCGATCAAGTGTAAAGATAGGTAAATTGTTTCGATTGTATTCAAACGAAATCATCCTCAATGAGTATCGACCCAATGAATTTCGTTATTGATCACCACACAGTCAATAGACATGAGCGTGATAGAATCAACAGAATTCATAATATAAACTGGGTAAAAAATCAAAACGTATATGGCTGAGTTTAATTATAGAAACAAATCGCCATGCCGGGCATAATCATTTCCGTTTCAACAAATCAAATTTAAACAATACATTTATTGCAATATGAAACGAGATGATAACGCGGTCAAACGATGTGAATCGAACAGTTTTCACTTTGGTTATGTATTAACAGAATGATATTCGAATTGGTCGAATCAGACATGGATTATAACATTATAACAATTATGCCAACCATATCGTATAGAATATAACCAATTCAAATCAAACCATTGACTGCGTTCAAAATTGGAATTCCAGAAACAACCTATGTTTAGAAAATATTGACAACTTTAATGATCAACAGAGTATTTGATTAAAACAAACAAATCTATCCCATGATCACTCGAATCAAAGCCAAATCCAAACAAAACTTAAACGATAATGAAAATTGATTTATCGAAACAAAATTATATACAAAAGTGCATGCTTATGCGACAGAGCAGATCCACGATATAAACTGAGTTTATGAGTATGTCATGTAAATAGGTGAAAGTCATACCAGTGAGGTTGGTCGAGTTATGCCAATTTTGAATTGATGACTGTTGGAGCTGACTCCACGTTCTTAAACAAAATCGAACCTGTTGTTCGTTGTTTCTTATCAGTGGATGGCATCTTCGCCTTTTGACTGGTGAGCCTTGCAACTTGATCCTCCAGAGCATGAATTCTGGACTGCAACATTGGCACATCGAGGTAATACCTTTCCAACCATGAGCCACACTGATCACATGGTGGAGCAGCTGGTTTGGCTAGAGAAGGAGGGGGTTTTGAAGAGTCACCTAGGGTTTCACAGGGAATTTTGATGCCTGGATAATTAGGATCACTTCGCAAGAAAGGTGGTAGGTTCTTCACAAAATCATATGCAGGTTTATCACACAGACCTTCTGAGTAGGGATACTCACTTGCCAGGTAACGTTCAGCCTCTGAGTCAGAGTCTTCACTCACCATAATAGGGTCGGGGTTGACAGGTGCTTTTGGTTTGTTTCTTACCATGCGAGAGATTAACCGGGCGTTCTTCTTGCCTTTAGAATTGGCAGTAGGTTTGGCTTTAGGCCTTTTAGCCACGGGTTTAGCAGCTTCGACATGTTTGGTCACAGAACTGGGTAGGTCAATAGGAGAATCGGGTAGGGGTTTAGGAAACAGAGCACTGTAAGGCACAGGGGGTATTGATTTGCACTCGCTCACCACAGGTTTGTCAACTTGTGGTGGGATTGAGTCACCAAAATTATTGCGTTTAAGAAAATCCTCCCAACAGTCTCGGTGTAACCCCAACTTACAAACTATAAGCATTTTAATTAACCCAAAATGAAAAAGACTGTTATCGGACTGGTTCCGTTTGTACCTTTTAGACATTTTAAACAGACGCCTATGCAAGTAGTAAGGCATATTAAGCTCATAGCCCATGAAAACCATAAGTAGCCGAAGGTGGTACAAGAAAACGAAACCATACCGGCCCTCCCAGTTAATGAACTGCTTGGTTACCATCAGCAAGTCATGCCAGCGTTGCTTGAGCATATTTGTGGGCAAACCCTTGTCACAAGAACTCACCCTCTGTGACTGGAAGAGTAATGTCCACGGGACATCTTCCACTTTGCAATTTTTTGACCATTTCTATCCAGTAGCAGGCAGACCGGTAGCCAAACTGAGAAATTGCTCATCAATTTCTAACTCCACATCCCCAACTTTGGCTCGACAACCATCAAAGGTTAATGCGAATTTCTGAGCCACGCTAGGGTTATAGCCATCAAACTTTCGTATGAACGGGAGCCATCCAAATTCCTCCAGGTCACTGTAAGCACCATCAAACATCAACAATGCCTGGCTACCATTGGGTTTAGCCCTTACGACCGGGGCCATGGTGCGGGTGCATGGTAGGGTTTGGGTTGAACATAACAATACATAGGAGAAAAAAGCGTTATGGCTAACAGCTGCAAACGCTCAAAGGGGAACGAATTAATGTATGCGTGTGAAGGTGGTGGTTTAGTTCACCGCCATGCAACATATTAATGACACAATATAGTGTTGTTCAATCACTTATCATATCGTTTAAACCATACTAATCGGCCAACCCAAAATTTCGAGCGGTGAATAATCATATCAACGTGCCATTAACCAATGTAAAACCATATATCAATGCGCCATAGTATAATTCAAACCAAAGTAAAATCCAAATGTTTCACCAACGTGCCATGTGTATAATCAAACATTGCCATTCAATAAGAAATCAAACTCATACGCTTGTTACATAATCCAATGTTTTGATCAAAAGCTTTTTTAAAACATGGCGACCATAGATAAAATCGATAAGTCGAGAGTAAGGATCACGTTATATAAAAACCTTTAATCCACCATGACCCCTATATAATCAAGTATAATTCATCAATCAACATGCTCAATGCCTTATCAATTAAATAAAAATCCAGTTGCGCAATCAAAGTAAGAATAGGCAAATGGACATAGTTTGAAAAATCATCCCAGCCACTTAATAATAAACCAAATGTAAGTACCAACCAATATATCAATGAGCAGGTCATGACAATTCAAATAACGATGGAGGAGTTTTCACGCTTTCAGTCGTGAAAACCAAATTGAAACCAATTTGAAAATGTCGCTTGAAATGAAAACATCGTCTCTTTGCAAAATGCGACAAAAATTTGAAGTTCAAGAGACATCGGTGTAGGCAGCTTTTAAGGCAATAGAAAAAATTGAATTGGCTGCCAACAAATCTGTACAGACGTAGGAGCAAGAAAGACCATCCCAGATGGAACCTCTCCAATAGAAAACAATGGAAATGATTGCATAGTTGGAGGAGGAGAAGGAGAACACAACATAAGCATAGGTAGAGTGCATAGTCATGATCCAGGAGGAGATCATAGTGCAAGTAGTAGAAGCACTCACAAAGAAGGCCGCACAGGTCCAGAAAATAGAAAGGGAACTTGCAAACAAATTCTATAGCCTAGCAAAGGTTGTCGAGGAAGCACACACTGCCTAGGTGGCTCGGGATGAGCCACATGTAAGTGTTGGGGGCCTGTTGGGAACATACCAATTTTGAGGAAGAATCCAATTTTGGAAATAAAATTTTAAATTAGAAAAGTACAGTTGGAAGGAAAAGAAACACGTGCGAGGGAAAGCCGCATGCAAATGAGGGAAGCATGCAAGGCACACATGCAAGAAAACCTAACCATATTAGGGATAGGGTTTTTGAAATATATTGTAATGGAATATAAGCCACAAATAAGGATAAATAAGGACCTAGGAGGTCTAGGTAGAGGGTGCTAAGTTTTGTAATGTTCAATGAAGGAAACTGCTGTAAGATCTGATACCAATTTTGTAAGTTGTTAAGTTGTAAGTGGGTCAAGCAACTAGATCCCAAGGTTTAGATTGTAGGTTGAGGAGCTTGGTGTGATATAGTCATCCTTAAAGGGATCATGGAACCTGCTTGTGATTGTATGATCATAAATTGTAGTGCACGCGACGCCATATATTACAAAACATAATAAAATATCCTAAGATCCAGATCTTTGTGGACATAGTCCGGGAGGGGGTGAACCGTAGTAATATCTATGTTATGTGATGTGATTGATTGCATGTTTCCCTTATGTATGTAGTTAGACGATGAATGGATGAATGGATAATTCTGTGAGATCTGTTATATGTTAGATCCACTAGAATGCATGCATAGACTTAACAAGTGAATGAATAGTAAGAAGAATAGAAAGAACAACTAGATCAAGGATTAAGAAGATGAATTGCAATCCTAGATCTCCACTCTTTCCTAGACTGCAAGCATCTGAACATTGAAGTCAGCCATAGAACTATCTCATGTGAGATTGCATAGTACAATCTGTGTGTTGTGTTGCCTTATGGTTTACCAGGAGGGATGATAGTTTTAAAGGGCTTTGTTGGAAGCTGTTCAGATTTGAACTTGGGTCAGCCCAAGAAGTGGCTAGAGAAGGAGTAACAACCAACAATGCTATATACACTGTAGTCAATCACATCCTCCATATTCTCATATACCCTATTGATCATGTGGCATATTGTTCATAATACATTATCACATGTCATCCATATGGTATTCATAGTATGTTTACACCTAAAAATCATGGTATTTTGAAATGATATTCCTAGAACTAAAAATCATTAAGCATTAAGGTCATGTGGGTATGATGTCTATCATTACATTAAGAAGGATGATCGTCCTATAATCTCCCATAAAACTGCATGCATGTATTCTCTATTTTGACCATTATAATTTGTTTGGAATTACTGAAGGGATTCCAAATGAGTTGTATCCATATTGTATAGAATTGAAATTGTGGAGTCTTTGAAATTGTATACCTTCCAAACCCTCTCCCATCTTATTTCACTTATTATTTTTTGGAAGGGTGATACTTGAAGTTCCTTTCTATAGTTATTGCAGTCGAAATGGTGGTTGACCGTCAGGAGCTGACATCCATGCGAGCTCTGGAATCTCTGCCTGAGTATAACTCATGCCAAATATGTTTAGAGCGACAGGGTGGAACACATATTTTTGTTAAGTTCCAAGGGTTCAATTACCAAGTGACACTACATTTTGTAAGGGGATTCAATGGACATGAAGCTCAAATTGGGGATATGGTAATGGAGGTGTCGAAAAATTCAGTTGCCCACACCACATGCTTGCTGAGAGAAGGAGAGAAATGGTTCAAAAATCATCTTGTAGGACAAGACCTTTGCAATCGATTTTTGAAGACAGAGTTCCAGAATGCAAATTGGGCAAAGGAAATACCTTGAGCTTGGTTTAAGGAGGAATTAAACACACCATTGGAAATTTTGCAGAGGTGTTTGACTTGTGAGGGGTGTTATGCTCTCATTTTCCAATATCACATTAGAATTTTGTGATATTTTGAGTTGGATCAACAATTAAATTTTCCTTATTATCTATGGAAGAGCTTAAGAAAAATGTCAAGCCAAGTAAGAAAAAATATTAAGGACCCTCACAAGAGCTTGTATCATCATGGCTTAGTCAAAATATTGATTGTAGAAGAGCTGAGTAGGAGGAATGATTTATGGGAAAATTTTGTTGGTCAAAATAAATTTAATGAACAACCTAAAAAGGTGGCAGCATCAACCAAGCAACACATGGTGCTAATAATAACAAAAAGGGTCTAGATGAAGACCTCAGTTCCTCTGGAGCCTAGGAATTCATCTCTCTTCTAGAAGGCCAACGAAAGATAAATGTTGTGAAATCCAACCTGTTAATGGAGCCATTGTCTAGACCATCCCCAACTCGTAGAATTACCATAAATATGGCCAAAAAGGAGTTGGTATTCAAGTGGCAACCCGACCTCCTCATCATAATGTTTAGGTCTTTCCCCCCATTCATCACAATGCTCATGTGACACCCTCCTCTCATCAACAACAGAAAATGGAACAATTTCCATTTTATTTATATAATGAGGGAGAAAATGATAGAACATTAGCATATATTTTTAAAATTGCAAAGAAATAGAGGAGTAAGGCTTCAAATCCTCTAGAGAAGATACCTCCTAAACCCTTTGATAATGTATCTATTGGAAAAAATGAACCTAGTACACCATCATATGAATCATGAATCAAGGTGAAAATAAAAAATCAAAAAATTAAAAAGTTGAAGAAAGAATCCCTAGAGAAGACGATACTAAATAGATGCATACAAAAACAGAATGACTTGCTAAAAACATAAAGCCAAAATCTCAAATAAGAAATAAAAAATCTACGTTTTGAGAATAGAAAGATGCATAAGAAGATAATGAATTCTAGTCATCCATAACAAAGGAGGCGTAGTAAGAGTATAACCAAGACTAGAGGGGGTCTCAATATTTTGATAAATGTAGCTAAGATCTCCTAGCCATTCATGGATGCTTTAGTTTTGTGATCAATTTTGTGAAGATGTTTTTATTTTCATAAGGATTCTTCTTGCATGACGACATGCAAGTAAAAAAGTGTGGGGGATATGTTGGCCTCCTATTTTGTGATTTTCAAACACCATTTTTCTCATTATTATTCCACTGCTATACATTGACTTAGCCCAATTATCCTAAAAATCCATGATCCTCAACCTAAAACCTTGAAACAAGTGACTACAATGTAATGCTTTCTTATTCTTTTTTATTTCCTAAGTTTTTGATAGGTTTTAATGATTTTTTGGTACCAATATTTTCCTATGAAGAATTTCAGTTCAGTTTATGCACCAACTATGGAGTTTCAATACCTAAGTTTGGAGGTTTTCATATATACGTGCACCCATGTGGAAAATGAGCACATGGGTTTTGTAGATCCAGTCCCAAGTATGGTTTGTATCCTTTGGATCAAGCTCTAGATCTTCCATGAAAACACCAGGCCTCGGTCAAACATAGGGTCAAAGCCTTCTAATGCCCAGGAAGTTCGTGGTGCAATATTCCAAACAAAAAATATTCCAAATGACAACAAAGTGTTATTCATATGTATTCTGTCATACAAATAGCAAGAGATTGAAACTAATTTCCTTGAGCTCATCACAATTGCTAAGTTTACCCAAGAGGACCGTGTGAAGTCAAACATGGCTGATATGATTGTTATATTTGTTATTTTGAGTGCTCTGGTTCATGAGAGTACAATGCATAATCTCATCACTTTTCTTAGGGTTTCTATATGTATGTAAATTCTCAATGTAATGAAGAGTTAATGTGATACCGTAGCTATCAATTTTGGATCCAAGAGGATCATTGATTCACTGTTGTTATTACTCAGACTTACTATATGTAATGGAGCTCATGTTGTAATCTCATACTTTGTTTTAATACAAGCACTCATTCTATAATCGCATGGTGTTATCTTGACTCTGCTACTGTAAGTTTTAAGAGCTTGCTACCGGTTGGCAAGGGCCCACTATCCTGAGACGCAACGCTTGTGTCATATCACTGCTAGAGTAGTTTTTTGTGTTATATTAATATTTAGTTTTGTATTGTTTATGTTCCATTAACAATTTCATGATTGCAATTAGATTTTAACCTGTAAACGATTCATAGAATTAATCATTTTCCTCTTGTTTAATACCTATGGTATTGGGAGTGATGATATTGGTATTCATATCTGGAGATAACACGTAAAAATGTTTGAAATTTCTCAGGGATAATTATTCAAGGTTTTATGGTTTGTTGTTTCATTCAAATTGTAGTTAGTTCTCTGATTAATGCAATCTACAGATCCTTTATTAGATTAAAGTTGCAAAATTTCGTAAAGAGTCGATTCAATCACTAATAAGAGGACAAGAATACCTTGAGGTGAAGAAATACCCTCCACCTTTTGGTCATAATTGATGCTAAGGGATTGGTAATTGAAGTCTTTATTATTGTTTCAATAGCTAGTTAATACAACAAAATGAATGACAATTGAGTCACTTCTATACAAAGGAAAATTGTTTGGATACAAGAGTGCAATGCCACTATGTATTTGTCATATTACATGTATTAATTGTGAATTCAAGTGTTAATATCCATCTCTCATCAGATTTACATTTGAATTGATAAATACAACTTTAAGATAAGTAGCCCATGAATAGGAATTGGACATGTTTAAAGCCAACTGATTCAAATGGATGGTTCTAAGTAAAACTTGTGGTCATATTTTAGTAATTTGTTTCCTTTGATTATGGGAAATATCTAGGATTCTCATTTGATTCAAATCTATCCTTGTATGAGAGAGCATGAACACTTAAGTTAACAAGTGAAAGATTGCATCTAGAGTTTTGAAAGGATATTTGATAAGAGAAGTAGTCATTGGTCCTTGTATTTAAGTCATTTACCAACATTCTGATTTGTTTTGTGTGTGAACAATTTAAACATCCAGTGGTTGAGAATTAGGATGAGAAAAAATCAAAGAAAATGATAATTCATAGATCATATATCTATGCTTGACATACAAAGTTATTAAATTATGCTCATACTTGATATCAGTGTTGTGGACAAAGTGAAGTTGTTCAAGGTGATTTGCTTGATAGTTTCTTAGTGTTTTGATGAATGATTGGATTGTAGTGTGGTTCACTTGTCTCTTGAGAAGTTATATTAGTTTAAACTTCAATATTTTACCTACACATATTGTGTATACAACTCAAAAGTTTATGAACCATATTGACAAATAGACAGTGTATTAAAATAACAATTAATTAACCCAACATTTTTGGTGCCATTGTTAGGGAGTTGTTAAAAGGTAAACGATAGAAGGATAATTTTAGTTAGTTATTTATATTTGGTTTTCTCACTATATTTTGAATTTGGTGGAGGACAATACGGTAAGAAACAAAGGTGCCCTCATGAATTTCTGCAAGGGTTCTATCCTGTTGCATTCACTTTGGTGAGTCTATCCAAACCCTTTTCTGTCATGTAGTTGACTAATGGTTAGGCCTACAGATAGAAAAGGTAGTTTTTTTAAATAAACAAGTAAGATTCCAGGTGGTTTATTTGGTAGTAATAGGACCCCCCCTTACTTATCCAGATGAAAGGTATACATGTAGTTATTTGCAGGAAGGAGAAGGTTCCATATCAAAAGTGGCTCTAGAACAAAATGTTATCACTCCATAAGTCTCTTTTAATGGTGACACCCGACGATAGAAACCCCTCAGGAGATCTTCTACTATTCTCTACAATCAACCCCAACAATAAATGATGATTTTCCACCTCAACTTTCCCCAATGCCTTCGCCTCCCTCTGCACAAACATCACGGACTTAATTTCCCTCTCTATGAATCACTCGAACACTATAGAGACCACAAGGGATCTCTGCACACAATTTCCTTCGACACATAGTGCTTGGCGCAAGACACCTCAACTTGAAACTTGCAAGATTTTATCTCCAATGCATGGTTCCTTCCTCCTCATAGTTTCTTCCTCATGGCCTCTCTTGCATGTGGCCCGATGCTTGCAATTATTTTAAAAACAAAGCATGGGACATATCCCACATTTCTCGGGGATTTAGATGTTGTAATATTTATATACACCGAGGCACCCTAAAATTATTCGATGAGTAATGTGGGATACCTCTTAGGCTTGGCGCTTGTGCTAGTATGTTTTGTGGCTTATGTGTTGGTTTGGTGTATAGACTTGTGCTCGACATGTGGATGTGGACTTGGAGTTTGGCATAGTTTGTGGACTTTGATTGTGATATGGCTTAGGTTTAGACTTAGGACTTAGGTCACTTGTGTGCACACACCACCTTTTAACACTTATATGTTTTTATTTTTTATTTGAAAATAAATAAAAATGAAAGTTAAGGGAAAATAGAAAATAAATAAAACTGAAAGTTTAAGGGAACTAATGAAAAAACTAATTTTTTTCCATGCCAAAAATCATAGGATTTCTAGGCCAAAACTGAGAATGAAAGGTCATGAAACTCGATGGACAAATAAAGGGATTTCATAATTTGTGCATGAATTTGATAAAGGCGCTTTTAAAAATTTTGATGAAAATTTTGAGTGCTAACACAAACCACACCACAATAAGGAACCACCATTTAAAAGGTGTAGGAAGAAAAAAAAAAAAATCTGAATAAATATGTTGAAGACAACAAGATTGGTGAGAAGACTCCAAATACCGATCCAACATTAGAACAAGCTGTCGATCCAAAACATATTTCCAAACTCTTTGGATCATCCAAGAATGTGGTCATATCATAGATTGAATCTAAAATTGTAGAAGGGATACCTGAAGCACATATTGAGGACAAATTTATTGTTCATCAAAATCCAATTAGTGAGCCACCCTTCTCTCTGAACTGGGACAAGAAACCAAAGCTACTTGATTTTAGATTGGTTGGAAACATGGAAAACAAAGAGGAAAGAAATGTGGAAGTAGAAGGAGAAGCAACCTTTGGGTTCCCCATTCTCAATCTAGCACCAAATGTAAATATGTAGAACATTTCTCTGTCGGTATTACCAAATTTCATAAGTACTATCACTGAAGATCTGGATGCCTTTTTATTTGAATTTTATATTATATGTCAAAGTTATATTATGTGGATGATGCTAAGAAATTAAATTTATTTCCTAGAACTTTGAAAGATTTTTCCTTGAGATGGTTTATGATACTTCCAAAGTATTCTATTAGGTCTTGGGAAGATATGGAAACTACTTTTATAAATAAATACCAATATTATTGTAGAACTAGAGACTCACAAAATTATATCTTGAAGATACAACAACAGGATGAGAAAAGTCTTGAGGACTACGTTGAGAGGTTCCTATACAACCTTCATAAGACCAAACAAAGTACCTTAAACAATGATACTATTAGAATTATTTTTCTGAAGGTGATACATGAAGAGTATAGAGAAGTGATTGATATTATGGGTTATGGTGATGTTTCTCACTTACCATTCACATAAATTTGTGATCTTTGCAAGATATATTCATGAAGTAGAACCAAATCTTGTACATGAGTAAGAGATACTTTAATAAGAGCTATTAAATCTGCTGCAGGGGGAGTGACAACGATGGAGCTAGACAACTTATTTTAAATTAAAAAAAAATAATCCTTCGTACCATTATCTCGCAACTAGATAGACTTAAGATTAAAAAGAAAAAAGAAGAAGAATAAACTATTGGATTACTGAGAGGGGGGGTGAATCGGTAATAGAGAAGTGATCCTTTTTAACCACAAAATGAAAGTGTTATATCAATGTAGCATTATCATCCAATAATTGCAGAGTAAATAAACAATGAACAAATGAGCAATCTTACACATACACAGTACAAAGGTGTTTTTACGTGGAAACCCAAAGAGGGAGAAAACCACATAATTCTTTTTCTTATATGTCTTTAAGAATTACATTCATCGTAAGAACCAACTTCCTTTGTTTTCCAGTTGCAACTAGAAGGAGGCTCCAACCCCCTAGTTTCTCAGGCTACAACCTGAAGGAAGCTCCAACTCCCCAATTCTCTGTCTACAACAAGAAGGAGGCTACAAACCCCTAGTTTCTCAGGCTACACCCTAAATGTGGCTACAACCACATGTCCTTGTCCCATCCAACCGCCCTGATGTAGAAGTAGAATGATGGAACCACTATCACACTATCACTGTGAGATATACTACTGTAAACCTGTACCAATCAACCTGTAACAACCTATACCAATAACCTATACCAACATATACCATACATCAACCTGTACCTCAACTGATACCATAAACAAATGCATCAACCATGCACCAAACCTGTAAAATAACATGTCATAATAACCTGTCCAAACAACTTATAATCAACCTGTAAAATAAACAAGTGCATCAACCATGCACCAACCTGTACCATAAATGAGTGCATCAACCATGCACCAAATATGTACCAATAGTGCATCAAATACACATAAACTAGGACTCATCAAGATGTACCGACATCATCAGCTATACACCTCATGTATGTGCGAACTCATCAACTAGTTGTCTCAACCATGTACCCAACATGTACCTCAACCAAAATCCCTCATCAATTTCATCATTTAAATCTGATTTGTAACTCTGTAATAGACCTGGTGTATATGATCACATACCTGCAAACCTTTCTTAACTTCGACAACAAGAGACTAGCATTTTCATCAAACTTTACTTTAGTCTCACATGACTAATTTTGTATTAGTCAACAACCCTAACTTGAAATAATAATAACTATGTACCTATAATGAATAAAGATCTGAAAATAGTACGCAATGTTCTTCAATGTCTTTTATGCAATTCCTCTAGGTTTCACTACTTGGAACCTCTCAGAAAAGGAGTTATAGAAAAAATGGCATACCTTGTTGAATTATGGCTTATTCTAGATAGCAAACTTGTAGAGCGTGCCCTGCATATAATATTTGTTGTATGCATATGAAAATGGTACAAATAATACTACAGACTGTACTCTAACCAATACATTTGGTCTTACTGAATTTGGATCTGTTATGAAGAAGTTATGCTGTTTTTACCTGAAACACCAGTTTTAGACTAGTTTCAGGACTAGCCACAAACACTATTTTCCATGGAGTGTAACTCCAAAAATAAAACAACCCACAAGCTGAAATTCTATCACAACTACTTGAATATGTTTCCTCAATGGCCTCCCAATTTCACATTCTGAATCATTCTATAAAAAAAGTTATTGCGCAAATGGTGAGATGACCTGTAAATAACATACGTTAGAAAGCATCATCAAAAGAGTTTATCCTCCCTTGAATTTTCTCCTTCTTTACTTCACCTTCCCTCTTAAATTTTACTTAGATATCCTTTGGTTACCTCAGTCACATGTAGATATTCAATATTCTCAAGTGTGATTAAAATGAGAGAGCCTTGCCTCTTATTTATACTTTCATGTAACTTCCTCAAGGGGTTACCTTTTAACTATCTTAACCCACTTTCCTTATTTTAGGGTTAACCCAGTTATAACCACTTGTCCACTTAGTAATTTCTCCATTAACTTTATTATTTAAATAATTTCTTTTGTATCCACTTTGAATTATAGTACACTCATCACTTCACTTTATTATTTACCTTCTAAAATCTCTTAAATCACTTTCCTTATTTTAGGGCTAACCCACTTCTAACCACTTGTCCACTTAGTAATTTCTCCATTAACTTTATTATTTAAATAATTTCTTTTGTATCCACTTTGAATTATATTACACTCATCACTTCACTTTATTATTTAAATAATTTCTTCTTTGCAACCACTTTGACTACTTTGACCTTTGGGGCTTCTAGATGACTCATGAGAGTTCTCCAACTTCACATGGCCATAAATCTCTAACCGTGAGGAGTTATATGACGTTCCACATACCACCGGAAATTGCATGACATGTACTATCCATAAAAAATAGTATTAACTTCAAATATATTAAAACTCATTGCATTATACATCAAATAAACTTGGGTCCATTACCCAAACCTTTGTGCTACTGAAATTTGCTACCAGACTTTCTTCAAGTGTTGAAATCAATGAAAACCGACCCAAATAATCAACACAAAATTTAATGATCATTTATGCTAGGTGTAGGAAAATGCATCCTTTAAGAGAGTGTCCATTGGATAATGTAAAAGTTTGTGCTATTTGTGTAGATAATCATGATAAAAAAAAATGTCCCTCATTGTTGGGAATCCAAGCTATCTACCGAGAGAGCAATGGGATAGTTGAACCATCTTCTCAAGTTGCACAAAGAAGGATGTTGGCACAGGGGAAAACCCAGGGTTCAACTCCAAGAGTGAACCAACACGCCCTAACTATTGGCCCTTTCAACAACACCTGCAAAGCAGATGCAGTCTCACCCGAAGTAGCTATAGGGGGGTTGTAGGACATAGATGTATACAACCAAAGGGAATACCAAGTGGATCCAATACAAGAACAATACAACATTTATATATCACTTACTAGCTCAGATCTACTCCGCACAACTACCTATCATATCTAACACAACAATGCAATATCAATATATAAAATGACAAAGAACAAAGAATCAATCACACACAACACAAGATATATGTGGTTCACCCTCTCCCTAAGGCTATGTCCACATAAATGTGCTCTATAATATATTAAGATGAATCATATAGTTCTTATCTATGCTCTCAGCTAGCAGATCTTCTCTCTTCTCCTCTCTCTCTCTCCCCTCCCTACACACCCATCTGCAGGGTTGATCTTTTCACCCAGCTAAAGATCTTACAATACCAGAAGGCTCTACACTTAGCACTTATCTCTCACACAACAATAATCACTCATGCCAATAACAAAACTAGAATCAACAACACCAACAACCCATCCCAGGTCCTTTAGGCCTCTATTTATACATTACAATAGCTCACCGACAGCCTTAGACCGAGACCTAAGTGTCAAAACCCTAGATACCAAAACCCTAGGTGTCTAAAACCCTAGGTCAACTTGACCCACATTTTTAGGGATTCACTAGCCTGTCTTTCCTTCCTTCTTGAGCTGTGCTCCAAAGCATCCAACGGTATCTTTTTCCTCTTATTGAGTTGTCCACAATCCATCTTCCTTTTGGATCTGTCATCCTCGATCTTCTCATCCGACAACCTGCTTTCTCTTACTTCGCACCATCTTTTCTTCTCTTCTGCTCACTTTGACCTAGTATCAATCACTATGTCTTCCGTGTAGTTTGCATTTCTCCTTTTCTTCCTTGATATTTGCTTACTTCCATAACCAAGGTCCAACAGGCCCCCAACACTCACCTGTGACTCATCCCGAGGCACTTCAGATCTGATCCTTCTCTTTTACTGTGACTTCAGACTGTGCGGGGCAGCCTGTGCTTCCAGCTCTAGTCCTCCCTCGCTTCCTTATGTAGACTGTCTTTTCTGTGTTTGGTACCCAGTTTCAACTGCACCTGGTACCTAGACCCTTTTCCTTTTTATTTTACTGAGAGCCGCAAACCGGTTGTCGTAATACAATTTCAACCGGCTCCCATTCACTAATCCCTCCTTCCATTCTCCATTCAAAGTCTTCAACTACGCAGCTCCTCCTTCTGTAACATAGGAAACCTCATATGGCCCAAGCCAATGCATTCTAAACTTTTCTGGATGCTTCATGAACTTATTATCATATGCCAATACCAAATCACCTTGCTTAAATGCCTTCTTTTTGATGTGTCTGTCATGGTAGGCCTTCTCTCTTTCTTTATGAACCTGCTAGTGAAATCCTACAATAAATCTGTCTTCTTCCAGTTCTATCAACTACACAAGCCTCTCTTTCACAACACCAGTGTCATCCATATCTGTAAAGGCTGTAATTCTCACACCAGGAACCAAATATTCCATGGGTACAACTGCTTCTAGACCATAGACCAATTTTAAGGGGTTCTGCATGGTCAGTTTCTTTCAAGTGGTTCTATAGGCCCATAATACTACTGGTACTCTCAAATCCCAGTCATCCTTGTTCACACTGCATATCTTCGTCAACGTTGTCTCCAAGATTTTATTGAATGCTTCAACTATCCCATTTTCTTGTGGATGATAGGGTGTTCTCTTCTGATGGTGAACTTCAAATTCTCAAGTCAAGGATTCAATGGTCTTATTGATGAAATGTGTTCCTTGATCGCTCATAAGGGTCTTCGGGCATCCAAACCTGGTTATGATGTCATCAAATATGAAGCGCGCAGTTGTAGTTGCACTACAGTCCTTAACTGCTCTTGCTTATTCCCATATGGTTAAATACTCGGTCACAATGATTATGTATCTAGCTCCTGTGTGCTTCCCTGGTGGGCTTATAGGTCCTACAAAGTCAATGGCCCATTTCTCAAATGCCTATAGGGTCAACTGTGGTGATAAATGAATTTCATATCTTCTAGATGGTTACCCAACTCTTTGACATGCATCACAGACTCTGTAATAATCCTTAGCATCTGTGTGTAGAGTAGGCCACCAAAGGCCAACCCTAATAATATTCTGTGATGTTTCTGTTGGCACAGGGGTAGACCCAAGGTTCAATGTTACAACAACGCATCAACAAATCCCTAACTACCGACCCTTTTGGACAAAACCTGTGAAGAATATGAAGTCTCACCCAAGGTAGAGGCAGGGGTGGTTGCAGGACTCAAGTGTCTACAACCTTAGCTGGGACACAGATCTGTGATTGTACTTCTTAATAAATCACTTAGCACTGTCAGTTCCTCAATATACATTTAATAACCACTTCGCTTATAAGACAAAACTTCACAACATTAACACTGATCTAATTTATTTAAGCACGTATCATAAGTAAATAGGTCAAATCTGGTAGATCAAGCACTGAGCATATCCCTGTATATTAGATCTATCATTCTACCTATCATTAGCACTAAGCATAAGCAGATCTATCTTAAACATATCAGAGCACTTAGCATATAACACATGAACACATCAAGAAAAAGTACAAAGAACATAAGACATTGTTTACGTGGTTTACCCCCACCCTGGGGCTACATCCATCAACTCTTCTTCTTTATTGTCTTCAGTCAATCGATTACAAGAAAAAATCCATAAAAAACCCTTAATCCGCACAGGACAGAATATCTGTGCAGCTCGCTAGATCCTTCTTTTTTTCATTACAACAGTAAGCTCTCCACAATCTGCTACAAGTACCTACACTTAGCTCTACAAGTCTCTTACAGTCATGCACAAATATTTCAGAATATACTCGCACTTAGCATGCATTCACATCACATAGATGCACTATTCTCTTCAACTACTACCAACTTACATTGCCTATTCTTCTATTTATACATACAAAATAGGCCTAAACATGGGTAAACCCATGGGCCAACATCCCATTTCCATTACATATTCCCAAAAACCCAAAAAGGGGCCCAAAAGGGAGGCGATATCCTGTGATCTTCACTTTGTCTTGTGCTCCTCCTTCGATAGGCTGTCGAAGTCTCAAAATAGGTCAACATGACCAAGAAACTCCCAAAACTTGGTCAAGGGCCAACTACCCCCCAACACTCACCTGTGAATCATCCCTAGTCACTCCGGTATGACCAATTCTACCTCGAATGCCTCGATCTTGGCTCGAGCTGCTTCGACTTCTGCTTTGTTTTGGCCTCTTGTTAGGTGAACTCTTGGATCACTGCGTCATTCACTGGCCCTTCTAGGCATTTTTCTACTATGATGACGAGCTGTTCTAGCTCTGTTCCTTGGCTCTCGACCTCTATAAACAACAAGAATGCCTTATCTTGCATAGGTTGAAGCCGATGAGTGACTTCCATCACTTTTATTTGAAGCATATGGATCTGCTGCTGAGCTGTACATTATTCATGAGACCTCTTCATTCTGTCTATAACTGACAGGGCCTTCAAATGTGCCTGTAGTGTATCTGTGTGTTGCTTCTCTTCCTAGAGCTACGACTCCAACGCCTATAAATTTGGGTTCTTAGTGAGGTTATCGTATGTTTGGGCACTTTGGTTACTCAACTGCTTGCACTACAAGGAAAGATATTTTAATCTATCAACTGCGCTGTGGGCAGTTGCTTCTCGCTGGTCCCTTACATCTTGAGGAGTCTCAGGCACAGTGCAGAGCTCCAAGTCTGCTATGTGTTGATGGAGCTACTAGATTACTTCTTCAAGTTGCGCCACCTGTTGTGGAACTCTTTCTTCGACCTTTACTTCAATGATTGTCATAGAGAGAAGTGCTTTGTGAACCATTTCCTTAACTTCGAGTTGCTCGACGAGAAACTGTTCCTTGCTTTGCTGTAACTGTACTTTTTCTTCATTTCACTTTGCTTGCAGAGCAATATTTTCCCGTTCTGTAGCACTTCATTTCTCCTCAAGGTATTTCTATACTTGGGCTAAAGCCTGGGTGGCTTGTGCTGTCTCTTCCTAAGCTCATTGAAGGCGAGCTTTGACTGTATCAGCAATGCAGTGTAGTTGAGCTGGCTCATCATCTAGTTATGATGTTCCTGCTAACAAAGCCGCAGTGGAAACTGCGCGGATGGACTGTATTTCTTGTTGCACCCCTTGGACTCATCCTTAATCTAACTGAACACCTCCTCCTTCGTATCTTCCTGCTTCTCTGCTATCTCCAGTGAAGCATCGTTCAGTGCTGCGATGATAAAGTCGAGGTCGTCTGAAGTGAGGGTGGTCTCAAATTTGGTCCTGGTTGCTTTATATTTCTTCCTTGAAGAAGGTTTCGAAGGGGAAACCTTCCTTTTCTTTGAGGGGTCCTCCTCGTCTCTAGGAGTTGTAACTTATCCTTTATTCAATTCAATTTCTGCGCCATCTATCTCTCTGCCATATCCTCCTTTCTCTATTGAGATGGAAGCAGTTTTCACAGATGCACTGTCTAAATCATGGACCTCTTTGGTCTTCTTTGTCTTGCTAGGTCTAGGTATATCCATCGCAATTTCTAGACTGTTAACATTGGATATCTCTGTAGGGTCTACTAGAACAAGGAGGTCCGTCGACCATTCCTTGGTAATTTATTCCAAGTCATCCTCCGTCAACCTGTAGTACGATTAGAATTGTTGTTTATTCTCATCAGTGCACGCTGTGATATAGATGAAATGGAGGTCTCGCTGAATTTCATCAAGGGCCTGAACTTGTTGAGAGTGTTCGGGGTTATACGAGGTGTAGACTAGATGTATACCTTCAATTGGTTATAATAAGTGTGAAAGATGACATTTGATTGCCACTGCTTGTTCATGTTGTTCGAGTACCATAGTGTACTGAACTTCATGACCAGAGGTTCAAACGGTTGGATGTCCAGGAAGGTCACACCTTCTGGCATCTCCCATGCGATAAAAGAGATCAAGATGAGAAGCCAGTTGAAGTGGAATTCATATCCTTTATCTTGTGCTTCCTTGTAGTCCAATTCCAGCTGGTTTACAAGGTACTTCCCCCAATTCATTTGTAGCCCCTTCGCGCACTTTCCTGGGAGGTTGACTACAAATCCAGTCACTTGGCTGGGTCGGTTCTTACGAATTAACTTCCCTGCAATCAATTGATAGGCTAGGCGCACTATGCCACTCTGGATAGAGGATACCTTGTAGCCTTGCATTCCCTTCTCGACATCCCCGTAGGTGTCTTTTATCTTCTGCACAAGAGCGAGATCCATGCTTTTCCTAGGATATAAATCTTGTGGGTTAGGGGCT
The DNA here is from genome assembly GCA_010110895.2 of Picea sitchensis. Lineage (NCBI taxonomy): Eukaryota > Viridiplantae > Streptophyta > Pinopsida > Pinales > Pinaceae > Picea > Picea sitchensis. The sequence continues at coordinate 561,430 of SNQJ01S0005416.1, read as the reverse complement.
TGCATGCTCAACCCTGTGATCCGATTAATCAACGTCGGATCCATGGTGATACGATGATTCAACCATAAATATCCACCATGGTATAAAAGCAACAATATCTTGACGCATGCATTCACTTCTTGGTGCCTTCCGAAGTGCGGGATCTTCATAATGTTGAGGAAGGTAGACTGCACCAAGTTCATGGTCCATGATTGGGGTATGATATTCGAGTTATTTCTCTTGGTTATAGTCAGATACTTGTGCAGGGCAAGCATGTTTTAAACCTTCCTGTCATTGAGGTTGAAGTCGATAAAATTTAATGTTGTGATCTTATCTTGGTCTACGTGCATTGTGCGTATCCCCTTCGGGAGGTACACAGTGACCAATTCATATTCAAAGTCTCTAGGCACACTATCTTGGTTTATTGCACCACTCAGAGGTGGTAGATAGGTAGGTAGGATGCTCAAAATCATCTTAGCATTCGCTAACTCATCCTTGTGCTTAGTTTTCCTTTCATGGGACAACCTATCTCCATGAGTAGTGGATGGAGAGGCCGACAGTCCTCTCTTCGATGATGCTTGTATACCTATAGACACTCCTCTTTCCGACATGACTCTCTCTGTCATCAAGTCAATCAAAACTTCTTCAGCATCTTTCTCTGCAGCGCTCAATGCTTCCGGCATATGCACTCGGGGTGAAAAATTCGCGGGGTCAGGGAACAAGTTAGACATGGTAATGAAATAGAGAGTGAGAGGACAATTATCACTGTATAAACTCATCTTAGTCTGTGGGTTCGAATTATCAATTAGCAAAAGCGTTCTCAGTGCATGGCGCGATGTGATAAATAGGTAACTTGACAACGATTTTCTTACAACGGGTATGAGCCTCCATTAACTCCTGTTCGATCCATTATGGTGTGGCCCAATGGTCTGATGATGAACCTTTATTACTTTTCTTCCCATTCGAAGTAGGAGTCAAACGGATATATCGACCCCAATGGCTATGTTTCTTCATCATGGCGAAGTGCCTGATGTCGCTGTTTTGATATCCCGATGAAGCTCCAATTCTGCAAATTTTCTCTCTGCGAAGTTCCCTCGGGAACCTTCTAGAACTTAGCTCTCTTATTACTTTGTTTCCTCACCTTATTTCTAGTGAGCTTAGTCTCGGTAGTTCGTTTTCCATTCTGATTCTTATCTTCTTTTAACACAGTTACTGTGCATTGTTGATATTCTTTCCCAGGACTCAAGGGTAATACCTTTTCTTTGTCTAGGATAGGTACTTCAATCTTCCAGGAGTCCTCTAATGTTCCTACAGCTTCGACATCAGGGTATCTAGTGTCAAATAGATTCAATCGATTCTCCTATTCTTCAATCAATTGTGTGATCCTTCTAGTCATGAAATATTTTAAGTCTTGTTTATTCTACTCCAAGGCTTCTTCTTCTTCCTTTCATCTAGCTTGACCTCTGTCAATCCAAGGTTTTCCTATTAACATGGTAAACGGGGCGCTTTCTTCAATAAACTTAATAATCTCAAAATCTTCCTCTGTCGAAGTTCCATTAATGTTCATAGGTTTCTGATTGAGCTTCCCACATAAGTTTACCAACTTTCCTTTGAATAGTCCTATACCTACTAATGAAGGGATCGTATCAGGCCTTCCTATATATTCCCAAGTTCTTTCTGTCATGATATTCACTTGTGTTTCCTCTTCTAGAACACAGTCAATGTCGAAGTCCCGATTCTTTCTTCGAGGCACTCCTTGTCTTTAAAAATCTCTGATAGTCTAACATGTCGATGGTCATCCAAGGTGTCTTTCATATGTAGTAATTCCTTCTCTGATTCTTTCTGGGGTTCTTCTATAGCCTTAGTTTCTGGATCTGGCTTAGGGTTTTCTTGTCTTATGTTCATACTTTCAAGCTTAGCAATCATTCTGGGGCAATCCAACACTTCATGGTCCATAGCCTTAAAGCAAAGACAACTAGGTCTTCTTCCAGGGCATTCCTTAGAAAGATGTCCTGGTCTTCTGCAACTATAATAGAGGGTCAATCCTCTCTTTCTTTTAAATGATCCCCAACCTCTCCTGTACTGCGTACTAGAATCATAGGAGCTAACCTGCAATAAATTCTTTCTAGGATCCTGCATCCATTTTTTAGTCCAAACATTCTTTCTATGCATTGGTATAACATATCTTTCACTAGTCTGATAAGATCTATTCCTATCAAAACTTATTTCATCTATTAATACTCTAGTTTTCAATTTTTAAATAAGATAGACTCTATTAAACATACCTAGATCCATACTCTAGAAATAAAAATTTCCGCTTATCTTACTTCTACAGAGCACAAAGCTTCTGTTAGCGATATTTCTTGTAAGGGGGGTTAGGATGCAAAGGAATAGGTTAAAACCCACTTGTCCTAAGTTTGGAATGCTTACGCGCCTGTGGTAAGCTACAAGAAAGATTGGGAAGCAGAAATTCACGCACCCAGATCAACGGTGCATATAGGATTCTGCCCCCCCCCCACATTTCTAC
>SNQJ01S0005416.1:544874-558893 GCA_010110895.2 Picea sitchensis | reverse complement strand
AAGGTGCATCTCTTCGACGGTCCTGATCGGAGCGCCCAGATAAACGACGCTCGCATGACCTCATCCTCCTTAGATGCTCTATGTTTAACCAACGTGGGCCCTTCCCCTCATTATGTCATCTTCCTGAGCCACCTTTCCCCTCCTGCCATGTGTCCCGCTCCCCTCCACGTCAGCCTCCCACGAAAATGTGCCCATCACGTCTCTTCTCCTGCCTCCTCCACTTATCTCCTTTTGCCATGTGTCTCCCTTGTACCCTCTATCACCCCCTCATCTCTTCATGCCTCGCCCTCATAGCTTTGGTGCCACTATTCCCATCGTGCACCCCATTCTTTGTGTTGGCCTCCACATCTATGCATTAGGCCATTCAGTTAGTCCAGGTGGTAGCACGAAGGGCCGTCCACGTCCCCGAGGTGCCGAGTTGGTTGGACCATCCTCAATCCTAAGGAAGCAGTTATTGAAGCGGTTGGTGGTGGTTAGACATCGTCTCTGTCATAATTGGAAAGTCCGGTGATGAATTAAGGCACGTTGATTCACCCACGGAGCTATCAGAAGTCCGATTGCGTCCATCGTTGGTGCACGATTATTCAAAGATTGTAGCTGCAGATTGTCAGAAGCCATGCAGATGTAATGTGTTTAATGCGACGTCTCAGTTTTGTTGTTGTTGTTGTTTTGAGTATATGTAGGTGTTTTCACTATTTTTGTATCTATCGATGGTAGAGTAAAGCTCCCGACTGTAAAGTTTTAACAACCATTCTGGTTCCCTGGTTATGCATCTGTGTTTGCGATTTCTTGTTTTATGACAAATAGTTTTCCTTTTCTATCTATGTTTCGTCTCATGCTAGAGAGTTCATGATTGAATGCTTCGTATGGATTAGCACAATTATGTTATGATAAATGATTTATTGTTTCATTACTGTTTTCTCTGGTTTCCTGCGTTTGGTTGCAAGAAGATCTTGCCTTCATATGCCTTCTTTCACAGTCTGTTAGAAACCTGAGGCTTATAACAGACTCCTGCACTTTTCTTATACAAGTCTTCCAACTGCTCACCCTTTTTACAACTCACTGTTTGAAGTTTATCTAAGACCTCACTTGCCCATGCATGCCTGGCCTAGTTTCGGAGTTGAGATGATATTGTTCTGAGTTTTCTTCCATTTGATCCTCTTTTTATAAACAAATCATGACATTAAACTGACGGGTGTTAGGCTCTTCTCCTGTAAGCAGTCCATGAGTGACTTCTGATGCTAACATTTCTGGCGCCGTTGCCGGGGACAAAAGTGAATATTTTCCCCGGGATTGAACGACAACGATCAAGTGATTTTGAAGGTGCATCAGATATCAGAACTTGAATATTTCTACTGTGCACCTAGAGACTCCATTGTGACGACTCCACTGGAGTGAACCCGCTATTAATTGTGGCTTTCAGAGGTAGACACACGCGGTCTCATCCACACTTTCCTTTAGCTACACCGGAAGCTGACCCCGAGGTGGTTCGAAGAAGAGGAAAGAGCTCTGCAAAAGAAGTTTCCATTTTCGAAACAGGTAATACGACATCCCCTTCTATGAGAACTCCTTTTTCTCCTCCTCAGTTTCTTAATAAACCTCCCTAGGAGGTTTCTCGTTTCTTGAATTTTGGGAGTGTTCCTGCTGAGTTTTCCCCTCCTGGTCTGGGATTGGAGGGAGAAAGTCTTGTCACTCCCCTCTCCTCTGAAGCTGTTCCTTGGCATAGACCTGGAACTACAGAAGATTTCCTCACTCCTGTAGAAATAAAATCACTTGCTGACTTGAGCTCGTTAGCCTTCTCCCTGAATCCTCTCTTGTTTCCCACTCCACTTCGAGACTCATTCCCAGTAGCCCCCTCACGAACTCCTTCTCCTCCAATTTCTCCTCCACCTAATATCCCTATGGCTGGTGCTAATCCCCCTCTAAATAGAATGGACACCATAGTCGCTGCTAGATATGCTCCTTTAATCCTACCCCATCCTATGAATCCTCTCCCTGTTGGAGACTATTTGAAATATATGCCCAAGTTCGCAGGAGAAGGAGACATAACTGCAGAAGAGCACTTGGCTTCTTTCTACAGTTATGCAGACAACTTAAACATTGAAAATGAAGATGTCTAGATGAGAGTCTTCGTCCAGAGCCTGGATGGCGAGGTTAGGAAATGGTTTAGAGGATTGGCCCCCAGATCTATTGATGGAATTGAAGCCCTGGATAGTGTTTTCCTGAGGCAGTGGGGAGACAGGAAGGATTATATGTATTACATGACAGAGTTTGGGGATCTGAAGAAAATGGAAGGAGAGTCTGTCTCCGACTTCTCCAAAATATTCAATAAAATGTATAACAAGATTCCTGCAGAAATAAAACCCTCAGAAGCCTCTGCCCAAATTTCCTATGCTGGTGCATTTGACCCTGATTTCTGTCTTTTATTAATAGAAAGAAGAGCCACGTCCTTATATCAAATGCAATATGTAGCTATAGAAGTGGAATCCAACATATTAGTAGCTGACAGACTGAGGAACAAGGCTGATGCAGACAGAAGAAAGGGAAAATCAGAAGCCTCAACTTCTGGCCCATCGCTGCCCCACCCTCAAGTGGATGAACTGACCCAGATGATGAATCTTCTGTTTGAAGAGATGGAGAGGCTGAAGATGGAGAGGTTGAAGATGGAGAGGAAGCAAATGAACAAGGGCCCTCAGATCACTGAGAAAAAAGGGGGTTTCAGAAGGCCAAATAATATTTCTCCCCCAACTATGCACAGAGAGAAGGGAAGAGACAGGGACGACCAAAGAATTCAGGCTCCCTTTCAGAAAAATTTTGTGGCCAATGAAGAAGAAGGGGAAACAGATGAGCCTGAGCCTAAAATCCACTGCTTAGAATTCACTCCTCCTTTCCCTCATCTGACTCAATCAGCATACGAGGAGTCTCTCATGAACAGTCAGCTAAATGAATTGAGCAAAGGAGACAAGGCTAGTGGTGGCCGAGGCAGGTATAACCTGAGGTCCGACAAAAAGACAACAACACCTGATGTTCCTGAGCAGTCCACTAGAACAGAGAAATATGCTAATGAAGTAGCAGACCCTCACAGAGGTAAGAAGGCTCAACCCTTCTCTCCCATTGTCCACAATCATGTTCCTGAAATAAGAGAAATTCCAAAGCTTACATCTTCTTTTAATTTCGAGCATGAGATTCAAAAGATCAGAATCACTGTGCCCCTCACCGAGATAATAAAACATGAAGAATTCAAAAAGCGCTTCTCTGAGATTTTGAAATCTGAAGCCTCATGCCCTCCCACAGACTCCATAAAAATCCAAGATGAAAGGCCAGCAGTTGTCCTAGGTCCCATGGTAGAAGATAGATATGATTCATCCCCTCCCTTCTACACCTCCCTGAACATACATGATAAAGTGTTGCACAACTGCTTAATGGATTCAGGGGCGTCTCACAACCTCATGCCCAAAGTCATCATGGAAGAGCTAGGGATTGAAGTCACCCGAACCTATCATGACCTCTTTTCTTTCGACTCTAGGAGGGTGCAATGTTTGGGAGTCATCAAGGACCTGGTAGTTTCTTTGTTTCAGCTGCCCATGAAGAATATGGTCATGGATATTGTGGTAGCTGATGTTCCCCCCAAGTTTGGCATGTTGTTGTCAAGGTCTTGGATTAAGAGACTTGGATGGATGTTCCAGATGGATCTCACATATGCCACCATTCCAGTCTTTGGAGGGGAACATAGGAGATTGTACAGAGAAGCCCAGCTAGCCTACATAGTCAGTGATGAAGTGAACCCCACTAATCACCCCATCTTTGAACTTGACACTGACTTAGGGTCTAGTTTGTTACAGGTCACTGAGACTCCTGAGGCCAGGGATGATTTTAGGGGCTAAATTTTGCTCATGGGCTAATTTTCCATGGTTTTTCCAAAAATGAGATTCGCTATTTTAAAAATGATTCGCCCAAATTCTATAGCATAAAATTATTTTACCTTAAAAATAGCCAAAATCTTATAAAAACTATATAAAATCCTTAGAAATTTTAATATTTTTACAAAAATATCGCCAATCATTTATAGTTGGCATATGAAGGATTATTAATATTCGCCAAGGTTTCTACATTTTAAAATAAATTTCCATCCTTAAAATCATCCCTGCCTGAGGCCCCTTTGCAGATCAGAAAACATCCCATTCTCAATCAGGAGATGCCTCCTCCAACCACCTCTGTTTGGAAGATGTTCTTTGATGGAGCTTCCTCCAGTATGGGTGTAGGTTTTGGGGTGGTATTCGTGTCCCCTTGTCAAGAGACCATATCTCTGTCATACAAGCTGAAATTCGAAGTCACCAACAACGTGGCAGAGTATGAAGCTCTGGTTTTGGGATTAAGAGCTGCAAAGGAAATGGGAATTAAGGAGATGAATTTGTTTGGAGATGCAGATTTGATCATCCAGCAGGTGAAAAATGTTTATCAGGCTAAGCATCCTCGTCTCAAGAATTACAGGAACAAGGTATGGGACCTAGTGGATAATTTCTTCCTGGCTTTTAACATTTCTTTCATTCCAAGGGAGGAAAATGCTTCAGTAGACTTTTTTAGCCGTCACAGCTAGTTTGCTTGAAGTTTCCACGCCGCCCACTGTCGGATCCGATGTTGAAATAAAATATAGACCCTTTGTACTGGACAATGTCAAACATTGGAAGGTATTTGAAGATGATCAGGAGATCGAAAAGTTTCTTCAATCCGTTGATGACTTTTCTGCGTTTCACATAGATGAGGATCCTGACATGGAACGAGAACCTGACCATCACCCTGGAGAGTTTTTGAATAAAATTGCTGACCACCAGATTATTCAGCTACCAAGCAATCACATACCAAAAGGACTAATCCCATTAGAAAGGTTGTTCGATGGGAACGATGTGGCAGTAAAGGGTAGAGTTTCAAGTGATGATGCTGATACAACTGAGTGCAAAGTAGGAACACCAGAGGAGCCTAAGTTTGTCAAGCTGTCAAGGAGTTTGACCGAGGAGCAGAGGGCCGAATATATTGAGTTACTAAGGGAGTTTGCTTATGTGTTCGCGTGGACCTAGGAAGACCTAAAAACATACGACACACCAGTAATTGAGCATAAGATCCCACTGAAAGAAGAGGCTAGGCCATTCAAGCAGAAGCTAAGACAGATAAATCCCATGCTGCTACCTATCATGGAGAAAGAAGTGAAAAATCTGCTAGATGCCCAAATCATTATCCCCTTGAGATATTCTGACTGGGTGGCCAATTTGGTCCCAGTAAGGAAGAAAAGTGGCGAAATCAGACTCTGTGTTGATTTCAGAAACCTCAACAGGAGCTCAAGGAAAGATAATTATCCCCTGCCCAACATGGACCACATATTGCAGAAGGTCACCGATGCTTCTAGAATATCCATGATTGATGGTTTCTATGGATACAATCAGATATCAGTCATGCCTGAGGACTGAGAAAAGACAGCCTTCACCACTCCTTGGGGCACATTCATGTATGCCAAAATGACTTTTGGGTTGATGAATGCGGGAGCCACATTTCAGTGAGCCATGGACATAGCCTTCATTGGGGAAAAAGATAAGTTTATGGTGATCTACCTGGATGACATAACAGTCTTCTCCAAGACTGATAAAGAGCACCGCTGCCACTTGAAGAAGGTTTTCCTGAAGTGTCGGAGGTATGGCCTATCTTTAAACCCCAAGAAATCGTTGTTTGCTATGCAGGAGGGAAAGATATTAGGCCATATAGTGTCAGCAGAGGGGGTGAGAATTGATCCCAGCAGGGTAGAAGCAATTCATACCCTGTCACTTCCCAGATCTAAGAAAGAGGTTCAGGCATTTTTGGGGAAGATTAACTTTCTGAGGAGATTCGTCTCAAATTTTGCTGAACTGGTAAAACACATTACATCCATGCTCAGAAAGGGAAGTGAAGTAAAGTGGACCACTGAACCCAGGGAATCTTTTGTCCAAATAAAGAAGGCGTTGACTGAGGCACCTGTGCTAATCAATCCCGATTATTCCAAAGATTTTCTGATATTTTCTTTTGCTTCCTGTGATACAGTAGAAGTAGTTTTGTTGCAGAAAAATGATCAAGGGAAAGAGCAACCTATTGCTTTCTACAACAAGGCATTGAGAGACGCAGAAATCCGGTATGAGATCATGGAGAATCAGGCCTATGCCCTGGTGAAGGCTCTTAAAGCTTTCAGAGTCTATGTATTACACTAAAAAATCACAGCATATGTCCCTTCAACTTCTGTGAAGGACATTCTTATACATCCTGACATAGATGGGAGGAGAGGTAAATGGATCACCAAGATCCTAGAATTTGATCTGGATATTAAGCCCACCAAGTTGATAAAGGGGCAGGGTCTGGCCAAGTTGTTGGTTGAATCCAACTGCAAGGCCTTGGGAATTAAATTCATCAATGAGCAAGTTGAGCCATCTAATAATCATTTCCAGGGTACCCTATCACTAGCATCATGCCCCTGGTACAAGGATATATTGTACTTTCTACAAGAATTAAAGCCCCCTGATGGATTGGGAAAAAATAAGGCCAGGGCCTTAAAGCTCAAAGCGGTCAGATATTTCCTCATTGACCAAGCCTTGTATTGGAAAGACCCTCTGGGGATATTACTAAGGTGTCTGGACCCGCAGCAAGCCCAGAAGGTTATGTTCGATTTCCATAGCGGTCTCTGTGGAGGTCATCAATTTTGGAAGACAATAGCTCACAAGATCCTCCAAGCTGGGTATTACTGGCCCACCTTATTTCCTGATGTCTGTAGAGAAATCAGAGCTTGTATCAAGTGCCAGAAGTTCTCAGGAAAGCAACAACTCAAATCTCTGCCATTAAATCCTATAGTAGTTTCAGCACCCTTTCAGCAGTGGGGGTTGGACTTTATCAGAGAAATTCATCCTCCCTCAAGTGGCCAGCACATATGGATTCTGAATGCAACTGACTATTTCACCAAATGGATAGAAGCTATCCCTACTAGAAGCACTTCCCACAAAGTTATTATCAGCTTCTTGGAAGATATCATAGCTAGATTTGGCTGCCCTAGCAAAATTGTCACTGACAATGCCTCCCCATTTCGATCTAAGCCTCTGGTCAAGTTCTATGAACAGTTCGAGATTTCACTGATTCACTCTACTCCCTATTATCCTCAAGGAAACGGACTAGCAGAGTCCTCCAACAAAAGTCTGATCAAGCTCATTAAGAAGTTACTGGAGGACAATAAAAGGGCCTGGGACTCAAAGCTCAAATTTTCTCTTTGGGATGATCGGGTGACAACCAAGAAATCCTTGGGCATCTCACCTTTCCAACTTGTTTATGGAATAGAGGCCATTTTCCCCACTCAGCTCGCCTTATCTGTGGTGAATTTCCTCCAGGACTTTGAAGGAGAACCTAACCATGTGTTCAGAAGGATTCATTAGATGGTGGAAGTGTAGCAGATCAGAGAACAGGTCATGAACAAGGCCCACAATCATCAGCAGAAGATCAAGCAGGCTTTTGACAGGAAGAGCAAAAAGAAAGAATTCGAGCAAGGTGATCTGGTGCTCAAATGGGATGCACCCAGGCAGGAGAAGGTCAAACACAGTAAATTTGATGCCCTCTGGTTTGGGCCTTTCAAGATCCTTGAAGTATTTTCAAGCAACACTTACAGGTTGCAGGATCTGGAAGGCGAAGAAGTCTTCAATGGCCCAGTAAATGGGCATTTCTTAAAAAAATGTTTTCTGTGAGCCACAGTTGGCTCTTTTTGTTTTGTTTTGTAAATATTGTTTTTGTTTTCAGCCTAATAAATGACTCCATAGCCCAACAATAAAGGAACTGAATCTGCAAAAGAGTTCTTAGAGCATCACAGGGACGACTCTATCCCCCATGGAGACAAATGTTAGCGATATTTCTTGTAAGGGGGTTAGGATGCAAAGGAATAGGTTAAAACCTACTTGTCCTAAGTTTGGAATGCTTACGTGCCTGTGGTAAGCTACAAGCAAGATTGGGTGGCAGAAATTCGCACGCCCAGATCAACGGTGCATATAGGATTCCAACCCCCCCCCCGCCTTTCTACCTTTAAGCGGAGGGGGGGGTTCAGAATCGAAGGTGCATCTATTCGACGGTCCTAATCAAAGCGCTCGGATAAACGACGCTTGCGTGACCCCATCCTCCTCAACTGCTCTATGTTTAAGAAACGTGGGCCCTTCCCCCCGTTATGTCATCTTCCTGAGCCACCTTTCCCCTCCTGCCATGTGTCCCTCTCCCCTCCACGTCAGCCTCCCACTAAAATGTGCTCATCACGGCTCCTCTCTTGCCTCCTCTTCTTATCTCCTTTTTCCATGTGTCTCCCCTGTACCCTCTCTCACCCCCTCATATATTCATGCCTCGCCCTCATAGCTTTGGCACCACTGTTCCTGTCGTGCGCCCCATTCTTTGTGTTGGCCTCCACATCTATGCATCAGGCCGTTCAGTTAATCCAGGTGGCAGCACGAAGGGCCGTCCACGTCCCCGAGGTGCCAAGTTGGCTGGACCATCCTCAATCCCAAGGAAGCAGTTATTGAAGCGGTTGGTGGTGGTTAGACATCGTCTCCGTCATAATTGGAAAGTCCGACGACGAATTAAAGGCACGTCGATTCTCCCATGGAGCTGTCAGAAGTCCGATTGCGTCCGTCGTTGGTGCACGATTATTCAAATATTGTAGTTGCAGATTGTCAGAAGCCATGCAGACGCAGTGTGTTTAATGCGACGTCTCAGTTTTGTTGTTGTTGTTGTTTTGAGTATATGTAGGCGTTTTCGCTATTTTTGTATCTATCGATGGTAGAGAAAAGCTCCCGACTGTAAAGTTTTAACAACCATTCTGGTTCCCTGGTTATGCATCTGTGTTTGATATTTCTTGTTTTATGACAAACAGTTTTCCTTTTCTATCTATGTTTCGTCTCATGCCAGAGAGTTCATGATTGAATGCTTCGTATGGATTAGCACAATTATGTTATGATAAATGATTTATTGTTGCATTACTGTTTTCTCTGGTTTCCTGCGTTTGGGTGCAAGAAGATCTTTCCTTCAGATGCCTGCTTTCACAGTCTGTTAGAAACCTGAGGCTTATAACAGACTCCTGCACTTTTCTTATACAAGTCTTCCAACTGCTCACCCTTTTTACAACTCACTGTTTGAAGTTTATCTAAGACCTCACTTGCCCATGCATGCCTGGCCTAGTTTCGGAGTTGAGATGATATTGTTCTGAGTTTTCTTCCATTTGATCCTCTTTTTATAAACAAATCGTGACATTAAACTGACAGGTGTCAGGCTCTTCTCCTGCAAGCCATCCAGGAGTGACTTCTGACGCTAACAGCTTCCAGATCTATATATTTTTTTTTACTATCTTTACCTTTATTAGAGCACAGATCTTGCATATCTTACCTCTTTTAATCATACGTTCTTACTTTTACTTTTCTTAGAGTGCCAAGCATCTAGATCTTGCTTCTTTCCTTCAGGTCGAGATTATTTCTTGAAGATCTGACCTTCTTTCCTTAGCACAAATATTTATAAGTCAAGTAGAATATTGCACGCTAGGGCACAGATCTACACACAAATATTTCACAATTTTAGGATGAGTCTTTGAAAAAATCTTCTTCTTTCTCAGTTCCCAGCAATCACAGTTTCAAGTCTTGACAACAAAACCATTTGTTCGCACAGGGGTAGACCCAGGGTTCAATGTTACAACAAGGCAGCAACAAAGCCCTAACTATTGGCCCTTTTAGCAACACTTGCGAAGTAGATGAAGTCTCACCTGAGGTAGAGGTAGGGGTTGTTGCAGGACTCAAGTGTCGACAACCTTAGCTGGGACATAGATCTATGATTGTACTACTTAATAAAGCACTTAGCACCGCTAGTCCTTCAATATACATTCAATAACCACTTCACTTATAAGACAGAACTTCGTAGCATTAACACTGATCTAATGTATTTAAGCACGTATCATAAGTAAATAGGTTAGATCTGGTAGATCAAGCACTGAGCATATCCTTGTATATCAGATCTATCATTCTACCTATCATTAGCACTAAGCATAAGCAGATCTATCTTAAACATATCAGAGCACTTAACATATAACATATGAACACATCAAGATAAAGTACAAAGCACATAACAGAGTGTTTACATGGTTCACCCCCACCCTAGGGCTATGTCCACCAACTCTTATTCTTTATTGTTTTCAGTCAATTGGTTACAAGAACAAATCCATCAAAAACCCTTACTCCGCACAGGACATAAGATCTGTGCAACTCGCTAGATCCTTCTTCTTTGCGTTATAGCACTAAGCTCTCCACAATCTGCTACAAGGACCTGCACTTAGCTTTGCAAGTCTCTTACATTCATGAAAAAAACACTTTCATACTTTACTCACACTTAGCATGCATTCACATCACATAGATGCACTATTATCTTCAACTACTACCAACTTATGTTGCCTATCCTTCTATTTATACATACAAAATAGGCCTAAATATGGGTAAACCCATGGGCCGACATCTCATTCCTACTACATATTCCCAAAAACCCAAAAAGGGGCCCAAAAGGGGGCCGAGGTCCCGTGATCTTCACTTTGTCTTATGCTCCTCCTTCAACAGGCTGTCGAAGTCTTAAAATAGGTCAACATGACCAAGAAACTCCCAAAACTTGGTCAAGGGCCAACAACTTCTTTCCCTGCGTAGTGTCCTCATAGGATGGATTCATGTTCTTCTGTGAGGATCAATGGTCTCTCTGCTTCCATAACACACCTTCTCAGTATCTTGTCAAGTCCCATCTTGTATAGTTGTCCAGTTATAAGTGAAAAGTCTGCAGCGCACACTACTAGTTGTTTCTTCTGGGTGATTGTATATTCACTAGGTGCCATTCCTATTGATAGGAACTGAACTATCTCTATGAAGTGATCATCAAGTTTTATAATGGACAAAAACTGTGCATCTGACAGTGTATCCTCTAAGATAGTAGGCTCTTCTCCATGTTCCAACCTTGACACATGGTTAGGGCCTTTGTTCATTCGTCCTATCTTAACCACGATCTCAAAATCATATTCCTGAAATAGAAGAAGCCATCTGCATATTATCCCCCCTAACACTGGCTTGTTGACTAAGTTTTTCAGCACGGAGTGATCAGTAAACATTTTAAAGTTTCCTCCCAGCAAGTAGTGGCAGAACTTCTACAACACATACACCATGGCTAACCCTTCTCTCTCAGTGGTGGTGTAATTAATCTTAGCTTTTGATAGCTTTTTGCTAGCAAAGGCTAACAGATGGTCGATGTCTCCTGTTCCCAGTTGTGCTAACACAACTCCTAATGCAATGGAATATGCATCGATATGCACATGAAACTCCTTACTCTAGTATGGGAAAACCATAATAGGCATAGTAACCATTTTCTGTTTGATTGTGTTGAAACTCTATTGTCATTCTTCTGTCCAACGAAATTGATAGTCTTTCTTCAAAATATTCTCCATGGGTGTAGTAATCTGTGCATAGTCTTTAATGAACTTTCTATAGTATCCAGTATGTCCTAGTGCAGTGCGTAGCTGTTTGACTAAAGTAGAAGGGGGTAGATCAACTATAATGGAAATCTTGGATGGATCTACCAACAATCCTTTCTTACACACAATATGACCTAGCAACACTCCAAAGGGTGAAAATAATATGCACTTCTTCAGGTTTAAGGAAATCTGACTCTGCCTGCACTTATCCAACATTAGTCTTAAACATTCAATATTATTCTGCAAAATGCTAAAAAGAGTCCAATCATCAAAATATGCTTCCAGGAATTTATGTGAAAACTCCTTAAACACTTTGACCACCACCCTGGAAAAGATGGCTGGTGCATTCTTCAAGCCAAATGGCATCACTGTATACTAGTAGGATCCCCATTTTGTTTCAAATGTGGTCTTATGGCGATCTTCTTTGGAATTATGGATCTGATGGTATCCTGAAAATCCATCTGTAAAAGAATATACCTCCTGGCCTCCTACATTATCTAACACTTTATTAGTGAATGGTGTAGGGAATGGGTCATGCAAACATGCATCATTCAACTTCTTGAGATCTATGCAGATCCTGATCTCTCCTATATTTTTGTCTTGTACCACCATAGGGCTAATCCATTATGACTCTTCGACAGGTTCTATGGTCACTGCTTCCAACATTCTGTCGAGCTCAATCTTCACTTTCTCCTTATATTTAGGGTTCAATCTGTAAGGTCTCTATTTGACTGGTCTGGCATCTGGTTTCAAAGGGATCCTCATCTCTCCCATAGGCCCTTTAATGCCCTTAATATTAGTGAACTTGGTTGGAAACAAGTCTTGATATTCATGTAGTAACTCTGTAATCTTGTCAATAATGGCAACATCCCAATAGTCTCCAACATTGGCAAGCTTCGATGCTTGCTTTGTTCCAATATTGACTTTCTTGATCTTGATCGACTTTCCAATGAAAGGTAGCTCAACTCCTGATCCTTCTATGTCTCTTTTTCCTTCTATTTCGACGATGTTCACTTTCCTAGGATCATCGTCTTCATCAACATTGATGTTGTAACAACCTTTTAGTTTCTGAAGAGGTGTAGTCCAATCATCTTCTTCTTGCTCCAAAGGGAATCTAGGTGCCTCCTAGAACACTTTCTGTCTTACAATCTGTAATACTTGATCCACTGTAGGATATTGGATTTAAAATAAGAAGGTAGTTACAAAGTTCTGGGTCATACCTTCCCAATCTACAGTGATAAGGCATAGTTCTTCTTGTAGGTACCAGTTGATAGGGGTAGTGTCCAGCGTGTTGACGAATTTATGCACCCACTGCTCTTGAGGAATGTTGCTCCAGGCTTGCTCGCATCTTCGCACATGGTCTTTCGAGAAGCTTCGACCTATGTATATAACTTCAAAGGTTTCTACTTTATTTGAAAATTGCGTTGTCATCAAAGTGCGACATTGTACCCAGTTTGTAATATTGTTTTTGTGTGTCCCCCACCATCTCACTGGAGTTGATTTCAGGGCCTCATCCATTGCCAACAATCTTTTTTGTGTTGGTACAATTTCTTCAAAGTTCACTAAGAATGCTTCTAAATGATTCAGACCGTCAAAGCTGGGCAAGTTACTTACTATTGTGTAATGTCCCCCACCTCTTAGAGAGGTGATGAGGAGACTCAGTGGCCTAGGAACCCCCACTAGGTCATAGTCTCACACTGAAGGGGGGAAAGTCAAGAAGTTAAAATTTATATTTTTAAGTTGACTTAAGAAAGGAAAAGGATAAAGGAGTAAAAGATAACTCAACAGAAGAATAGAAGATTAACCCTGGGAGTTAACCTGACTCAATAGAGAATTAGAAGGAAAAGTATAAGTAAGAGGCTGGGGTGCACCTATTAGTCATTCTGGTTTTGGATTAGCATTTGCTATTGCTCTTGAGCATTCAGTTTAGGGGTTTTTCTGTACAAAACCTTGGGAGCAACTCAGTGGTGAAATATCCACTCACCTTGTTCCACAACTTGGTCTCAGGGATGAAAGACTCCTCCACACCATTCTAGTCTCAAGGCTAGTTTATTGAGGGAGGTTTGATCCAGCTTATCCTAAGGACCTAGGGCCATTCCGACAGTTGGGTTTTGTTTGCAGGGGCATGACCATCAGTTTGAGGGATTTTCTGGAGGGTTATCACCATTCTATATTTGTCTGCAGATTGGGACGTCGTGGAGCCATAGGGGACGTTCTGTGATTCAGTAAAAATCAGATCTAGGGAGATATGCTTGAGATCTGAGCTCGAAACTCCTCCCACGGGGTTCTCATAGCCCGATCTATATTCTTGGAGAGTTTCAGAGAATTTGGAGGCCTCCTTCATCAGGGCCGAACCAGCTAGGGTTTCAGTCATCCAGTGGGGCACCCCATTCAGTGGGAAATCCAGATCTACGGAGATTGAGAGGGATCTTGGAGATTCAGGCACCTGGGTTATTCTTACCATTGCCCGATCTATATTCTGGGAGAGTTTCAGA
>SNQJ01S0005416.1:511359-543651 GCA_010110895.2 Picea sitchensis | reverse complement strand
TTGGGGGTTTTGTTGTACAAACCCTTGGGAGCAACTCAGTGGTGAAATATCCACTCACCTTGTTCCACAGCTTGGTCTTGGGGATGAAAGACTCCTCCACACCATTCTAGTCTCAGGGCCAGTTTATCGAGGGAGGTTCGATCTAGCTTATCCTGAGGACCTAGGGCCATTCCGACAGTTGGGTTTTGTTTGCAGGGGCATGACCATCAGTTTGAGGGATTTTCTGGAGGGTTATCACCATTCTATATTTGTCTGCAGATTGGGACGTCGTGGAGCCATAGGGGACATTTTGTGATTCAGTAAAACTCAGATCTAGGGAGATCTGCTTGAGATCTGAGCTCGAAACTCCTCCCATAGGGTTCTCATAGCCCGATCTATATTCTTGGAGAGTTTTAGAGCATTTGGAGGCCTCCTTCATCAGGGCCAAACCAGCTAGGATTTCATTCATCCAGTGGGGCACCCCATTCAGTGGGAAATCCAGATCTATGGAGATTGAGAGGGATCTTGGAGATTCAGGCACCTGGGTTATTCTTACCATTGCCCGATCTATATTCTGGGAGAGTTTTAGAGCATTTGGAGGCCTCCTTCATTAGGGCCAAACCAGCTAGGGTTTCAGTCATCTAGTGGGGCACCCCATTCAGTGGGAAATTCAGATCTACGAAGATTGAGAGGGATCTTGGAGATTCGGGCACCTGGGTTATTCTTACCATCACCCGATCTATCAATTGGCATATTTCTTAGGGTGATTGGACACTTTTGGTAGCAGGGCTGAGTTATTGAGGGTTTCAGCCTTCTATTGGAGCGTGGCATTCTTCAGCTGAAGAGTTTTGCATTCATATATACTTGTATTGATCTTCATTTCTTATTCCGCCTTTGGAGGCATTATTTTGTATTAGCGGGAGCATTTTGTAGAAGCTCATATCTATTGCTTGTACTACCATCTGAGGTTTATGCCAGATCGGTCATCTATTGTATTGATCTTACATTGCTCATAAAGGTCAGATCTTTGCTTGTGCTTCTACATCTTGAATATATTGTGATCTCCATGTGTTGATGAATCTTGTATGCACTTAATAACTGAATAAATTAGTAGTAGTTAGTGATTCCAAGAAATAATTTGGCTTGGGATCATTACATATTGTACCGATCCAACGAACTTCTCGGGTTAATCTATCACATCTCCTTGTATATACTTTGTACATTTTGTTCTGCCAGTTCTCTAGTGCTTCTTCTGAATCTGATGAACATGCATTGTCACTTTGCCAGCTCAAATTCCCATCTGTCATAGGATAAATGTAGTCTTGTTGTTTGGTTGTTAATTTGCATATGTTTTTTAGTTGATATGTGTGGTCTTCTTCTCTGATGGATTTTGTGTATCTCTACCCTTCATCGGGATCTAAAGTTGCAATGACCCTAAGGCCATCTCCTTCAAACATCATTTTTCTTTTCTTTAAATGAACCAAAATGGAATTATTGAAATCCCAATCAATTCCTAACAGTGCAAGGTAAGGACATCTATCGTCAACTATCTCAATCACCTCAAAATCTAAAAACGTCCTTAATCCATCGATGTCCATAGGGACATGTTCCAATATTCCAAATGGGCTTAAAACTTGTTGATTCAACTTCCGAAGCCTGATAGGGGAATAGATCAGCTTTGGTTTTCCCATTAGTGCCAAGGTCTTCTTCGTCGTGACATTGACTTTCGACCCTAAGTCGAGGACCACATAGTCTATATCATATTCTCCAATTTGAGAATTCAAGTGTAGTTCCTTATTTGTCCTTCTCCTTTTTGAGACTTGGTTTACTGCTCTATTCACTAAAGGATCCAACCTTCCTATCTCATACCGTCTGACCAAATTTTGACGTTCTTGTATGGATTTATCATCTTTAATCATCTCTATAAACGTATACAAGAAACTGACAAGTTTACTCACCTCTTTTCCATCTCCAGGCGAAGAAGACTGATCAAATTCTAGAGGCATTCCACATTCTCTTAATTATGGTCATGTCTTCGATGAAGAACGTTGATCTCCCCTGAATTATTTTCTTGCCTCCTCAAATATTTTTTTTTCTTTCTTTGCATCAAAAGTTTGTGTCTTCTCAACAACTTTCCTGACTCTTGATTCTTCTGTAGTCTTTCCTTGGGTCATTATGTCTTCTCCTGTAACAATGCCTCCTCTAGTGATAACAACGACTCTAGGATCTGCTCTGCGAGGTTATGGTTTGATTAGTTGTATTTGTCGGTTCTACTGAGGTCCCTGTCTCTCCTGAAGTTTAGCCAACAATGTTGGAGATTCCTCGATAACATGCTCGAAGGAGTTGCAATAGCTGCAAGTGGTACAAGGGTTCTGACAGTCCCTTGCCAAGTGTTCTAGCCATGCATAGCTATAACAAATTATCTGTCCTCAACATCGACCCATACCTCCTCCTCTTCCTCTTCCTCTGAATCCACCATGAGGGTTGAAGTTTTCTCTTCCTGGATAATTATACTGCATAGCGTTTCCTTCTTGCTGTACTTCACCTTGAATTTTGTATATATCCCTTGACCTTTCATGCATGAGGTTGTAAGCCCTACAATCCATATCATCATGCCCCACATAATTAAAGAATGTACAATACATATGTGTGGGTGTCTGTTGGCATAGGGGAAAACCCAGGGTTCAATGCTACAAGAGCACACCAACAAAGCCCTAACTACCGACCCTTCCAGCAACACCTGCGAAGCAGATGAAGTCTCACTCGAGGTAGAGGCAGGGGTGGTTGCAATACTCAAATGTTTGCAACCTTAGCTGGGACACATATCTGTGATTATATTGCTTATAGAGCACTTAGCATCGATTATCCATCAATATTCACTCCTTATTATACTTCGCAGATAACACAGAGCATCGTAGTAGTCACTTAGATATAAGGTAACTTAGCACTTAACAACAGTAAACAGGTCAGATCTAGTAGTTCAACACTAAGTATCTTCATACATATTATATCTACTATGTATACTTATATAATAAGCACAAAGCATAAATATATCCATCTAAATATATCAAATCACTTAGCAAAATAAGAGATAAGCACAATAAGTCAAGGCACAAAGCATAACACACAGATTTACATGGTTCACCCCTACCCTGGAGCTACGTCCACCAACTCTTCTTCTATATTATCATCGTCCAATCAGTTACAAGCACAAATCCATAGGAACCCTTACTTCAGACAGGATAGAATATCTGCGTAGCCCGCTAGATCCTTCTTCCTTGCCTTTCAACACAAAGCCTTCTATATCTTCACTTAAGGACTTCCACTAAGCTTTGCAAGTCTATACAAAATGCACAAAGCTCTCGATCACACAGATCCCTTCTTGGCACTTAGCCTATATCACATAGATACAATACAATCCCTCCTCCCTCCACTAGATGCATATTTGTCTATTTATACATACAAAATGGGCCTAAGCCTGGTTAAAGCCACGGGCCGACATCCCTTTCCCATTACATATTCCAAAAACTCAAAAAGGGACCTGAAAGTGGGTTGAGATCCCTTGATATTTGCTTCGTCTAACTCTCCATCTTCGACAGGCTTTCAAAGTCCCAAAAAAATTCAAATATGACCAAGTAACTTCAAAACTTGGTCAAGGGCCAACATGCCCCCAACACTCACCTGTGACTCATCCCAAGTCTCTTTGGTTTGAGAAATTCCACCTTGAATGACTCAAGCTTGGCTCGAGCTGCTTCGACCTACTACAATGCTACTGCTTCTTGCTCAGTGAACTCCTAAATGAGTGTGTCATTGACTGGTACTTCTAAGCATTGTTCTGTTTCACTCACAACTTGTTCAAGTTCTACTCCTTGGCTTTGAACTTTAGTGAAAAGTTGGCATGCCTTCTCTTGCACTGGTTGAATTTGTTGAGAGACTTTCATCACTTTGGTCTGGATTGTGTGGATCTGTTGTTGGGCCATGCGTTTCTATGGAAACCTCTTCATTCTCTCGACTGGTGACAAGGCCTTTAGTTGTGCCTGTAATGTATCTGCATGCTGCTTCACTTCTTGGAGCTATGACTCCAATGATTGTAACTCTGGATTCTCTATGAGGTTTTCATACATCTGAGCACTCCTAGAGCTCAACTACTTGCACTCCAAGGCAAGGGATTTCCTTCTGCCAACTTCACTCCAAGAAAAAGCCTCTCTTAGGTCTTTGATTTCTTGAGGTGTCTCAGGTACAGTACGAAGTTCCATGTAATATACCAGATATAAAAAGTATGTAGAACATAAATAAAATGCTAGAAATGGAAGAATAACAGTAATATAACCAGCATAATCTCCACAATAAAACATAAATTATATAAGAATAACAACAAAAATACCACTTTGATTCAGAAAGAAATGTTCACGAGCCTCTTCGAGGGGGAAACCTCCAGTTGAGCATCTCTCTGTTACAATAATATCTAAGCTAAGGTTTTCATACCCTTGACCCTTATTTATACTAAATATGTCTATCAAGAGAAGCATCTAGAGGAAGATCCTTCTAGGAGCGGAAGCTTCTATTAGGTCTTCTTACATCCGCCTTATTCTATTTTATTGAAAGGCCTTATTAATATTGACCTTTATTACATCTGAATATATTGATCTACCTATGTGTGGGTTAGGACCCTAACATTCCCGCCCCCTTAAAAAAAACCTTGTCCTCAAGGCTTGAGATGTGGAAACTACTGCAGAATGGTAGTTGGTTCCCAAGTGGAATCTACTAGAATTGTATCTTTCCACTGGACTAGCACTTCCTTGATGGTTCTCTGATGCAGGCGACACTCATGCTGGTCCAAAACTACTTCTGGCTATAGCCAAATGGATCCTTCTCAACTAACTTGGGAAGGTTGGTTTGAATTTGGCACCTAGTTCCAATCACCTTCTTTAAGCATGAAGCATGAAAAATAGGATGTAGCTTTGATTGATTGGGCAGAGCTAATTGATAGGTGACTTGTCCCACACACTTGAGAACTGTATAAGGACCATAAAATTTGGGCGCTAGCTTCTAACAATGCTCGGCCTTGAGGGAATTTTTCTTGTATGGTTGCAGTTGCAGAAACACCTGATCCCCTTTTGCAAATTGACGTTTAGAGCGACCTTGATCTGCTTGTTGCTTCATGCGATTCTGTGCCATGACCAAGTTCTCTTTAAGGGTATGAAGAATATCCTCTCAAATTGTAAGTGTTTGGTCAACCTCCTGGACCTTCGAGGTACCCGATAAGTATGACAGAACTGAAGGTGGCTTCTGTCCATATACCGCTTCAAAAGGAGTCATGCGTGTAGTTGTATGGTAGGAAGTGTTGTACCACCATTCATCTAGGGGTAACCATTGAGCTCACTAATTTTTCTTTTCAGAGGCAAAACACCTCAGATATGTTTCCAAACACTTGTTGAAAACTTTCGTTTGACCATTAGTATGGGGATGATAAGCTGTGCTGAGATGCAATTGGGTGCCCTGTAGCTTAAACAGTTCTTTCCAAAAATTTCTTGTGAAAGTTGGGTCACGATCATAAACAATAGACTGTGGCATGCCATGAAGATTGAAGACCTGGTCCATGAAAATTTGAGCCACCATGGATGCAGTAAATGGGTGTTGAAGAGCACATAAATGAGCATACTTGGAAAGACTATCCACAACCACCATTATGACTGATTTATTTCCCGATTTGGGTAAGTCAGTAGTAAAGTCCATAGAGATATCCTTCCATATAGCAGGTGGAATCGGAAGAGGTTGTAGTGTGCCCAAAGATTTTACTGTTTCTCCCTTGTTGCGTTGACACACCTCACATTCAGTGACAAAATTACGGATGTCCTGTTTCATACCATCCCAGAAAAAAGAACGTTTGACCCTGTCATAGGTTTTGGTGAACCCGGAGTGCCCCACTATGGGTGTAGCATGAAGCTCAAAAAGTACTGTGGATTTAAGCTTTGATTGTTTTCTTAAATACAAACAGCCTTTGTATCGAAGCTCATCCTGGAGCCAAGAGTACCCTGGGGGAGCTGGAGAATTGGTTTGCAATTGCTGGATCAGATACGAACTTTTGGGATCTTGTAGCCATTCTTGGCGCATAGCTTGGAGCTAATTTGGTACAATGAAGGAAAGAGAAAAGAGGGATCCTTCTTCTTCATATTTTTGGGACAGTGCATCTGCCACCACATTGTCTTTTCCCTTCTTGTAAATGATCTCATAATCATATCCAAAGAGCTTAGTCACCCATTTTTGTTGCTCCAGGGAGGAAATGCATTGTTCCAAAAAGTACTTGAGGCTTTGATGGTCTGTCTTAATTTGGAAACATTGCCCCAAGAGATAAGGGTGCCACAGATCAACGACATGCAGAATAACCAACATTTCCTTTTCATAAATGGGTTTTCCTAGATTCCTTTTAGATAGTTGCTTGCTGGTGAAGGCCAAGGGTCGACCCTCTTGGATAAGGAAAACACCGATTCCTTTCCCCGAGGCATCACATTCCAACACAAAGGTATTTGTGAAATCAGGAAGGGCCAGAACTAGAGTGGTGCACATGGTCGTCTTCAAGGTTTGAAAAGATTGAGCAACAACTGGAGTCCAAGTGAAAGAGTTATTTTTTAGGAGAGTAGTGAGAGGTGCTGTAATCTTTCCATAATTCTTATCAAACTTGCGATAATACCATGTTAAGCCCAAAAATCCACAGAAGCTTTTGAGAGTCTTTGGGTGTGGCCAGTCTTGCATAGCTTCAATCTTTTTCAAATGCACCCTTACGCCATCCTTGCCAACCAGATGACCCAAGTATTCTACTTCTGAGGCACCAAAAGAACATTTAGACTGTTTCAGGAAAAGTTGGTGCTGAGAGAGTAGATGGAGAACTCGATCCACATGAGTAAGATGGTTTGTCTAGTTTTTTCTATAGATGAGGATATCATCAAAGAAAACTAAGACAAAATGACAGATAAAGGGACGGAAGACATGATTCATGAGGCTTTGTAAGGTGGAGGGGGCACTACACAAGCCAAAGGGCATGAACAAAAACTCATAGTGGCCCTCATGAGTTCGAAAGGCCGTCTTCGGAATGTCTGCCTCTTTCATACATATCTGGTGATAGCCCAAGTGAAGATCAAGTTTAGTAAAGAATTGGGCGCCACTCAATTCATCCAGGTGGTCATCAATGACAGGAATGGGAAATTTGTCTTTAATGGTCAGTTTTTTGAGGGCACGGAAGTAAGGACACATTCTCCAAGAACCTTCTTTCTTCAGGACCATGACTACATGAGAAGAGTAAGGGCTCGTATTAGGGAAGATAACACCTGCATTAAGGAGTTCCTGGACCATTTTCTCAATTTCATTTTTTTGTGAAAAGGGGTGGCGATACAGATGAATATTGGGAGGAAGGCTTCCAGGTACAAGGGGAATGGAATGATCATGAACACCATGGGAAGGAGGGAGTCCTTAGGGAGTATAAAATACTGTTTGATGTTTAAAAAGGAGGGCTTGGAGGTCTTGCGACACCGGGGGTGTCTTTGTTTCTTGCTTGTATGGCATGGAGTTGGGCAATGACACCAGAATGAACTTTTTTGAGTAGATTTTCCATGAGATGGGAACTAATGACCTCATGTGAACTAGTATTGATGCCTTGGAATTCATATTGGTGGCCTTCCTGGTCGAATTTCATGGTTAATGCCTTAAAATCATGATTTGGAAATTGTTGACGACATGGATGTAGCAATGAGTTTCTTGGGCAATGCAGCGATGAATAAAATTATGGGTGCTTCCACTATCAACCACAATGATGACCTTTTGATTCTTTATGTAACCGATTAACTTGAGGGTTTGGGGAGCAGAGAAGCCAGTGAGAGCATTGAGGGAAATGACCGGTTCCACTTCGGGAGGGTTTGAGGGAGGGGTTATGTCAGTGATTTCAGGTGACTCAGACACAAGGGGAGTTTCAAAATCCTCTTCTGAAATATCCTCAGAGATGGCTATAAAAATATTTTTTTCCTTACACTTGTGGCCCGAGAAATATTTGTCATCACAATTATAACAAAGGCCTTTGAGTTGGCATTCAACCATTTCAGCCCTGGTCAATTTTTGGATCTTTAATGGGGCAGAGGGAGTAGTGGGATTTACGGGTTTAGGGCGAGGGATAAATGAGGGTTTTCAGTTTTGAGAGGATACAACCTATTGTGCTTCTTTATTTCTTTTAGTAGCCTCCACCCAACTCGAGGGTTGATACATGAGGACATGGGTCTGAATCTCATCCTTGAGGCCGCTGATAAAATACTCTCGAAAGAAAGCATCAGTCATGCCCTCTGTTCAAAAAGCCAGGTGCTCAAAGGAAGATATGAAGTCTTCTACTGTTCCTGATTGTTTCAACTTTGTCAAACAACCCAAATGGTTGGTGTTTGTGTCAAAGCATTCATAAAGCTCAGTCACAAATTGGGTCCAAGCAATATACCCTTGACGAGAAGTTTTTCTCCATTGCCACCATTACCAACGTTCTTGATCTAGATGGAGAACACCATACCGAAGTTTGGCCAAGTCATCTGTAATGCCATATGAAGAGAAATATTGTTCCATTTGGGTTACACAACCAGTGGGGTCTAAGCCATCAAATTTGGTCACATCCACCCACCGAAGGCATAGGTCACGTTGAAAGTGATGGGGCTGAAAGGTATGGGAATGGGAGGAATGTTCACCTTCGGTATTTGGAGATGCATCAGAGAAAGGGTCATTTGTAGGGATCTTTAGTTTGGTGCAGAGTGATGCAAAGACAGACTCAATCTAGGTGGTTAGTTCTTGTTTGACTTCCTCCATTGAGGATTGTATGGTTGTATTTATGGTTGTATTGATGGATGTATCGATGGAGGAAACAATAGAACTGAGTTGTTTCACTTCTTTTTAGGTCTCGAGGAAACTAGATTGCAAGGTATTGAAGCAAGCTTCCAGGTCTTGGCTATGAGTATGGGCCATGAGGATGGGTGAACTGAAAAGGGGTGGGCGAGGTCAAATTTTTTACCAAAAAATGATATGGATGAATATGATAAGGGCGAAGAGATGAATCTAATGGAATAGGTCTCAAATAATGGTGAAAAAATTTCTAGACTTTTTTTTTACACCTACAGATTTATACTCCGGTCTGAAGAATACTGCAGTGATGAAATCCCCAAATTCTTAACCAGAAAGAAATGTGTATTTACTTGGAAACCCAAACATAGTTGCGCGACAATAGATCTTGTCTGTTTTAATTTGTTTATGTTTCTATCCCCCAAGGGTTAGGTATTCAAGGGTTTTATAGATAAGGGTTTTCCCTGTGCTATAGCTCTCTGATATATGTGCGGGGTCCAACAGTAGTACTCAGCCCAATATCTCAGGGCACTAACTAAGGAGGATAGACCGTACCCTTAGCCATACTAGCCGACTACCCAGGTACTAGGGAGTATCTTCTCGAGTGTTGTTCTCAATGGCACTATAGCAGTCAGGCAACTGATCGATTTATCTAAAGAGGGCTTCAGGAAATCTAGGCCGATCTATACATAGGTGTTGTCTGATGCGCTACCACTTGAAGGGGTACTAACAGGGGTTACAAGGGTGGCCAACAGATTTGCGCTTAAGAACCACTTGTATTTCCTGCGTGTATGAATCCCTCAATCGCAGGTTTATGCGTGTAACGATAGATCTCTGTGGATTAAAGATGTCGGAATATATCTCTACCCTGGAAAAAAAAATTCCCACAATTTTTGCTAAGGAAAGTGATCTGATACCACTTGTAATATACCAGATATAAAAAGTATGCAGAACAAAAATAAAATGCTAGAAATGGAAGAATAACAGTAATATAACTAGCATAATCTCCACAATAACACATGAATGATATAAGAATAACAATGAAAATAACACTTTGATTCAGAAAGCGATGTTCACGGGCCTCTTCGAGGGGGCAACCTCCAGTCGAGCAGTGCTCTGTTACAATAATCTCCAAGCTATGGTTTTCATACCCTCAACCCTTATTTATACTAAATATGTCTATCAAGAGAAGCATCTAGAGGAAGATCCTTCTAGAAGAGGAAGCTTCTATTAGGTCTTCTTACATCTGCCTTATTCTATTTTATTGAAAGGCCTTACTAATATTGACCTTTATTACATACGAATATATTGATTTACCTATGTGCGGGTTAGGACCCTAACATTCTAAGTATTTGATGCACTACTGAAGCTGCTAGATCACTTCTTCGAGCTGTGCCACCTGCTGCAGAATTCGTTCTTCAGCTTTCACTTCTATGATAGTCATAGAGCAATGTTCTCTGCTAACCAATTCCTTTACTTCTAGCTACTCTGCGATCAACTTATCCTTGCTCTGTTGTAGCTTTGCTTTCTCATTGTCCCACTGTTCTTGAAGAGAAAGCTTTTCTCATTCGGAAACACTGTACTACTCGACAAGTACTCCGTGTACCTATGTCAAATCCTGGATGGCTTTCACTATCTCTTCCTAAGCTCGTCGAAGGTGAGCTTCAAATTTATCGGCAATCTAGTGCAATTGGGATGGCTCATCTCCTGGTTCTACTATTCTTACTGTCAGAGGCATAGTGGAGACTACGCGGCTAGACTGGATTGCCTATTGCACTCCTTGGAGTTCAATCTCGATGTGTTTATACATCTTCTCCTGCTTCGTCTCCTACTTCTCTAATACCTCCTGTGAAGCATCGTTCACAACTACGATGATGAAATTAAAATCATCCAATGTTAGGGTAGTCCGCATCTTGGTTACATGGAGTTCTAGGTTTCTTCTAAAGGAATATTTCAGAGGAGAAACCTTCCTTTTCTTCGATGAGTCCTCTTCATCCCTAGGCGGTGGTACTTCACCTTTCTGTTGTTCAATTTCTGCACCTTCAATCTCTTCGCCATCACCCCCTTCGTCTGGTGAAATGGATGTAGTCCTCACATATGTGTTGTCTACATCATGAACCTCTTCAGGCTTCTTCATCTTTCTTGGTCTGGGTGTATCCTTCGTAGCTTCTGGTCTATCTACATCAGACAACTCTACAGGGTTGGCTGGAATAAGAAGGTCCACTTACCATTCTTTAGTGATTTCTTCTAATTCTTCCTCTATTAGCTTGTAATATGCCTGCAACTGCTACTTGTTCTCATTTTTGCGTGTTGTTATATAAACGAAGTGGAGGTCTGCACTAAAATTCATTAAGGGTTGAAACCTATGGAGGGTATTCGGGGTCATCTGGGGCTAGGACTGGATGACTTATTTCAACTGATTGTAGTACGTATGGAAGACGACATTGGACTACCACTACTTGTTCATATCATTAGACTACCATAGCATACAAAACTTCACGGCCAGAGGTTTGAAGGGCTCAATGTCAGGGAAGGTCACACCTTCTGACATTTCCCATGCAATGAATGCGATTAGGATGAGAAACTAGCTAAAGTGGAACTCATGCCCTTGTTCTTGCGCTTCTATGAAATCAAGCTCCAATTGGTTTACAAGGTACTGCACCCAATTGATCTGTAGTCCCTCTGTGCACTTTCCTACAAGGTTAACTATGAATCTAGTCACTTGGGTGGGCCAGATCTTATGAACTATATTTCCTGTGATCAACTGACATGTGAGGCGCACTATGCCATTCTAGATAGAGGTTACCTTGTAACCTCACGTGACCTTCTCAACATCTCCATAATTCTCTTTGATTCTCTGCGCTAATTCTCTATCTGAGGTCTTTCCAGGGTAAAATTTTATGTGGTTTAGGGGCCTACATGCTCAGCCCTGTGATCCAATTGATCAAGGTCGGATCCACAGTGATGTGATAGTTCAACCATAAGTAACCTCCATGATAGCACGATAGTAGTAACTTTACACATGAATTCACCTCCTGATGTCATCTGAAGTGTTGGATATTCATCACATTGAGCAGTTTGGACTATGCGAGGTTCTGGGTCCATGGATGCAGGATAATATTTGAATTTTTTCCTTTAGTCCTAGCCAGATACTTATGCGAGGAGAGCATGTTGTAAGCCTTCCTATTTCCAAGATTGAAGTCACTGAACTTCAACTCTACGAGCTTATCCTGGTCGGCTTGAACTACATGTGTCCCTTTCAGGAGGTATGCCGTGACCAAAGCATAGTCAAAATATTTGGGAATGTTATCTCGATTGATGGTGTCGCTTAGAGGGGGTAGGTAGGTAGGTAGAATGCTCAGAATCAGCTTGGCATTCACAATTTCATCTATGTGCTTCGTTCTTGTATCTGTCGCAGTTCTAGAAGTTCCTGCTCCGCAAGTAGTCCATGGGTAAGCTTGGAATCCTCCTGTTGATGATGCTTGTACACCTACAAACATCCTTCTTTCTGACAAGATTTTCTCAGTCCTGAGATCAATGAGTACTTCCTTCACAAATTCTTCAAGTACACTAACCTCATTAGACATACGTGCTTGAGATAAATTATCGGGGTCACAATGATCTCAGACATTGATCAGGAATGAAAAATGAGGGCGCGATGATCACTGTATACACTTGCTAGTCTGTGGGCTTCAAATTATCAGTTGGCAAAAGTGTTATTCTTTCATGGTGCGATGAGATAAATAAGTGATCTTGGCAACGTTTTTCTTTGCAATGGGTATGAGCCTCATTGATTTGTGTTCTGTCCATTATGGCACAGTCCGATGGTCTGGTGATGAGCCATCAATGCTTTTCGATCCATTCGGAGTGGCAGTTGAACAAGTATATTGGCCTCTAATGGCTATATTGCTTCACCACAGTGAAGTGGCCTATGTCGTTGTTCTGATATCTCGACGAAGTTCAAATTCTGCAATTTTTCCTTCTGCGAGGTACCCTCGGGAACCTATTGTAACCTTTCAATCTTAGCCTTCTTCTTACTTAGGTTTCTAGCCTTCTTCCTTGTGATCTTCATCTCGGTGGTTCTTTTCTCATTCCAAATCTTATTTTCCTTGGACATAGTCACTTCATGCTGCTGAGATTCTTTCCTAAGACTCAGGGGTAGTACTTCTTCTATATCTGAGACAAATACTTCAATCTTTTGTGAGTCCTCTAATGTTCTTGCAGTTTTGATATCTGGGCTTCTAGTGTCAAATAGATTCGATTTGTTCTCCCGCTCTTCAATCAACTGCGCTATCCTTCTGGTCATGAAATCTTTTATCTCTTGTCTCTGCTGTTGTAATACCTTTTCTTCTTCCTTCTTTCTAGCTTGATCTCTCTCAATCCAAGGTTTTCCCAGTAACATAGTAAATGGGGCGCTATCCTCAATAAACTTGATAATATCAAAATCTTCTTCTGTCAAAGTTCCATTAACATTCATAGATATCTGAGTGAGCCTTCCACATAGGTTCACCATTTTTCCTCTGAATAGTCCTATTCCTCCTATTGAAGGGGTCATATCAAGCTTCCCTATAGCTTCCCAAGTTCTTTCTGGCATAATGTTCACTGATGTTTCTTCATAAAGGACATAGTCAATGTAGAAGTCTCCTATTCTTGCTTCAATGCATTCTTTTTCTTTAAATATCTCTAGTAGCCTAACATGTCGGTGATCGTTCAAGGTGTCCTTCAAATGCAGCAATATCTTCTCTGATTCTTGCTGGGGTTCTACTATTTCTGGATCTGACTTAGGGTTTTCTTCATTCAGATTCATTCTTTTGATCTTATCAATCATTCTAGGGAAATCGAATACTTCATGGTCCAAAGATTTGCAACAAAGGCAACTAGGTCTTCCACCAGGGCATTCCTTAGCTAGATGTCTCGGTCTTCTGCAACTATAACATAAGGTTAATCCTCTCTTCCTTTTAAATGATCCCCAACTTCTTCTATACTGTGCACTAGGATCATGGTATCTAGTCTGAAAAAAATTCTTTCTAGGATCTTGCATCCATTTGTTAGTCCAAACATTCTTTATATGCATAGGTATAACATATCTATCACTATTCTTGTCAGATCTATTCATATCAAGCTTTCTTTCATCTATCCGAGCCCTAGTTTTCAAGCCAGGATAGAATCTATCAAATATACCTAGATCCATACTCTAGAAACAAAAATGATCACTTATTATACTTCTATAGAGCACAAAGCTTCTAGATCTAAGACCTTTTAACTATTCTTACCTTTCTTAGAGCACAAAGTTTACAAATCTTACTTCTTTTCTGCAGATCTGACCTCTCTTCTTCAGAAAATTCCACTTTTACCTTTCTTAGAGCACAAAGCGTTCAGATATCAATTATTTTCTTCAGATCTATCCTTCATTTATTTAGCACAAATATTTTCAGATCAAGTGGATTACTGCTCACTAGGGCACAAATCCATGCACAAATCTCCCACAGTTTTAGGACAAATTTTTTCACAAATCTTCTTCTTCCTCAGTTCCTAGCAATCATAGTTCCAGGTCCCGGCAATGGAACCATTTGTTGGCACAGGGGCAGAACCAGGGTTCAACACTACAAGAGTGCACCAACAAAGCCCTAACTACCGACCCTTTCAGAAACACCTGCAAAGCAAATGAAGTCTCACCCGAGGTAGAAGCATGGGTGGTTGCAGGACTCATATGTTTGCAACCTTAGCTGGGACACATATATGTTATTATATCACTTATAGAGCACTTAGCATCGATTATCCATCAATATTCAGTCCTTATTATACTTCGTAGATAGCGCAGAGCATCGCAGTAGTCACTTAGATCTAAGGTAACTTAGCACTTAGCAACAGTAAACAGTTCATATCTAGTAGTTCAGCACTAAGTATATTCATACATATCAGATCTACTATGTATATCTATCTAATAAGCACAAAGCATAAATATATCCATCTAAATATATCAAATCACTTAGAAAAAGTAGAGATAAGAACAACAAGTCAAGGCATAAAGCATAACACACAAATTTACGTGGTTCACCCCACCCTGGGGCTACGTCCACCAACTCTTCTTCTATATTATTGTTGGCCAATCGGTTATAAGCACAAAGTCATAGGAACCCTTACTTCGCACAGGACAAAAGATATGTGTAGCCCGCTAGATCATTCTTCCTTGCCTTTCAACACAAAGCCTTCTATATCTTCACACAGGGACTTGCACTAAGCTCTACAAGTCTATACATAATGAACAAAGTTCTCGATCACATAGATCCCTTCTTGGCACTTAGCCTATATCACATAGATACAATACAATCCATCCTCCTTCTACTAGATGCCTATATGTCTATTTATACATACAAAATGGGACTAAGCATGGTTAATCCCACGGGGCAACATCCCTTTCCCATTACATATTCCCAAAACTTAAAAAGGGACCCAAAAGTGGGTCGATATCCTTGATATTTGCTACATCTGGTGCTCCATCTTTGACAGGCTATCGAAGTCCCAAAAATGGTCAAATATGACCAAGTAACTTCAAAACTTGGTTAAGGGCCAATAGTGTCTAGACATATTTTTGTAGATAGTAACATTCACCAGGGCGATGTCGATTTCTACATACCTCGCACCAGGGTAGGGTAACTTGCTTGAAGGGGCTTAGAGCTTTAGAGGCCAAGTATTCATGGAATAGGGGACAGTTCTCCCTGTTATGGCCTTCTAATTTTCATTTGATACACCAAATGTATTCTCTTTTATATTTTCCCTTGCCTTTCTTCATATCTTCGACCTGCAATGATAGGCTAGTTAGCTGACTCAATATTTGACTCATACCTGAGATGGATTCTCCCATCGGGTTTGATTCTAATTTCATGGCAATTTCTAGTGCCTTAGCCTATGAAGTAATCTTATGTTGCATCAAAGGAACTCTGATGTGTGGCAAGAGGGCGAGAATGAACCATTCCTTGTTCTGCTCATCTGAGATCTAGAAACTCAAGTGGCCCGTCAAGGTTTTAAACCTCTGATCGAACTCCCATATGGGTTCAACTATTCTCTTCTTGATTTCTTTTAGTTTTGCAATGCACTGTAACTCTGACTTGGGTTTCTTGAATTCAAAAATCAGAGTGTTCTTGATCTCATCCAGTGATTTAGGTTGGGAAATTCCCTTAACAAACTTCATGTACCAGCTCAGTGCACGGTCTTTTAGGGTAGTACTAAACTGAGCTCATTTGACAGCTTCGTCAGTGATGTTCTTAATACTCCATATGGATTTTCATAGAAACTAGTGTTGATCAAGATCTTCAAATCCATATCCTATGAAGGTGGGTAACCTCATCTCATTTGCCATAGATATTCATAGGTTTCCTGATTGAGTATGTGGAAGACTACTAGTAATAGTGCTCTGAGCGCTCTAGTGACTCTGATTACTATGATTACTTAATGTTGTTGAAACAACAATAGGATTAATAGTACTTAAGTCGATAGTGTTGGCATAGGGGCAGACATAGGGTTCAATGCTACAACAATGCACCAACAAAACCCTAACTACCAGCCCTTTTGAAAACACCTGCGAAGCAGATGAAGTCTCACCTAAGGTAGAGGCAGGGGTGGTTGCAGAACTCAGGTGTCTGCAACCTTAGCTGGGACACATATATGTGATTATGGCGCTTAATAGAGGACTTAGCACCATTAGTTCATCATTATTTACCTAATATCTAATTCTCAAATAAAACAGAGCATCGCAACATTCACCCTGACCTAATGTATATAAGCACTTAGCACATGGGATTAGATCAGATCTAGCAGACTCAAGCACTAAGAAAGTTCACAGATATTAGATCTAGCATCCAAATTCATCATAAGCACAAAGCATAAACATATCTATCTATCTACACCAAAGCACTTAACAAATAACACATAAACACATCAGAACATTGCACAAAGTAGAATAACACAATATTTATGTGGTTCATCCCCACCCTGGGGCTACGTCCACCAACTCTTCTGCTTTATTAGTTTCAATCAGTCATCTACACGCACAAATCCACAAAACCCTTAATCTGCATAGGACAGGATATCTACGCATCTCGCTAAGTCCTCCTTCCTTGTGTTACAACATAAAGCCTTCATAGTCTCTTGCAATGACTTGCACTTAGCTTTGCAAGTCTCATACAATATGCACGAAGCCTTACAATTATTGATCACACAAATCCAACTCTTATCACTTAGCCAACTTGCAAAAATCTTGCGCACTACTTTTTAAATTTCCTAGCCTTCTAATTATACATACAAAATAGGCCTAAACATGGGTAAACCCATGGGCTGACATCCCATTCCTATTACATATTCCCAAATCCCAAAAAAGAACCCAAAAAGGGGTCGAGATCCCGTGATCTCTGATTCGTCTTGCGCTCTATCTTCGATAGGCTGTCGAAGTCCCAAAATAGGTCAAAATTGACCAAGGATCTCCAAAAACTTGGTCAAGGGCCAATAGGCCCTCAACACTCACCTGTGACTCATCCCAAGTCACTCTGATCTAACTAGTTCTGCTTCGAATGCCTCATGCTTAGCTTGAGCTGCTTCAACTTGTTGTTGTGCCACAACCTCCTATTCTGCGAACTCTTGGATGACTGCATCGTTGATTGGTCCCTCTAGATGATGTTCAGTTGTAGTGACAACCTGCTCTAGTTCTGCTCCTTGGCCTTCTACTTCTGTAAACAATTGATAGGCCTTATCTTGCACAAGTTGGATTTTCTAAGTTACCTCCATAACTCTACTATGGATAGTATGGATTTTCTACTGTGAAGTGCATTTCTCTTGGGAGCGCTTCATTCTTTCCACAACTGATAGGGACTTCAGCTGTGCCTGTATCTTTTTGGCTTTATACTTTGCCTCATGGAGTTGCAAATCTAGTGCCTTCAATTTTGGGTTCTCCGTGAGTTGTTCATAAGTCTGGGCATTGCGATCAATGATCTTATTACATTCCAAGGTAAGATCCTTGAGCCTTTCAACTGCACTCCTGGCGGTTGCTTCCCTTTGTTCTCTTACATATTGTGGGGTCTCGGGTACTGTGTGTAGTTCCAAGTTTGTGATGCATTGCTGTAGCTGCTAGATCACTTCGTCAAGTTGTGTTACTTGTTGTGGAACTCGATATTCGGCCTTTACTTCTATGACTGTCACAGAGTGAAGTGCTATTTTGACCATTTCCTTTACTTCGAGTTGCTCCATGAGCAACTATTCCTTTTCTTTCTTTAGCTGTGCTTTTTATTCGTCAAACTTTGCTTGGAGAGAAAGATTTTCCTATTCTGCAGCACTACGTTGCTCTACTAGTACCCCTTGTACTTGTGTCAAAGCCTGGGTGGCTTGTGTTGTTTCTTCCTGTGCTCCTTGAAGGTGATCTTCAATTGTATCGGCTAAGTGGTGGAGTTGAGCTAGCTCATCTCCCAATTTTGTCTCTCCCAGCACAGTGGAGACTGTATGGCTGGACTGTAGGGATTTCTGTACCCCTCGGAGTTCAGTCTCAATTCGATCATACAACTCCTCTTGCTTTGCTTCTTGTTTCTCTTCTATTTCCAATGAATCATATTGCAAGGCTTCTATGAGGAAGTCGAAGTCATCGAAGGTGAGGGTGGTTTGCATCTTGGTCATGGTGGCCTTCACTTTCTTTCGGTAGGAAGGTTTCAGAGGTGAACCTTTTCTCTTCTTAAGGGAATCAACCTCGTCTCCTTCCTTCTGTTCGACTTCTTTTTCACCTAACTCTTTTGCATCACCTCCTTGCTCTAGTGAGATGGAGGAAGTCTTCACAGATGCACTGTCTAATTCTTCGACCTCTTCAGTTTTCTTTTCCCTACTAGGTCCAGGTGTATCCTGCGCAGTTTATGGGCTATCGATGTTGGATATATCCACAGGGTCTACTGGAACAAGGAGGTCCACCAACCAGTCCTTGGTGATCTCCTCCAAGTCCTCCTCTGTTAGCTTGTAGTAGGATTGAAGCTATTTATTGTCTTCGTCAGTGTGCGTTGTGATGTAAGTAAAATGTCGATCTGAGCTGAACTTCATTAGAGGCCTGAACTAGTGTAGAGTGTTCGGAGTCATGCGAGGCTCAGACTATATGGCTACCTTCAGTTGATTGTAGTAGGTATGAAAAACAACATTTGAATGCCACTATTTATTCATGTTGCTTGAGTACCACAATGTACTGAACTTCGCAGCTAGTGGTTCAAAATGCTCAATGTTTTGGAAGGTCGTACCTTCCGGCATCTCCCAGGCAATAAAATCTATTAGTATCAAAATCCAGTTGAAATTAAATTCATATCCTTGATCTTCTGCTTCTCTGTATTCGAGTTCCAGATGGTTCACCAGGTACGTCACCCAGTTCATCTGAAGGCCTTCCGCGCACTTGTCTACAAGGTAGACTACAAAACCAATGACTTGGGTGGGTTGGTTCTTTCAGACTAACTTCCTTGGAATCAATTGACAGGTGAGGAGCACTGTGCCACTCTGGATAGAAGCTACTTTGTAACCTCGCATTCCCTTCTTGACATCTCCATAAGTGTCCTTGATCCGCTGTGCTAGAGCACGATCCATGGCATTTCCAGGGTAAAACTCCTGTGGATCGGGTGCTTTCATACTCAACCCCGTGATCTGATTGATCAATGTCGGATCAATTGTTATACGATGGTTTAGCCACAAATAACTTCCATGGTAACAAGACAACAACAAATTGACACATGCATTTACCTCCTAGTGTCATCCGAAGTGAGGAATCTTCGTGACATTGAGCATTGTGGACTGCGTGAGGTTCATAGTCCACGATTGGGGGATTATCTTCGAATTCTTCCCCTTATTTTGGGTTAGGTACTTATGTGGGGCGAGAATGTTATAAACTTTTTGATCTATGAGGTTGAAGTCGGTAAACTTCAACACTGCAATTTTATCTTGGTCTTCTTGAACTGCATGTATCCCCTTCGGGAGGTACGCAGTGACCAAGGTGTATTCAAAATCTCTGGGCACGCTGTCTTGATTTACTGCATCACTCAGGGGTGGAATATATGTGGGTAATATGGTCAGGATCAATTTATCATTTGCTAAATCATCCTTGTGCTTGATTTTCTTTTCATCAGATGGTCAGGATGGTCCGGCTCTGTGAGCAGTGGATGGAGAGGTTGGCAGTCCTCTCGTCGATGATGCTTGTACACCTGTATACATCGACATGACTCTTTCAATCATGAGGTCGATCAAAAATTCTTCAACATATTTCTCTACAGTTCTCAATTTGTCTGACATACAAACTCAGGGTTAACAATCTCAGGTTCATGGAATAACTTAGACACTGTAATAGGATAGACAATAAGAGTGTGATGATCACTATATAAAATTGACTTAGTCTGTGGGCTCAAACTCTCAGATGGAAAAAGTGTTCTCAGTGCATGGCATGACGAGATAAATAGGTAACTCGACAATGGGTCGCTTGCAATGGGTATGAAGCCTTCATTAACTTTGTTTTATCTGTTATGGCATGGTCCCAACAGTCGTATGGCGAGTTGTCTGTCCATAAATGTCTTTCTTCCCATTTGGAGAATTTGTTTAACGGTTATAATTTCCCCAATGGATATATTATGTCTCCATGGCGAAGTGCCATGTGTTGTTGTTCTGATATCTCGATGAAGCTCCAATTTTGAAATTTTTTCTTCTGCGAGGTTTCCTCTGGGACCTTCTGCAACTTGTCGATATTAGCTTGCTTCTTGATTAGCTTTCTATCCTTATTCCCAGTGAGCTTCATCTCGGTATGCCTTTTTCCATTCTGATTCTTATCTTCTTTTGACATAGTGACTTCGTGCTATTGAGATCGTTTCCTAATATTCACGGGTGGTCCTTCTTATTTATTTGGAATAGGTACTTCAACCTTCAGTGGTTCTTCTAGTGTTCTTGCAACTTTGACATTCAGGTCTCTAGTGTTAAATGGATTTGATCTATTCTTTTGTTCTTCAATCAAGTGTGCGATCCTTCTAGTCATGAATTCTTTTAACTCTTTCTTCTTCTGTTCTAAAAATTTCTCTTCTTCTTTCCTTTTGGCCCGATCTCTTTCAATCCAAGGTTTTCCTAGTAGCATGGTAAATGGGACACTGTACTCAATAAATTTAATAATCTCAAAATCTTCCTATGTCGAAGTTCCATTGGCATTCATAGGTATCCAAGTGAGCTTTCCACATAGGTTTATCAACTTTCCTTTGAATATTCCTATTCCTTCTAGTGAAGGAATCATACCAGGATTCCCTATAGCTTCCCATGTTCTCTCTATCATGATATTCACATGTGTTTCCTCATCTAGAACATAGTCAATGTCAAATTCTCCTATTCTTGATTCAAGGCATTCTTTTTCTTTGAAGATCCCTGATAATTTGACATGTCGGTGATAATTCAAGGTTTCTCTTATCTGTAACAATACTTTCTCTGATTCTTCCTGGGATTCTGTCATAATATTAGTTTCTGGATCTGACTTAGGGTTTTCTTGTCTCATGTTCATTCCTTCAATCTTAGCAATCATTCTAGGACAATCCAATACTTCATGGTCCATAGATTTACAACAAAGACAACTAGGTCTTTTCCTAGGAAATTCCTTATCAAGATGTCCTGGTCTTCTGCAACTATAATAGAGGGTTAATCCTCTCTTTCTTTTAAATGATCCCTATCCTTTCCTGTACTGCGCACTAGGATCATGGTAGCTAACCCGCAAAAAATTCTTTCCAGGATCCTGCATACACTTATTAGTCCAAACATTCTTTCTATGCATAGGCATAACATATTTTTCACTATTCTTATCAGATCTATTCATATCAAATCTTCTTTCATCTATGAATACCCTAGTTTTCAAGCTAGGATATAATCTATCAAATATAAATAGATCCATGTTTTAGAAACAAACATTTCCACTTATATTACTTCTGCAGAGCACAAAGCTTTCAGATATAGAACTTTTCAATATTCTTACCTTTATCAGAGCACAGATCTTTTCAGAACTTACCTCTTTTAATCAAGAATTCTCACTTTTACCTTTCTTAGAGCACAAAGCTTCAAAATATTACCTCTTTTCTTCAGATCAAACTTCTTTTTCTTATCACAGAGCTTTCCAAACTAGTAGAGTATTGCGCACTAGAGCAACAGATCTATGCACAAATATTTCACAATTTTAGATCGGATCTTTACACAAAGCTTCTTCTTCCTCAGTTCCCAACAATCACAGTTTTAGGTCCCGACAACGGAACCATTTTTTGGCACAGGGCCAGACCCAAGGTTCAATGCTACAAAAATGCACCAAAAAAAACCTAACTACTGACCCTTTTGACAACACCTGTGAAGTAGATGAAGTCTCACCCAAGGTAGAGGTAGGGGTGGTTGCAGGACTCAGGTGTCTGCAACCTTAGCTAAGACACAGATCTACGATTATGACACTTAATAGAGCACTTAGCATCATTAGTTCATCATTATTTACCTAATATCTACTTCGTAGATAAAACAGAGCATCACAACATTCACCCTGACCTAATGTATATAAACACTTAACACACGGGATTAGATCAGATCTAGTAGACTTAAGCACTAAGTAAGTTCACATATGTCAGATATAGCATCCATATTCATCATAAACACAAAGCATAAACATATCTATCTATATACACCAAAGCACTTAACAAATAACACATAAACACATCAGAACATCACACAGAGTAGAATAACACAGTATTTACGTGGTTCACCCCCACCCTAGGGATACGTCCACCAACTCTTCTTCTTTATTAGATTCAATCAGTCATCTACATGCATAGATCCACAAAACCCTTACTCCGCATAAGACAAGAGATCTGCACAGCTCACTAGATCCTCATTCCTTGCATTACAACACAAAGGCTTCACAGTCTCTTGCAATGAATTTCACTTAGCTCTGCAAGTGTCATACAATATGCATGAATCCTTACAATTCTTCATCACATAGATCCAACTCTAAGCACTCAACAAACTTGCAGAACTCTTGCTCACTACTTCTTACATTGCATAGCCTTCTATTTATACATACAAAATAGGCCTAAACATGGGTAAACCCATGGGCCGACATCCCATTCCCGTTACATATTCCCAAATCCAAAAATAGGACCCAAAAGGGGGTCAATATTTTGTGATCTCTACTTCGTCTTGCGCTCCGTCTTTGACAGGCTGTCGAAGTCCCAAAATAGGTCAAAATTGACCAAGGATCTCCCAAAACTTGGTTAAGGGCCAACAGATAGTTGACACAGTTTCTGAAGTTTCTAGCTCTTCTCAGCGAGGTTCCTCTGTCCTAGCAGATTTTGATTGCTCTACATCTGTCAAATCTGTCACTTCTCCACTGTAGAAACCCGCATCCCCATAGTTCTTCTTAAATAGGTTCACGAGTGGAACTTCTCTGAACACTCTCCCACTGCGTGTATGTCCAACCTCTCTGTCGTTGTCGCTATCTGAGTTCTTGAACATTAGCTCTTCAATCCAACAAACTACTATATCTTCAAGATGTTCTTCTCATGCACTAAAATCTTGATCTTCAGATTCAGAAAATGTAAAAATTTTCATCTTGGTCCCTTAAAGAAATATCTCTCTACTTGGCTATACAATTCTACTCTGTCAACAACAAACTCAGTGATATACCCTCCAATGGTACTATCAAACCAGTGGTCTACCACTCTTGACACGATGTTATCAACTCTCTTGACCTTCTTGATCTGCGTCGACATCCAAACCATAGGTGGCCTAGATATGATCTCAAATTGAGTATCTGCTAACCTAGCTAGCGACTCATATAACTCCCTATGGATTCCTCCAAATAAAATCTCGTGTATATCAGTAAAGATATATCTTTCCAGCCAATCCTCTGTACTAATATTAGGGTTCTTGTTCTGGGATTCAGTGAAGTAATTTTATTGTTCTTCTATCCACTTTTGAATCATTGTCTTCGATGGAAACCACCTTGACATTCCCTCAAGAATATTCTGGTCCCAACAACAGAACCATTTTTTGGCATAGGGGCAGACCCAAGTTTCAACTCCAAGAGCACACCAACAAGCCCTAACTATTGGCCCTTTAGGAAACACTTGCGAAGAAGATGCAGTCTCACCTGAAGTAGCTATAGGGAGGGTTGCAGGACAAATATGTCTACAACCAAAGGGAATACCAAGTGGATCCAATACAAGAACAATACAACATTTATATATCACTTACCAGCTCAGATCTACTCCGCACAACTACCTATCAGATCTAACACAACAATGCAATAGAAGTATATCAAATGGAAAAGAACATAGCATCAATCACACACAACACAAGATATATGTGTTTCACCCTCTCCCTAGGGATACTTCCACATAACTATGCTCTATAATATATTAATATGAAGCATACAGTTCTTGTCTGCGCTCTCAGCTAGCAGATATTCTCTCTTCTCTTCTCTCTCTCTCCCCTCCCTGCGCACCTAGCTTCAGGGTTGATCTTCACACCCAACTAATGATCTTACAATACCAGAAGGCTCTACACTTAGCACTTCTCTCTCACACAACAATAATCACTCATTCCAATAACAAAACTATAATAAAAAACACCGACAACCCATCCCAGGTCCTTTTGACCTCTATTTATACATCACAATAGCTCACCGATAGCCTTAGGCCGAGACCTAAGTTTCAAAACCCTAGATACCAAAACCCTAGGTGTCTAAAACCCTAGGTCATCTTGACCCACATTTTTAGGGCTTCACCAGCCTGTGTTTCCTTCCTTCTCGCACAGTGCTCCAAAGAATCCAACGATAGCTTTTTGCACTTGCTGAGTTGTCCACAATCCATCTTCCTTTCAGATATGTCATCCTCGATATTCTCGTCTAGCAACTTTCTTTCTCTGAATTCACACCGTCATTTCTTCTCTTCTGCTCACTTCGACCCAGTATCAGTCACTGTGTCTTCCACGCAGTTCGTATTTCACCTTTTCTTCCTTGATCTTCGCTTTCTTCCATAACCAAGGGCCAACAAAGGACTTGGAAACTACAGCCACAAGGTATGGCACAATACCCTTCATTGCAATTTTATGCATATTATAATACTTATCCTCAACAATAGAATGCTCCGATGACTTGGAATCCTACCCAAAACCAATGTTCACAACAGAGTTGGAGAGAGAATACTTATGGAAATATGGCCCCACAAAAATTTTCAATGCCTTTTCCCACTTATCCACAGTTTCCACCACCTCACCCTCCAATGAAAGCACAAGTAAATACAACTCAACCAACAATTCCTCAATTTCCACAACAATTACAGTTACCTACAACTCAAAACCCTCCAAGACAAACACAATTACCCACTCAACCAGTTCTCAATCCAAATAACAAAACCACTCAACTTGTCTTAAATGATGAGTAACAAACCTTTCCAACTTATTTGATCACTCTGGTACCCTTAGTAGACATACATTTAATATCAAGAAAAATCGTCCAGAAAGAAAATCGTACAGTTTTCATTGAAGAAGAATTTGAAGAGGAAAATCTTGTCCAAACATCCAATGATGACCCCCCTTCAGATATGATTGCCACCACCACACAAACATCTCCTATTTTGAATTCAGAGCAACCTCAGGCATCCAAAAATCCTCCTTACACAGAGAGGCTAGCCTTAGAGAAACCTTTGGTTCAACATGAATTCGACTTGGAAATGGAAATGAAAAATGTTTGTGTGAAAATTTTCTTGTTACAAGCAATAAAATATGTTCTTATTTATGCAAAAACGATAAGGGAATTGTGTATTAATAAACTTGGAAGGAAAAGGAAATCTCCCCTACAATTCAAGTTATAGGTCAATTATTTTAACTGATGTATGGAAAAGTTATAATGGAGAAATATGTTGATCCTGGAAACCTTGTAGTCATTGTTTACATCAACAATGTTCCCATAGAAAACACCCTAATTGACATGGGGATAGTAATATGTTATGACTACTATAAACATGTAAATGATACAATTAGATGGCCTTTGACCCACACCTAGAGTGCTTGAGCTAGCTGGTAGATCCCAAATTAATCCTACTAGTGTTTTAGTGTTATGACCCAAGGGGATCATACATAGGGATAAATGCATATTATATGACCCCAAGGAGGGGAATATATGGGCCTAAATTTACATGTAATGTGTAAATGTATATGTAATAGGGTTGGCCTAGTAGTAAAGGGGCTTCATGTGCAAGTGTGAATAGGTATATATAGATATCATGTATTCATTATTGTGGGAAAGGTGAATTGTGATTTATAAAGGCATTTGGTTATTTGGAGGAGGTTATCCTATTCTTTTAAGGATTTATTGTGTAACTTATCTATCTTGGATTTTTTCTCCATGCTCACATTTTGTACATGGTGTTATAGCAAGATTTGCCTCACCATTGTTATCTTGCACAAAGGGCATTTTTCCATTTCCCTATGCAGACTTGTCATCCCTTTTTGATGAATCTAGAGCTCAAAATACATATTTTCCCACATATATTCACCCTAACTACTATACAACATGCGTATACGCAGGCTACTCCACTACAGCCTGCATACATCGAGATTTGTGCCAAAAAATAAAAAAATGAAGTTGGGTTTCCATGTCACGATAGGAGATCTCTGATCCTTGGCCTTCCATATACTAGAAACGTTCTGACTCAGCCCTTTAGTTTCATTTTGAAGGCTATAAAAGCACAATTCTAAGATATGGAAAAGAGGAGAAAGCATTCAACTTTAAGAGAAAAGTTACTCTGGATAAATTACTTCATATTGAGTCTGCATCCATTTGTCCCTCAAGTTTGAACACAGTGTCTAGCCCCCAAGCTCTTTCCCTATTGTTGAGAGAACCTCATTGTCTCTTTTCTATGAGCTTACCTTTGGTGGAGGATTGAAGTGGTGGAGGCCCAGTTGGAAGGAACTTGGTTTCTTGGTTTCAAACCATGTCGATATGAAAGTTTGCAATGTTGTTATTTCTACCAATAATTTATTAATAGAAATACTCCTTTCTCGTCCTATTGGTATCGTGAAAATAAATTAATTATTATCCATGGGCATGTTTGTAATGTTTATTAATGGATTATGCTATTTGATGTGCTAACCCATTTATATTATCATTATATACTTTCTCTGCTTGTTTGTTGAGAACTTGTTGCTGGTATAAAGATTTGGGTCGAAGTGCTCAACAATGGA
This sequence comes from Picea sitchensis, assembly GCA_010110895.2. Taxonomy (NCBI): domain Eukaryota; kingdom Viridiplantae; phylum Streptophyta; class Pinopsida; order Pinales; family Pinaceae; genus Picea; species Picea sitchensis. The sequence goes on along the minus strand of SNQJ01S0005416.1, from coordinate 516,561 downwards.
ACATCATCGAGCATTGGATCGAGGTAGGCCTCTTTCCTATCTTTCACATTAGTTTATATAGCATACGTTGGAATTGAGTTGATTTTTGCAGTCATACCTGTCTTTTGTGGTTTACCCTGGCCATAGAGATTTTTTCCCTCGTAACAAAATTGGCGACTCCACTCGGGAGAGATCTTCCTTCTAAGGGTTGAAGTACTTTTTCTTCTTGCATTGTTTTTTTTTTTCCTTTGTGTTTCTTGTCATATCACTGTTAGAGATATTATGTTCAGCCTTTTACCCTTGCCTGGCCTTGTTTTAAATCTTGTACACTCCTTTTTCCTTGACAGTCACGTATACATGTGTGTTGTCTCAATACAAGCTGCGTATATACACACTTTTCTCCTGAACAGTCGCGTATACAACTGTCCCTTGCTTGTTTGATTGGTTTAGTGACTACTGGGTGGGATTTGATGATTGTTGAGCCTTTTTAGGTCTCTGTAGTGCCTATTGATATTCTCTGGGTCAAAAGGAAACCTGTTTGGAGTTGAATTTTTGTGCCTAGTATTTCTCTTTATTTTTCATTTTTTGATTTGTCCTTATACTCTGGGTTGTTTGCTTGGCTTCTTGGTATTCTTCTTGAGTGATTTCTTTTATACACAGTAGAATTTTATATATCAGGTTGCTTATCAGTCCATGGATTTTCTCTTTTAGTATATTGAAAATACAAAAAAATAGGCATTTTACATTGCTTGGCATTTTTGTCTTTTGAATCTTTATAGTTAGCTTAGTGCATTTAGTGAAAGATTGCATTTTACTTCTGAATTGTAGAGTTGAAATTGAAAATTGCACTGTTTTTATATGCATATCATTCATTGAAAAAGTTAAATATAGACTTTGCATTATATTCATATTTATTTTCTTGCAGAGTCATAACATCATGAGTTTCACTTCCATACCTTTTTGAGTAATCACGACCAATAAAATTTACGCTTTAAACTAGAATTGATTAGTCACGATTTTATTTTTAGGGTGCACAAACTAGTCTAAGATTTAGTGCCTTGGAATAGGATTTTGTGAGTAAACTTCTCCAAGGCAATTAAATCAACATATGTGTCTGATACAGGGAGTTGAGAAGTCCATTGTATAATTGGTAAGATCAAGAGGCTCCGCTCATACCAGAGTTAATCATGAGGTCACGTGAAGTTAGTTGAAGGGATAACCCCTGGATACTCACCTAGCGTCAGAGATATTTCTGTGGATTTATTCATATATGGGGATCTTGCTAGTGCCATACCTCTGTGAGAGGCAATACTTTCAAGGTTTTGGGCTTTGTTACCCTACCCATATGGTGATTCAGACTTACGATTGATCGCATGTGCATCGATTATACAGTGGTTTATTAGTTGCTTGACTTAGGTATATCATAGGTTACTTGCAGGGGTTATTATGCTTGTACCTTGGGTCAAATAGGGGTTGAACAACACACAAACTTTATGGAGGATTACCTCTTCGGGGGGATCCGACTAAATGGTTTTTAAGCCCACGAGGGCCCCTATAACTGATTATGTTACCTCCAAACTTTAGCAAGGAGTCTCAAGTCCCTCTTGGACGAGGCATGCCTTCTTTAGCGAGGGAGTCTACTCAACCACTTTAGCCTGTTTGCATGCATATTGTTCGTTTGACTTTTTGGTATGCTCTTTCAATACTAGTTGTCCTTAGGACATTATTTTATTTTATTTTTTAGAGTCATAAGTTGTCGTGGAGTTGGACCAACTTCCTCACCGGTCCCGTCGATTGTTACAATTACCACTGGTTTTTAATTTCTTGCCTTCTAAAATGCGTAGATTTTTTAGGCGTGGTACACACACATCCACCTTTTAGACTTGTGGTTCCACAAGGATGAGTACTAAGTCAGTATTCAGAACACTGGGAGTTCTTCGACTCCCATACCCACTATAGTTAATGGCACCCCTTCGACTCCTACAACCACTATAGTTACAATGTCGAAGGCTTATACCGATACTATGGCTCGACCTGTAGTTAATTATTCATCTCTTGCCTCAAACACTTTTGGGAGTTTTGGTCACTCATCGAGTTAGAATTTTCAGTCCATCCCTATGGTTTCTAGTCCATTTTCTTATGGTATGCCTAACTTCACTTCGCATTTTTCGACTGCCATCCCAACTGCTGTCCCTAACGCTAGCCTTGGACTTAGGGGTACTACACCTCCTTACACTCCTTTTTCATTTGGTGGTTCTCATATCCCCCAAAAAAATCCTAATGTAGGATGTGTCCCTGTTCTTAACCCTAGGTCTAATCCTTCTACGGCTAGATGGAACAAACCATCTGGTAGAAAAGTTCCTCCCTATATCCCTACTTCCTCGATGCCGATTCTGACCAATACTTTTGGCATGATGAATCCACTTCAATCCTTTTGGTTCCCACCTAGAGGAGGTCATTCTTACTCTTTGGGCAACCCCCAACCTAGATCCAATCTGTTTGGGGGCAGTATTCATAACCCCCAGCCCGGATCTAATCTGGCTGGGGGCAATATTCATAATCCTTATTAGAACATTCCTGCTAGAATGATGCCCAACCCATATTATATGAATTAGCTCAGAAGAGGGCCTTATAATGTCGGATAGGGCTATGGTTCTTACCAGAATCCTAGATGGGTTGCATTTCCACAAGCACAATCTTTCGCAGGAAGTTGGGGCCAGATGTCTCAACCCCGTCTCCATTTTCTGGCCACTCTTAATATGCTAGACTTGTCTAAGTTAATGAACGACTCGGCGAGTCATGATTCCACATGGCCCCCCGTGCCTACCAAAATTCCTTTAGACATTCCAAAGTTTGAAGGTAAGAATGGAGAGGACCCTGGTGATCACGCCACTACCTTTCACCTTTGGTGCTCATCGAATCCCCTGAACCATGATTCTATTAGATTACAATTGTTTCAATGCACTCTCATTGGAGTTGCTTCACAATGGTATATTGAGCTACCTAAGGGGACATATGGGTCATTTAATTAGTTGGTGATGGTCTTTATCAACCACTTTCAATTGCCCATTCGTTATGATGTTGGCCTCAAACTTTTGTTGACTTTACGCCAGGACACCGCCACTCATATCTTGGATCATATCCAGGAGTGGCATAGATAGAGGCAGTTTATTAAGACTCCTATACCCCCGACATTTCTCCTAGAATGGTTCCTAAAGTCTTTGCACCCTCCTATCTCGAAGTACGTTTCTACTTCCGAGCCCAAAAGTTAGATTTAATATATGCTCAGTCTGGGATGTTATATCACCTTCTTCCAAAAGCACCATGATCGATCCTAGGAAAAAATCCAGACCTCATGCCGATGGCATTGTAGGGTCCGCCAATTTAAAGTTCACAGACTCGACGACGAAGTTTGTCGGAGGACCAACTTCGTCTGTGTCCTCCAAAACCACCTAGTCGGTGGATGTACATTCCGTGTAATTGTCTAAAAACCCAGATGGGAATAAAAGGAAAGGTTGAAACAATCGTAAGGGCGGGAAAAATGGTAACAAATCCAAGGACAAATATAATAATGGGAAGCATAATGATAATGCTGGAGAGGTAAAGAGAGAGAAATGTAAGGTGAAGTTTTCTTGTAAACTTTGTACCGATGACCACCTTACACATTTATGCCCCAAACTCATGGAGGCTGCAAGGATTTTGAATCTACCGCCCATTGTGTTGACGAATCCATTCCCACATAACCAACACTTAGCCTTGAGCTCTGTGAACGCCAGAAATGTGGCCGGTGGGAGTCAAAACCCACCACTGCAAGATGGTGATCCCGTATGTATCAACATGGTCGATGCAAAAATTGATATAGCCACCCGCTCTCGAGATTATAGCTCTTCGCAAGATAAATCTAGTCTAGAAGCTCCCCCTCCTCCTCCAGAGATGAACTTACAGATTGAGAAACTATAGCCACCACCTCGTATTCTGAAAGGAGTACTTAAGCGCTCTACCTACAATCCTAATGCTAGAGCCACCCAGAACTACTCTATTGTTGAGGACTTGGGCCAAACCCCTTGTACGATGTCGGCTTTGAAGGTACTTAAGACGTGTCCCTCACAGAGGAATGCCTTACTCTCTGCCTTAGGATCTCTTGAACCTAATGACTCAAAAGTTATCAAGTTTTATGTCATAGATGTGAATCCTCGCTTACCTTACCATGTGGCTTTCCAAATCCATGTGGAGTATTCCAAGTATACCATTAAATGTGCGATTGTTGATGAAGGTTCTACCACCTGCGTGATGTCCCTGGTCTGTTGGAAAGCTCTTGGTTCTCTGACCCTTTCCAAGTCATCAAACATGTTGATTGCATTTGACAGTCATTCTTCTGCCCTCACAATATTCTCCCTACCTTTCCAGTCCAGTTAGGTGGGAAGATGGTAGAGGTGGAGGTCGAGGTAGTTGATGCACCTCTTGATTATAACCTATTACTAGGTTGCAATTGGACCTATTCTATGGTTTCTGTCATACACTTTGTTTTCCTCATAAAGGAAATATCATGACTATCTGTTGTAGGAAAATCTCCCTGCAGACAGGTAGATTTCCTCTTGAGAGCTAGACCCTTAACTCTAAGATAGAAGGTGCTTAACATGGACACTGACTTCCTTTTAGATCTAATCAAGTTGATGAACAAAAGAGAAGGAGGAAGACATGTACCTTATTAACGTCGTTTTTCCCTGTAAGGTTCAGGATGAGCTTCGATCTTGAGCTCCTTGGTAGGTCCTGCAAGACAATCAAAAGTACAAAAGACTTCCTACTCTACTGAGATTAGCTAAAACATAGATCCATATACTGTAGACAAATGTATATGGAACAAGTACAAGTTTGAAAGAAAAAAACCAAGCATTGATTGTATTAATGAGAGCAACGTGTTATTTACAGCCATGGATGTGAGTGCAGCAGCTTCATCAAGTTCTCCTAGTCCAAACCCTTGCTTAAACAGTCCACACACAGAATGTTGATGTTCCAAATGACATCTTCCTCATGAGATCATAAGTTAGATGCTCTAAACTCCTCCATCTTCCCCTCCTCCATGGAAATCCCTCATTATATAGGATTTGGAGGCTTAACCACCATGGAGAGGATCTCTCATCAGATCCACTAAGAAAGGGTTCTCTAAGATATTTAGGGAGAAAATATCTCTTAAGGATTTTGGGGAGGAAATATCTCTCAAGG
>SNQJ01S0005416.1:472590-497868 GCA_010110895.2 Picea sitchensis | reverse complement strand
CCTCCTTTTACCCCACTTAAATGTTCAAGTACAAGATGATTCAAAATGAAAATGTCTCCTTGGTATATATAGGAGACTAGGAGGTATAATTACAACTAATGGCCTAAAGCCGACATAAATAAAATAATATTACTAATATAACATGACCCAGTTAAGGGGTAATGAGCCAATATTAGGGCTTAACATGGTTACTCTTCCAGTCCCCATAGAGAACATTATCGATGCCTCCTCCATCTGATAGTTATATCATTAGGTCTATGCTGCCAGAGTCTACCATATGTCTCATGATCTTGTTCAAAGGAAGTCTATCAACCCATGTCAGCCACTCCTAAAAAATCCTGACTTTTCATGTCGGCCATGCCCTCAATTTGTCTCAGAATCAAATGATACTATGGTCTTATCATGCACTCTGGCCCTACTTTCATCATTGGTAAGTCACCTTGAACCCAAAAATCGACATTTCATCATTGGTTGTTGACTAGGTGGTTTCCCTTGTGTTCGATGACAAGACATCTATTCACACTTTGGGATTCGTGTAGTGTCCTAGATGTCATTAACCTTATTGGTGGTTTCCTCGCCTTTGTCAACAGTTTTCATCATTGGCTGCTATTCAGAGGGTCTTTTTCATGTACCGCTTGCATTTAGCACACGCAAAAGACGCATAGGTTCATTGGTTTGTGAACATTTTCTTCGTTCGATCTCCACCAAATTATGAAGCTCCTGCTTTGTTCCTCATGTTGACTGATGAGAGATGCCTTAATTCTCTCCTTTCAGTGGGTCTCTTTCCATCGACTTCATCTCATTTATTCTAGATATGGGACCTAGAGGTTTATGAGTACCTTAAGGCTTGTAGTCATTAGTGGCAGACTCTCTCACCATTGATAAACGAGAATACATCAATGTCTCATGATCAATGGATTCATCAAGTGTTTGACATCGACTCCTTTATTCACACTTGTAGGATTGTACTCGGTGCCTTGATACCTACTTTCATTATTGGTATGTTGTCTCATGTTTGTTAACAGTATACCTCAATGACCGGTAATCAAATGATGTCTCATTGTGTTCGACTTCAACTCCTTTATTCACATGATGTAGACTTGCACCATTGGCGGATAGTGTAGAAGACTTGAAGACATCACTATGTGGCCATAGATTTCCTGAGTTGTTTCTTCCTTTTCATTGGACTAGTACTTATATGACTTCAGTGATCATGGGAGATCAGATTGTACTCCATGATATACATATATCTTTAGATTGGTTTTGAGACTGGTTTCACTGGGCCTTATTCGTGACAATGACATATTTTGGCATGTAACCGCATTTGTATTTGCCTATTCATGGCCACAAACACTTATTTGGTATATTTTTCACATGGATCTGTAGTGTATTCTTGGCATCCATGTATGCAAAGTCAGTACAGAATGTAATGAGCAATTGAGTTCGTCCAGCTGGTTCTCTACCACTCCATTCCTGGGTTATTTATAATGTATTTCTACCATCGCACATAATCCTCTGACCTCACACATTAGGGGGCATCTGTTATAGCAAGATTTTCCTCACCATTGCTATCTTGCACAGAGGGGATTTTTCCATTTCCCTATGCAGACTTGTCATCCATTTTTGATGAATCCAGAGCTAAAAATACATATTTTTCCACATATACGCGCCCTATATACTATACAACATGCGTATATGTAGGCTGCTCCACTACAGCCCGTGTACATCAGGATTTGTGCCAAAAAATACAAAACTGAAGTTGGGTTTCCATGTCACGATAGGAGATCTCTGATCCTTGGTCTTCCATATACTGGAAATGTTCTGACTCGACCCTTTAGTTTCATTTTGAAAGCTATAAAAACACAATTTTGAGCTATGGAAAAGAGGAGAAATCATTCAACTTTAAGAGCAAAGCTACTCTGGAGAAGTTACTTCATATTGAGTCTGCATCCCTTTGTCCCTTAAGTATGAACATAGTGTTCAACCCTCAAGCTCTTTCCCTATTGCTGAGAGAACCTCATTGTCTCTTTTCTATGAGCTTGTCTTTGGTGGAGGATTGAAGTGGTGGAGGCCCAGTTGGAAGGAAATCGGTTTCTTGGTTTTCAACCATGATGACACGGAAGTCTGTAATGTTGTCACTTCTACTGATCATTTATTAATAGAAATACTCCTTTCCCATCCTATTGGTACTGTGTAAATGTATGATTATTATCCATGGGCATGTTTGTAATGTTTATTAATGGATTATGCTATCTAATGTGCTAACCCCTTTATATTATCACTATATACTTGCTTTGCTTGTTTGTTGAGAACTTGTTGTTGGTATAAAGCTTTGGGTCGAAGTGCTCAATGGTGGAACATCATCGAACGTTGGATCGAGGTAGGCCTCTTTCCTATCTTGCACATTAGTTTATATAGCATACGTTGGAATTGAGTTGATTTCTGCAGTCATACCTTTCTGTTGTGGTTTACCTTGGCCATAGAGAGTTTTTCCCTCGTAACACATGGTGTGTACTTCTGTTATGTTATGATATTTTAAGCATTTGATACATTACATATTGATGCATAAATAATCTACCAAAGGAATAAGAAATGAAATATTTCTTGTTTGTTCATATCCTAAATGACATCAGTGTAGAAATTTCATGAGGAAATGAAAAGACAAATAAAAGAAGATTATTTATCATGACCATTGGGTTTTTTCATGTCTCTATTAATTGATATGTCCATCCACATTAGCACACCTATACTGAATTAGTCTATGGGAGTTTGTGACCAAAATCATGTACCAAGGTAGCTTGCTAAAGTCTAAGTATGATTGAACCTTGGAATAATGCAATTGGGTTTGTTCAATTTTGAACATGTTCATATAGTTAGTGATAACATCTTCTTTAATGCTTTGCCAACAACTAATATGATTCTTAGTACATTCCTAGTTAACATTGATCCTTATCATAGTTTTATTTCTAACATTCTTCCAACTATCTGTTGACAAGAAAAAATGTTTATGCCAACAATAAGGGATTTACCCCAAGAAGGATTCCTAATTATACTCACCATTTAATGCAAGGAACCCTTTGGATTATGGTGCAATCACCATTAGTAATTTGTTTATACGATTATTTTTATAATTTAAAAAGAAATGAATGCAAGTGCATGAATGATTCTATTTTAAATGCAACCTAAGTTCCTAACTAGGACTCTATATAAAATAAAATTTTGAATACAAGATCACATGTACAACTAACTATCACCAACAATTTTTTTTTTACTGGATATATATAAATAACCATACATAAAACAAAAACAACCCATGAATTTAATATTGATTATAGTCTTATATTCAATATAAATGAACAACCATCCCAATAAGAATGAGAAATATTGATTATATTCTTATATTCAATATGAACGAAAAACCATCCCAATTATAAACAATAAGAATAAGTAATAAATGCTTAAAATAATCTACAACATAGAAAATACTCTTATTCCTATAGGACCCCAATGCACGAAAGTAAAGAGAAATATCCATAAGACTTAAATTGAAATTGACACTTTGGAAAAGTTGGCCTATTGTTGGCAGCCAATTCACATTTTTATACTGTCCTTATAAGTTGCCTACACCAGTGTTTTGCAAACCTTGATTTCCGTCGCAACCTTTGCAATAAAATGACACTATTTCGCGCATTTGCACACTTACCTTTGTTCTCCTTTTCATGACTGCAAGAGTGAAAACTTTGTTTTCGAAGTCACATTAAAATCGTCACTAGATTTTTTGGTTACTCTTGTCTATGTGTTCATTGCGTTTCCAATTTGATTATAGTCGCACAATTGGCAAGGCTCCAAGATCTTTACTCATTTGGCATTCTTTAATTGTTAATATGACTTTGTTTTTTACAAGACTGTGATGATATTCTTATGATCAAGTTTGTGATGCATTGGTGGTTTGATTTCTATATAGTCTTTCATCGATTACCTTGACACATTGGTTTCATGAAAACACATTTACGTTGTGGTGTGAACATTTCATTTCATACATATTCGAATATGATCGAACCCTTGGTGTTGATTTTGAATCATTATTTTGGTTTTAAAACTATGCTAAAACTATTGCTCGCGCAAATGTTTGGTCCATTTACCATAGATTTCATTGATTGTTTGAATGGCATGGTTTTTAACATATCCAATGGTGATTTGAATCGTTATATGCGTCGTCGGTTGTATTATGAGAAATGACTGTTTTGCATGGGCTGAACTAGCTCCACCACCTTCGCACATTCAGTCATTAATGCTTGCCCCCTATCCTGTTCACCCCTGGTGTTTTCGGGTAAGCTTGTGAGCGTTTTGTCCCTACGTATACTCTGTTCGAACCCTAGCCCGTTCACCTCACTCACCATGTTCTCCTGTCTATGGCACCAGTGGTGCACATAGAGCCAAATGGTAGCCAAACTCTGTTGCTATTCAATAATGCCTGTAAGGATTTAGAAATCAGTGGTTGGATGGTGTTTATACAGAGGTTCAAGGGTTTCAACATTTCGGTTGCCCAACAATTCGCCCTCACCTTTGATGGGTGCAGGGATAAATTCGGTGACATACAGCTCGAGATGAATGAACAATTCTTAAGCTCTGCTACATGACTGTCGGCTATAGGTCAAAGATGGTTTAAAAACTCCAAAGTCGACGAGGTGTCGTGGCCATTACTATTCGTATCACGAAAGGTTGTGTCCTGTGATAAAGTTATGCCTATTTCTACCCTCAAACCCAGGTGGCACGATCTTTTGGTAATTGTTAAACAGTTTGTGACCTGTGAAGGTTGGTATGGCTTGGTATTCCTGTATCACCTCCGATTATTGATGAATTTCATGGGCTATCCTTTGAACATGCCACATTACTTCTTGCGTATTCTTTACAAGATGTCTAAGAGATTCAAGCATGAGAAGGCTGATAGCAGCCTTTTTCATCACGACTTGATTAGACTCATCGTCATCCACCATTTGAGCCGTCATGGTGATAATTGGAAAGTCTTTCTATCTAGAAATGGCTTTGCTAATCCAGAGTCTTCTCAAATCGACAAGGTTGTGGTCAGTGAGACTATGGTTGAGCCAGCCATGCCATTTCATATCCTTCTACCCCCTGTCAAAACCCCATTTTGCCTCGACTTGGACCTACCTGATGCCTTGGTTAACTCATGTGCTAAGGATGATATTAAGGCCATCAAAAGACCTGTGAGGAAGAAAGACAACAATGATACTATTGTTGACAGAAGGGGTAAGAAAAATGTTCGATTGATATCAAGACTCGCCTGGAACAAGCCTAAACAGAACATCGACCAAAATCCCATAGTGTTGAGCGAAGACTCGGAGTCCGATATTGAGCGTTTCCTTGCTGAGGAGTATCCCTATTCTCATGGCCTATGCTCTAAAGAACCCTATGACTATGTCTCTAACTTATCCCCATGCCTCAAAAACGATCCTAACTACCCGGGAATCAAGATGCACAAGGAAACCCCTGGTAATCTGAACAAACCCTTGTCTGTGATTCCAAAGCCCGAGAAACCATCATGCATCCAATGTAATGCTTGGCTAGAGAATTATTATACCGACATTCCCTTATTTCAATCAAAGATCAAATCATTAGAGGAGAAAGTTATAGTGCTGTCAAAATAAAGTGACAGGTTTCAAGCTAATGACAAGAAACAAAAAACCACCGGTTCAATTGTCTTCAGGAACGTCGAAGTCGCAATGGACTTCATCAATTCCAAGTTATCATGATCGAAGCCTTTTATTATTGTTCAGGTATGAATTTCAATATTAATTTCATTTTATGAGTTGGTTTGGATTAATATAACCGATTGGATTTGCTTTCAATAGTTCTGTTCGTTTGGATTCAAAATGATTCTATTGCTTCCATTTTACCAAAACAATTTCGTTATGAATCATGAGTGGGAAATTTGTTGCTAAATTCGGACACAACTATGATTTAGTTAATGAGATTTTATTATTCTTAGTTTAGTATAAATGATTGATTTGTTTTTTATTTTGTTTGGATTTCTTTTTGAAATAATTTTGTATGGATAGTTGATTGAGGCTTGATCTCGGTTAAGTTCTGTTTATTTCTAAACAATCCTGTTGACTTTGATTTACCAGAAGTGATTCTTTTTTAGTTTTCTCGTTTGGATTATGATTGCATTCGACCTGTATAAAAGATTGGTTTGCTAAAATCTTGTGGCGATTGATACGATTTTGCATAATGGTTGTGTCGGCTCCAAACTGTTTCGATTCATTCCTATTTGATTTGATTTGAAAATGATTTCTGTGTGTCTTGAGTTAGCACAATTACTTGTGTGAGTTGGATTGGTATCGAAAATAGATTTGATGCTGCTATGTTAGTTTTGATTTTCAAAAAACGATTTTGTCAAGCTCAGGTTGACATATTTTATCTCTGTTGAATTCGTATGAAAAACTTGGCTAATAATCCATTTTGAAATTGATTCAAGTGATGATTTCGTTGATTCCCCAACTATCAATCGATTCTGTTTGGTCCTAATTGGCAATAACAAACGTTTGACAAATCCCACATATCATGTTATCAATTGATTAATTCAATTACAATTTCATTTGTTTCAAATTAGCATACAAGTTTTGATTTGTTGTGGTTCGTTTGGTTTCCAATTAGCAATTAAATAGTTGTTTAAAAAGTTTGAATATAACTCTTTAAGTTTTGGATTGATTTTAAAATGATTCTGCACTCAAATTAGACCACCTACAGAATCGCCAGATTCTGTAGCTAGTCTTAAAAATTAGATTTTTGTCAATTTTATCAATAAAATATCTTCTAATCTTGTCTATTTTTGTCCCCTTTCAGGTGCATACGAATTACAATGATCAATGGGACATGTTGTGGTAGTTTGAGAGATGTTTTTGTGATACAGTTTTATTATAGGTTGTTAGTTTTAGCCAGACTTGGGAGATTATCCCCAGATTTTTTGTAAACTGTTTTGATAATTCCCACAGGGATGTTTTACCCTGTGGGAAGTCTTTAAATACTTGTTATTTTTTGTAAAAAACCATCATCAACATTGTGGGAGAACTAGAATATGGATTTATGATACAAACTGGGATGAAAGTTGATATCTTGTAACAACTTTCGCTTTCAATATATCAAACTTTTGTTTCAGATTTTATTCATATCAGTTTGTAATCAGTCATCGACTACTTTAGCTATCATGATTCATTGCATGTTGATGTGATTTGATTTATATGTTTTCCATATCTTATCTCTCTTATTTAAAAAATACAACAACCACTCTATTTCAATTTAATGAATACAGGTTTATCTTTTTCATTAATTGAATTGTTATGTACAATTTTTTCACAAGGATTTATCTGACTGCGATGATTTGTAAATTATAATATTGCTGCAATTTTTTATGTCTTGTTTGTCCTATGATTGATATTTGAAGATCACAGTTTCTTCTAGTTTATGAGAATCTCGTGGAAAATTCGGTGTGGGTTTCCTCCCTCCGGACAGCTAAAACAGCTATTGCATACAGGACAAACCTGAAACGTTACTTCAGGTCAGTTTGTTATTTGTTATTTGATAGTTAATTTGTTAGTATAATATAAGTAGTTTAGATAGATATATGTATAGTTCAGATTTGTAGTTAGAGTTATTATTTTAGTTGCTTATCTTAGATAGTTCTTTTTTATTTAATTTCTTTCTCATAAAATTATAAAAATAAAAAAACAATAGTTTCGTTGTCTTAGGACAGATTACAAATGACTTTTGCAGGTTTTTGTTTAAATCTGTAATCTGTAAATATTGTATATTTGTAATTGGATCTGATTCTATTGGTAATTGAACATTTAACTTTATAGAATTATAGTTGTATAATTTAGGTAATAGATTGTATATATGTTTTTTAGATTTGTTATTTCGTTTGCTTTAATTATTGTTTTCATTTAGATTAGTTCCTTAGTATAGTTTTATTTTGTTTTCCTAGGACTTAAATCAGCTAACGGAGCCGCTAAACCCATCAGGGTGGGTCATCCCAAATGGCTTGGGTTATTTAGACAACCCCGTACTGGATCCACTCTTCCAGTTGGCGAGCGTTCAATTTCGCCCGTCAAAAAATGGTGCTAGAAGGAGGGCCTGGAATTTATTAATGGCACGAGGCGGTCGTAAGACTCCTCCATCACCTAATCACTCACCTATAGTGACAAGAAGTCATTCGAACAATAGCATCCCCCCTCAAACAACAACCACATCAAACGATGATCCACGGATCACAGTTGAGCCAACAACCCCAAATCCTACAGGTGGTGACATACAAGAGATTGTCCACCAATCTCTCATAAGAACTCATAGTGCCTTAGCCCGTTTGAGGAAACCAAATCAACCTTTGGACCAACCTTTAGATTTCTCTGATATCAGAGAACAACTCGGAGGCACTAACCTCAATATGAATCCTACAGATCCAATCCTCACTCCTACTGCAGGAGGATCTGGGATACCACCCTCACCACCTCCATCATCCCCTTCTTCTTCGGGAGAAGACTCTTCTGAAGAAGGCAGTTCCCCTTCTTATCCTTCCACACCGACTACACCAATGGCCAACCAGAACAATCCTGCTAGACCTTGGCTCGACCAGGATGAGGTAGTTGTACCTGGAGATCAGCATCCCTTACCCAAACATCCAAAGAAGTGGCTTCCCAAGTTTGACCCTGACTCTAAACAGATCACAAAAGATCACATTAAAATTTTTATGTTAGCCATAAGACTCCACAATGTTAAGCATGAAGACGTAGTTTGTAGGTTGTTCCCCTATACTTTCGAGGGAAATGCATCTACATGGTACTTTGCCCAGCAACCCGATACCATCGTGTCTTGGGAAAAGTTCGAGTCATGCTTTTTGGAAAAGTTCGGAGACGATAAGTCCCTGGAAGTCCTGGTTATGGAGCTTTCTAGCTTAAAAATGAACCCAAAAGAGAACATTAAAGACTTTAATCAAAGATTCTTAACACTTAAGAACCGAATCCCTACGGATTCCATGCCTGTCGAGAATCTTATAATATCATACTATACTAAAGCCTTGCATCAAAGTATAGTTATTTGGGTTAAACGATCTAAGAAAGCCACATTGTTAGAAGCCTTCGAGGAGGCCAGCCAGATTGAAAAAGACATACTTAGTTTAAAATAAACTACTAGCAACGAAACAGAAACTAGTTCATCTTCCAAAAAGAAGATCAAAATCCTCCCTAGACCTACTGAAAGTAAAGCACAACCTGAAAGCTCTGATTTAGAAAACTTAACTAAAATCATTCAAAAACTGTCGAATCAAGTTATATATTTAAAAAAGACGGCCGAAGAAGATTCCTCGAGCAAAGGGCCTTACAAGCCCTCGTTCAGGAATCCTTTTCCTGCCAATCGACCTAATCCAACGACCGAGGGCCTTAATCTAGAAAGTTTGCAATTCGCCCTTCAAACAATTCTAGAAGCCCAGGATAACTTGATGCCTCCTGAGATTCCTGAGGAGGTAGTTGAACAAGAGACAGTTCAAGAAGAAGAATCTTCTCCAAACATTTTTGGACACTTCTCGGATAGCATTTTTCAAGCTAACTTCGAGACAGTACATCCCTACAACACTAGGAGTAAGACAACAAACAAACCTTTTGTCGAAAACACTACGACTTTGCCTCCAAAGCAATCTAAACCAGCTAAGACTAAACAGATTCATGTAAACCCTAACTTAGATTATGGTTTAGTTGAAGATCTTAAAAAGTTAAGGGCTAACATTTTTGTTTATGAGTTATTGAAATTTCCATTTTTGTTACAAAAAATGTTACAAAACATCGCTGAGAATAACAAAAATGGTAACGCAAACAAGGTTATGCAGAAAAAAGTTCCTCAAAAGACTTCCACTAAGAATAATCCCGATCCTCATGATAAAGGAAGCCTTCTTGTAAATAATGTAAATAATGTAAATAATAAAGTAGCTTTAGAAACTGCGAGTAAAAAACCACAAGCTACCACACTTAGTACTCGCCGAAATGTACCTCCATTTTTGTTAACTTTCGAAATCTTTAATAGAAACGTGCACAATTGTATGGTAGACTCAGGAGCATCATCCAATGTGATGCCATGGTTTGTGTGTCAGAAGATTAACGCTAAAGTTGAACCCCCCACTTTAAAAATCATCCATCTTGATCGAACTAGTGTTAAAGTTGTAGGCGAATTAAGGAATGTGCTTATAAGATTATCGTCTAACCCCAAGGTTCATCAAGTTATTGATATTATTGTTGTGGATATTCCAGAAGTGTATGGTCTATTTTTAAGCAGGGACTGGTTAGAACAGATACACGGTTATTTCGCGATAGATTGGTCTCACCTGTGGTTTCTAGAGAATGGAAAGCCTAACAAGATCAAGGTAAATCGCGAACGCTACCTTAAGTTCATGGTCACAGATTTGAATGATCCCAATGAACCATTTACACCTTCTGCTGATTCACCCGAAATACAAGGGATGGATACCTTTTTCGACAATTTCATGGCCGAGGCTTCAACTATCACCAACCCAGAACAACAGTCCGAGATTGTAGCATATGTGCAGCCATCAACTTCCACACAACGGTCTCATGTACCCGATAAAAATCAAATTTGGTCGCTTTATTTTGACGGGTCAAAGTCCAAAGAAGGAGTTGGTGCATGCTGTGTTATTATTGATCCCTCAGGTAACAAGACATTGATTGCATGTAGGATAGAATTTGAATGTACTAATAACACAACAGAATATGAGGCTTTACTCCAAGGTCTCATAAAATATTTAGACATGAACATTCAAAACTTAATTGTCTTTGGTGATTCCAAAATCGTGGTTAGACAGGTAAGAGATTCTATCCACTGTCTGTCTTCGCATCTTAAAAGCTACTAATCCGAGGTATGGAATTTTATGAATAATTTTTTTGCTTTCAATATAAATTCTATTCCTAGATTGAATAATTCCGAAGCTGATCTATCAACTAACGTAGCTTCCAAACTCTTTCCTGCAGAAGGCTTGTCCCTGGACGCATTCTCCGTCGAACTTTTGTTCAAGCCATCCGTTCCCGACAACATCACGAACTGGAGAGTCTTTGATGACGATCAACAGATTATTAGCTTCCTGCATATGGAAGAAACTTTTCGAGGCACGGTGATAGATGAATGCACTCACGATGAAAATTTGCGCGATTTCACGGTAATACCAGATTCGAGAACTCCTGAATCTTCATCGGACATGGTAAATTCGATCCCTAAATTTGTAGTTAGATTAGATAAATTTTATGATCTTCAAGATAAATTCAAAAAATCGGTCAACTGTAAAACCAATAGTTCCTCGTTATCATATGAAAAAGTAAACTTAGGAACTAATGACAATCCGCAGTGCATTAATCTAGGGGTTGGGTGTTCTGAACAAGAAAAAGTTGCATTTATTAAATTGTTCAAAGAATTTAAAGATGTTTTTGCATGGACGTATGACGACCTCAAAACTTTTGACCCTAACATCATACAACATGTCATTCCTACGAAACCCCAAACCTCACCCTTTCAACAAAAATTAAGAAAAATGCACCCTAAGCTCGAACCGACCGTCAAAAAAGAATTGAATAAACTCCTGAATGCTAAAATAATTTTCCCTGTTAGGCACACTCAATGGGTTTCTAACCTTGTCCCTGTTCGGAAGAAAAGTGGGGAAATCCGACTATGCGTCGATTTCCGAAACCTCAACAGAGCGTGTGATAAAGACAACTATCCTGTCCCACCCATGGAACAAATCCTTCAACAGGTATATGGTTCTAAAAGACTATCCTTATTGGATGGTTTTTCGAAGTACAACCAAGTCCTGACATCTCCTCCAAACCAACTTAAAACTACATTCCGCACTTCATGGGGCAACTATGCTTACAGGAAAATGCCCTTTGGATTGATTAATGTTGGTGCCACTTTCCAGAGAGCGATGGACATCTCTTTCCGAGGCTTAATCAATAAGTCCGTCGTAGTTTACTTAGATGATGTTACTATATTTTCTAAAAACAAAATTGATCATCTAGCTCATTTAAGAGCCGTTCTACAACAATGTCGTAAATACGACATTTCCTTGAATCCTAAAATATCCATCTTTGCAGTAGAACAGGGTAAATTCTTAGGATTTATTGTGTCAAGCAAAGGGATGATTATCGACCCCGAAAGGACTCAAGTCATCTCAAAACTCCCTCTTCCTACATCCAAAAAGTCTATGCAGTCTTTCTTAGGCCAGATAAACTTCGTCAGGAGATTCGTCCCCAGTTTCTCCGAAATGGTCAGACCTTTACAGAACCTAATTAAGAAAGATGCACAATATCATTTGGGACCTTTAGAAAGACAAGCGTTTAATGCAATAAAAAATGCCATAATAGACGCTCCTTCTCTCATGAGCCCCAACGTTTCCTGAGACTTCATGCTCTACACTTTTGCTTCTGACCGCGCCTATGCTGTTGTCCTAACTCAAAAGAACACTGAAAACAATGAAGTACCCATTGCCTTTATGAGCTCGGATTTCAAAGGCACTGAACTTAATTACCCAGCGGTAGATCAGCAAGCCTACGCTGTTTTCAAAGTAGTCAAGAACTTCTGGTCTTATCTTTTGAAATCTAGGACGAAAGTTATTGTCCCTTATCCAGCCGTTAAGAACCTGCTAGTGTAGAAAGAACTAGGTGAAAAGAGGGCAAACTGGGTTACTTCCTTACAGGAGTACGACATAGAAATTACTCCAGCTCAAATAGTGAGAGGCCAAGGGTTATGCAAGTTAGTTGTTGACTCAGCCGTAGGACAGCAAGAAGAAAACGATATGTCAAACCTAAGACAACACAATCAAAATGGAATCTGTTGTGCACAAAACTTTGTCAGTCCTTGGTATGACGACATAAAATTCTGTCTTGAACATGGGTCAACCCCCCTTCACCTGGATCCCACTAAAAGAAGAGTGTTGAGATTAAAGTCTACCTCCTTTCATTTGGTTAATGGTATTATGTTTTGTAAAAATTTTGATGGCGTACTGATGCGCTGTCTTGAGAAAGACGAAGCAGAAAAAGTCTTACTAGAGTTGCATGCAAGAAAAGCTGGTGGGAATTTTGGTGGTGACACCACTGCCCATAAAGTTTTGAGAGCCGGTTATTACTGGCCCATGCTTTTTAGATACGCCCATGCCTTGTTCCATAAGTGTATTATTTGTCAAAAAGCATCAGGGCGGTTACAAAAACCAGCCTTTCCTTTGCAGCCCGTTTCAGTAGACTCTCCTTTTCAGTAGTGGGGCCTTGATATTATAGGTCCAATCAACCTGCCATCCTCACTATAGCATAAGTTTATCATAACAACCACAGATTACTTTACCCGGTGGTCTGAAGCTGCCGCATTAAGAACTGTCAATACCAGTTAGGTAATTGCCTTTCTAAATTCGAATATTATCACTCATTTTGGTATCCCCGACTGTTTAGTGTTCGACAATGCTTCTTATTTTTTGTCCCTTGAGATGAGCGAGTTCACTTTAGAAAAAGGAATTAAATTGAAGTATTCCACCAGCTATTACCCCCAGGGAAATGGATTGGCAGAATCAACAAATAAGAATCTAATTAAAATCATCAAGAGAACGGTGGCTGAAAATCACAAAAACTGGCACAATGCACTGTTAAACGCAATCTGGGCTGATAGGGTAACACCAAAAACTGTTGTAGGTAACTTCCCTCTTTTTTCTCATTTATGGCAGAGAAGCAATTTTGCCACCACACATTCTTCTCCCTTCACTTCAGCTATCGCATAAAATACAAGAAGAAGACTGTCCCCCTTTGGAAAATTGAATTAACACTTTGATGAAGCTAGAAGAGGTAAGAGCCCAAGCTAAACGTAAGTTAGATCAACATCAACTAGTAGTTAAAAGCTGGTTTGATTCTAAATCTGCCTCTGATAGGAATTTCGAAGTAGGTGACCTCGTCTTGAAATGGGACAAACCGCATGAGGGAAAGGGAGAGCACACAAAATGTCAGAACTTATGGCTTGGACCATTTTTAGTTGCTGAGAAGTTGGGTCCCATCTCTTTTCGATTGCAGAATCTAGAGGGGTAGCCTGACACCTATCCGGTGAATGGCCAAGCTCTGAAAAGATATTTTGCTTGATGACAACTCTTTGTATATTATGTACATATTTTTCTTTTGTTTTCTTTTCTTTTGCTATTTTTGTTTTGATTTCTCCTTTGCGCTTATCAGTCTTTGTTTTTGGAAATACACATACCTGCATGCTGAGCTATTCGGACAAAGAAAACAGAAAATTCCTTCACTGAAATGACTGTTGAAAAATTGTATAAATATCAATTATATACTTTTAAAATTTACATCTGTGTTGGCAAAGACTGTTGTTTGAAAGAATTTAACTGATTTCGATCTCTGAGTAAAGCCTATCATGATCATCTATTATATTTTTACGCTATCCCTATTCCTTAAGGGACTGACTCAGAAGATGTCTCCTTGCCTTAGAAAGTTGGTTCTGTAAATAAACCATCGCTGGATCTTAATAAAGGACAGTTCTAAATTTTTTTTTTTGAGGTCTATAAGAAATATGTTAAAATATCATAATTTTCAGCGTCACCCCGCTCGATTATATATCTTTGAAAAACAAAATAAATCATCAAAAGAGCTGTGGGAAGTTCTTGTAAACATGTCAGGATGATGAACAGGTCTGCTGGCAGCGGGTAAATGCATGCATGATGCCAAGACAACTTCGTCGGGGTACTGAACAGGCCCGCTGGCAGTGAAGTAATGTCAGGTATATGAAAATTCATGAATATGAAACCTCTTGACCTTAAAATGTCCTTTATTCTGATCGAGAACTTCTTGGTAGGATACAGATATCAGAGTGGGTTAAATGGCAACCCTGTCGAGGCTATGGACACCTGCTGGCAGCAGTGGCTTTGTCAACAGTATTGGAGATTTTATCTTTAATATCGTGCCTCGCTTGTCTTAAGACTGTTATCAATTCTCATCCTTTAAACACTGCTGGAATATTTGATCATTGATGATGTTTATACAATTTTCTGGTTGTTGTTTTTGAGTTAGAATTTTCCTCATTATCCTAATCTGAATTTGTTCTTTTGGTAGAGATAACTGCTTCTACCAGTGTGTCGCCATTGTTGGCATCCAATTCGCATTTTTATACTATCCTTATAAGATGCCTACACCATTGTTTTGCAAACCTTGATTTCCGTCGCAACCTTTGCAATAAAACGACACTTTTTCGCGCATTTGCACACTTACCTTTGTTCTCCTTTTCACAACTGCAAGCGTGAAAACTTTGTTTTCGAAGTCACTTTAAAATCGTCACTGGATTTTTTGGTTACTCTTGTCTATGTGTTCATTTCATTTCCAATTTTTTTATAGTCGCACAATTGGCAAGGCTCCAAGATCTTTACTCATTTGGCATTCTTTAATTGTTAATATGACTTCATTTTTTACAAGACTGTGATGATATTCTTATGATCAAGTTTGTGATGCATTGGTGGTTTGATTTCTATATAGTCTTTCATCGATTACCTTGACACATTGGTTTCATGAAAACACATTGACATTGTGGTGTGAACATTTCATTTCATACATATTCGAATATGATCGAACCCTTGGTGTTGATTTTGAATCATTATTTTTGTTTTCAAACTATGCTAAAACTATTGCTTGCGCAAATGTTTGGTCCATTTACCATATATTTCATTGATTGTTTAAATGGCATGGTTTTTAACATATCTAATGGTGATTTGAATCGTTATATGCGTCGTCGGTTGTACTATGAGAAATGACTGTTTTGCATGGGTTGAACTAGCTCCACCACCTTCGCACATTCGGTCATTAATGCTTGCCCCCTATCCCGTTCACCCCTGGTGTTTTCGGGTAAGCCTGTGAGCGTTCTTCCCTTGTGTATACTCTGTTCAAACCCTAGCCCATTTACCTCGCTCACCGTGTTCTCCTGTCTATGACACCGGTGGTGTGCATAGAGCCAAATGGTAGCCAAACTCTGTTGCTATTCGATAATGCCCGTAAGGATTTAGAAAACAGTGGTTGGCTGGTGTTTATACAGAGGTTTAAGGGTTTCAACCTTTCGGTTGACCAACAATTATCCGTCACCTTTGAAGGGTGCAGGGCTAAAGTCAGTGACATACAGCTTGAGATGAATGAACAATTCTTAAGCTCTGCTACAGCACTGTCAGCTACAGGTCAAAGATGGTTTAAAAACTCCAAAGTCGACGAGGTGTCGTGGCCATTACTATTCGTATCATGAAAGGTTGTGTCCTGTGATAAAGGTATGCCTATTTCTACCCTCAAACCCAGGTGGCACGATCTTTTGGTAATTTTTAAACAGTTCGTGACCTGTGAAGGTCGGTATGGCTTGGTATTCTTGTATCACCTCCGGTTATTGATGAATTTCATGGGTTATCCTTTGAACATGCCACATTACTTCTTGTGTAGTATTTACAAGATGTCTAAGAGATTCAAGCACGAGAAGGCTGATAGCATCCTTTTTCATCATGGCTTGATTAGACTCATCATCGTCCACCATTTGAGCCGTCATGGTGATAATTGGAAAGTCTTTCTATCTAGAAATGGCTTTGCTAATCCAGAGTCTACTCAAATCGACAAGGTTGTGGTCAGTGAGACTATGGTTGAGCCAGCCGTGCCATTTCATGTCCTTCTATCCCCTGTCAAACCCCCAGTTTGCCCTGACTTGGACCTACCCGATGCCTTGGTTAAACCATGTGCTAAGGATGATATTAAGGCCGTCAAAATACCTATGAGGAAGAAAGACAACAATGATACTATTGTCGACAGAAGGGGTAAGAAAAATGATCGATTTATATCAAGACTCACCCAGAACAAGCCTAAACAGAACATCGACCAAAAGCCCATAGTGCTGAGTGAAGACTCGGATTCCGATATTGAGCGTTTCCTTGCTGAGGAGTATCCCTATTCTCATGGCCTATGCTCTAAAGAACCCTATGACTATGTCTCTAACTTACCCCCATGCCTCAAAAACGATCCTAACTACCCGGGAATCAAGCTGCACAAGGAAATCCATGGTAATCTGAACAAACCCTCACCTATGATGCCAAATCCCGAGAAACCATCATGCATCCAATGTAATGCTTGGCTAGAGAGTTATTATACTGACATTCCCTTGTTGCAATCAAAGATCAAATCGTTAGAGGAGAAAGTTACAGTGTTGTCAAAAGAAAGAGACAGGTTTCAAGCTAATGACAAGAAACAAAAAACCACTGGTTCAATTGTCTTCAGGAACGTCGAAGCCGCAACGACCTTCATCAATTCCAAGTTATCATGATCGAATCCTTTGCTTATTGTTCAGGTATGAATTTCAATATTAATTTCGTTTTATGAGTTGGTTTGGATTAATATAACCGATTGGATTTGCTTTCAATAGCTCTGTTCGTTTGGATTCAAAATGATTTTGTTGCTTTCATTTTACCAAAACAATTTCGTTATGAATCATGAGTGGGAAATTTGTTGCTAAATTCGGACACAACTATGATTTAGTTAATGAGATTTTATTATTCTCAGTTTAGTATAAATGATTGATTTGTTTTTTATTTTCTTTGGATTGCTTTTTGAAATAATTCTGTATGGATAGTCGATTGAGGTTTAATCTCGGTTAAGTTCTGTTTGTTTCTAAACAATCCTGTTGAATTTGATTTACCAGAAGTGATTCTTTTTTAGTTTTCTCGTTTGGATTATGATTGCATTCGACCTGTATAAAAGATTGGTTTGCTAAAATATTGTGGCGATTGATACGATTTTGCATAATGGTTGTGTCGGCTCCAAAATGTTTCGATTCGTTCCTATTTGATTTGATTTGCAAACAATTTCTGCGTGTCTTGAGTTAGCACGATTACTTGTGTGAGTTGGATTGGTATCGAAAATAGATTTGATGCTGCTCTGTTAGTTTTGATTTTCAAAAAACGATTTTGTCATGCTCAGGTTGACATATTTTATCTCTATTGAATTCATATGAAAAACTTGGCTAATAATCCGTTTTGAAATTGATTCAAGTGATGATTTCATTGGTTCCCCAACTATCAATCGATTCTGTCTGCTCCTAATTGGCAATAATAAACGTTTGACAAATCCCACATATCCTGTTATCAATTGATTAATTCAATTACAATTTCATTTGTTTCAAATTAGCATACAAGTTTTGATTTATTGTGGTTCGTTTGGTTTCCAATTAGCAATTAAATAGTTGTTTAAAAAGTTTGAATATAACTCTTTAAGTTTTGGATTGATTTTAAAACGATTATGTGCTCAAATTAGACCAGCTACAGAATCGCCAGATTCTGTAGCTAGTCTTAAAAATTAGATTTTTGTCAATTTTATCAATAAAATATCCTCTAATCTTGTCTATTTTTGTCCCCTTTCAGGTGCATACGAATTACAATGATCAATGGGACATGCTGTGGCAGTTTGAGAGATGTTTTTGTGATACAGTTTTATTATAGGTTGTTAGTTTTAGCCAGGCTTGGGAGATTATCCCCAGATTTTTTGTAAATTGTTTTGATAATTCCCACAGGGATGTTTTACCCTGTGGGAAGTCTTTAAATACTTGTTATTTTTTTCAAAAAACCATCATCATCACTGTGGGAGAACCAAACTATGGATTTATGATACAGATTGGGATGAAAGTTGATGTCTTGTAACAGCTTTCGCTTTCAATATATCAAACTTTTGTTTCAGATTTTATTCATATCAGTTTTTAATCAGTCATCAACTACTTTAGCTATCATGATTCATTGCATGTTGATGTGATTTGATTTATATGTTGTCCATATCTGATCTCTCTTATTTAAAAAATACAACAACCACTCTATTTCAATTTAATGAATACATGTTTATCTTTTTCATTAATTGAATTGTTATGTACAAATTTTGCACAAGGATTTATCTGACTACGATGATTTGTAAATTATAAGATTGCTGTAATTTTTTATGTCTTGTTTGTCCTGTCATTTATATTTGAAGAGCACAACTACTTCTAGTTTACGAGAATATCGTGGAGAATCCGGTGCGGGTTTCCTCCCTCCGGATAACTAAAACAACTATTGCATACATGACAAACCTGAAACGTTACTTTAGGTCAGTTTGTTATTTGTTATTTGATAGTTAATTTGTTAGTATAATATAAGTAGTTTAGATAGATATATGTATAGTTCAGATTTGTAGTTAGAGTTATTATTTTAGTTGCTTAGCTTAGATAGTTCTTTTTTATTTAATTTCTTTCTCATAAAATTATAAAAATAAAAAAACAATAGTTTCGTTGTCTTAGGACAGATTACAAATGACTTTTGCAGGTTTTTGTTTAAATCTGTAATCTGTAAATATTGTATATTTGTAATTGGATCTGATTCTATTGGTAATTGAACATTTAATTTTATAGAATTATAGTTGTATAATTTAGGTAATAGATTGTATATATGTTTTTTAGATTTGTTATTTCGTTTTCTTTAATTATTGTTTTCATTTAGATTAGTTCCTTAGTGTAGTTTTCTTTTGTTTTCCTAGGACTTAGATCGGCTAACGGAGCCGCTAAACCCGTCAGGGTGGGTCATCCCAAACGGCTTGGGTTATTTAGACAACCCCGGACTGGATCCACTCTTCCAGTTGGCGAGCGTTCAATTTCGCCCGTCAACACCTATAAATGGCTTCGATATTGGCATTTAGAAAAAAGTTCCATATAATGCAAAAATAGAAAGACCCTTCTCTTCATTGATACTTACATTTATATATTTTTCAAAAATTATTCATTTTTTGTTTCTTGAAGCAACCATTCCTTGGCTCCTTTGGTTACTAAAACCTAAAGTAACTTAAAAAAAACCTTAGAATAAAACAAAGTGATTAAAATAAAAATATGTTATGTATTCCTTTGATCCTTTTCTTAGATATAGGCATCCCATATTTCATAGATTGGGTAATGTTTCACTACATGTGGGAATACCAGTTGTTTTAGCCCTACTTTATACATGACTATCTCTTGTGGTATTTAATCCATTTCCTTGTGCAACATATTCAAAAAATAATTTATGAGAAAGTCATCCCATATTTCATAGATTGGGTAAAGGTTCACTACATGTGGGAATACGACTTGTTCTAGCCCTACTTTATACATGACTATATCTTGTGGTATATGATCCATTTCCTTGTGCAACATATTCAAAAAATAATTTATGAGAAAGGTTTCATTTTGAATAGTGACAAACAACTTCAATCTTTCACTAATCACCATTGGTGCTTGCTCAATGACTAGTTGTTCATGTTTAATATTATCTTCAAGAGAGATCATTACATATTGTACTAGTAATAGTACTTCTATTCCACCAAAGGAAGGAATGTTACACTCATAAGTTATCAATTTAGTAGCTTGCTATAGTTCGTGATACTTGTTAAAAGTATGATCAACATCTTTGCCTAACTTGACACAAACATACTTACAATTTTTAGGAACCATCTCATGGAGATCCATCTCTTTGTTTCTTATTTTTAGAATTTCCTATGGGGCATCAACATATTATTTCTTCCATTATTATGATTGAGTTGAAACCTATTTCTACTCCTTGTTGCTTCATTTTTTTCTTTGCTACCTTGTTGGTGAGTTTAAGTAAATCCATGGAACATTGTTGTATGTCCTATAAACTTTTACAAAATAATATTTTAACTATATTTAATTCATCCTATATTTCAAAAGAACAAGCCTTGAATGCAGTGATGTTTTCCTTCTTTTCTTTGTGATAAGTCAATTGATTCTCAATAAAGGCTATCCTCCTTTTGTTTTCTTCAAGCTCTCTAACTAAGTCCTGCACATGGGAGGTATTGGCCTAGGGAAAAGTTTCCATTGTTGAAGTTGTTGCCAATGTATCTTTACATGTTCCATCCCATACTACAATCTTTGTAGTAATCACTATTTCCAAGTCTACAATAATATTTTCTCTTTTGTGAGTTTGTCTCACAATTTCCCTTTTCTTCTTATTATATTAAAATTCTTCTAAGCTAACAATCGTTTCTTTATGTTCACCTAAATTTCCTAGTTCCATACTTGTTGGTAAATGTCCACCTATTATTCATGGGTGAGGAGATACGTCTATAATATGAGCATGAGTCACAACCATATGGTTAGAATTTTCTTCTCCTTTAGGGTTTGCATTTTCTTTACTCTCCTCTTCCTTGCTCCTTAATTCCTCTTCTTTCCTGAGTCTTTCAACCTCAACTTCTTCTTCTCTCTTCACATTTCTTCAACTAACGCCTTTTGTTCTTACTTTTTCTCAGACTCGTTTTAGCTTTGGATTCATCTTCTTTTCTCTTTTCCTCCACTACTAGTTTGGCTTTGGACTCTTCCTCTAACTTTTTATTTTCTTATTCAACATCTTCATTTGATTTTCTTTTCTCTTTTGTTTCTTTGGCATCTACATTTTCATCTTTTGTTCTTATTCCTTCTCTTTTATCTATTCTTCCCATCTTATTTTTCATTGTTGTATTTTATCTAAAACTTTATCATATGTAGTTTCCATTATGTTGACTCGTTCCTCTTTGTTGATATAGAGAGGGGGGTGAATCAGTATCAAGTACAATTTAAAACTTTTTTCAAGTTATACTTAAACCATTCAATTATATTCAATGAGCAATGAACAATAGTATAAGAGTTACACCAATACACCAGAATACGCCATGCACAATATATGAGAAATAATCAATAGTTATTGTTCAAGGGAAGTAATGACTTCCAGAGGTAGCTACAACTTCCAAATGTAAAGGGAGGGATAAACCTCCAAGAGGAAGATATAATCATCCAATATCAAGAGAGAGTTGAACTCTCCATCCTTTCCCCTTCCTTCCACCCAAGAATATATGAGAGATAATAAAACTTTACATTAAATCATCATCATCAACCAATAATCACATAGATCATGATAATGCTTCATGAGACTTCTTCAATTTCTGGAATTCTTCAATTCTTGGAGTACTCTGATCGTATAGATAACATTACTCAATTTATTCTCTGAAACTCCTCCAAGTTTCACTCCTTGAATCCTCCTCAAAAAGAAGTTATAGAAAGAATGGTAGACTTTATTCAATTCTGGTCTATTCAAGAGAGTGAACTTGCACAGAATTCCCCGCGCTCAATATTTAACATCCGATTCTGAAACTTGCACACAAGAAACTATAGTCCGTACTATTTCCAATGAAAATTTTCCCACATCATTTGGATTCTCTATGAATAATTTATGATTGTTTTACCCAGAACACCTGTTTATTGACTAGCTTTAGGACTGGTCACAAAGCCTATCTTCCATAGAGTGTATCTCCATAATTATAGCGAATCAAGAGCTGAAATTTTTACCACAGGTACCTTGATATGTCTTCTCAATACCATATAAATTTAACCATATGAATCATTCTATAAAAAAAAGTTATAGCAAAAATGGTAAGATGACCTGAAAATAACATACCTTAGAACACATCACCAAAAGACTTCATCCTCCCTTGAAATGCGACCTTATTTACTTCTGATTTTCTTTGAAATTCAACTTATATCAAATGAATGTATAATGATGTGTATTTATACCATTTGTGTCACTTCCTTTTAAAATTAGGGCCAACCTGACACTTTCTTATTTTGTAATTTTTTTCTTTAATTATGTTCAGGGCCTACATGTACTTCCCTCTTCAATTCACTTTGTCATCTTCAAAAATTTATTTCTCCTCAACCATAAGGATCCACGTGACATGCCACATACCACCGGAAACAACATGATGTATACTATCCATCCATGGGTTTTGTATATGCATGTGCATTGTCCTTCATGTCCAAATACCTTCAACAATCTTGCGGTCCAAAACCCATGACTAGGATTGACATCAATGACAACAACCAATCTTCCAAGAATATCCCCCTTTGCCATTGATGGAAACACTCATTCTCCACCTATCATCATGATCCCAATTTCTCTCCCCCTTTTACATCAATGGAAAAGGTTAGGGCTGCTCCCCCTAAGTTTAATGAAAAGATGTAACTCTCTTCTTTGGGGCTGCTCCCCCTGAACATGTGGCACTCAATAATACTTCATCCTTATTTTTGGTCTTTGGGACTTTTTCTTCCTTAGAATCCTTTTGTGTGGATTTTGTCTTCTCTCTCTTCTTCATGTCTAGGATGTATATGTTGTTTGCTCTTCCTGTTGCAGTTGCAACCAATCTTCCTGAGTTATTTTCTATGATTTTACATTTTCGGGAGTCAAATGTAAGAGTGTATCCTTGATCACACATTTTACTAACACTGAGTAGATTATGATTCAAGTTTTCAACCAATAGAAGATTCTTTTCTTTTAAATTTTTTCTTCCAAGCTCTACTACATCTTCTCCAAGTATTTTGGTAGATGAGTCATCTCCAAATGCAACATTGCCATCCTTTATCTTCAAGCTGATGAATTTGTCTTGATCCCCGGTCATCTGTGAAGAACATCCACTGTCTATGTACCATTCATCTTCTTCTTTACATTCTTCATTGGTTAATGCTCTTCGAAAATCTTCATGGTTTGGAATCTCTTTCCTTCTCCATATTGTGGTTGGCATAGGGACATATTCATTCATATATATGCAATCTCGTGCTTTGTGACCAAGATAATTGCATTTGTAGCATACCATATTTTTGTCCATCAATGGGTAAAATGAATTATAACTTTTGTTGACAAATCCATGATTATTTCCATATCTTTTGTTTACACCATTCATGTTTCTTGCGTATTTGTTCCTTTCATTGATTTTGCAATTAATTGCCTTATGTCCAAAATGTTTGCAAGTATAACAATGACCAAGAAAGAAATTTTGATACCTGGGAGTAAGTGACCTTCTTTGTGATGTAGTCCATCTGGGTTCATGATATACTCTTTTGTAGTTTCCTTCATACTGATTGAATCTTCTTTGATTCTTGAAGGTAGGATGTCTTCTTGGATATTCATCTCTTTTATAATAATTCCTTCTTTCTGGTATCCTGGTCCACTTCTCATCAACTCTCTGTGTAGCTCTTTCTTCAACCTTCTTGTTGGTATTTACATCTTCTTTGTATGAAGTTTCACCCATGCATCCAAGATGTGTTAATTATTTTTGCATTTGAGAGTTTCTTAAGCTCTTCCTCAATGAGACAACTTCTTGTTCAAGTTTCTCACAATCTTCTTCTTTCTTTATCATTTGGACCTTCTTTACTTCTGTTATTCTTCTTGCTTCTTCGAGTAGAGTTTTCAAGGAAATGATTTCTTCTCTTAGTTTCTGAAAGTCTTCTAATTGTTTCTTTAAGCTTACAACTATCTTTTCAAAACTACCCAATTCACTTCTTAGTTTTCTACGCGTGTCTTTGAGCTTGCTATTTTCAATCTCAACATGCTTCAATTTTTTAAGATTCTCATCTTCTTTTTGAATCATTTCTAATTCATGATTTTCTTCTTCTTCATTGCCATCTCTTTCAATCCTTGGATGGGGACATTCAAATTCAACATGTCCTACTCCTTCACAATTAAAGAAAAATAACTGACCTCTATTTGAAACGTGAGATGTTGTAATATTCTTCAACTTCTTCTTCTTCTTCCGCTTCTTCCCTTGCATAAAGTTCTTGTAGCTTGTCCCAAATATATTTTGCTAATGCACATGATCCCACCTTGGATTTCACTGAATCTGTCAATCCATCCAGGATGGTATCTATCGCTAGTTTGTTGTTCATTTTTGCTTCCTTCAGAGCTGCAGTATTTGGTTTCTTCAAAGCATTGTATCTTGAAGCAACTGAGAACCAAACATCTACCCCAAGAGCTTTCAAGTAAATTAACATTCTATTTTTCCAGTATTCAAAATTGCTTCCATCAAATGGTCGAATCCCATTTGGAATGTTGCCTTCCATTTTTGCATAGGATCTTCCTTCCAGTGGTTAAACTGTACTGAAGGTAACCCAATTTGATACCAATTGTTGATACTGAGAGGGGGGTGAATCAGTATCAAGTACAATTTAAAGCCTTTTTCAACTTATACTTAAACCATTAAATTATATCCAATGAGAAATGAACAATAGTATAAGAGTTACACCAATACACCACAATACACTATGCACAATATATGAGAAATAATCAATAGTTATTGTTCAAGGGAAGTAATGACTTCCAAAGGTAGCTACAACTTCCAAATG
>SNQJ01S0005416.1:461244-472571 GCA_010110895.2 Picea sitchensis | reverse complement strand
AGAAATAATCAATAGTTTATTGTTCAAGGGAAGTAATGACTTCCAAAGGTAGCTACAACTTCCAAATGTAAAGGGAGGGCTAAGCCTCCAAGAGGAAGATACAATCCTCCAATATCAAGAGAGAGTTGAACTCTCCATCCTTGACCCTTCCTTCCACCCAATAATATATGAGAGATAATAAAACTTTACATTAAATCATCACCATCAACCAATCATCACATAGAATTTGATAATGCTTTCTGCGACTTCTTCAATTTATACAATTCTTCAGTTCTTGGAGTACTATGATCCTGTATATAACATTACTCAATGTATTCTATGAAACTCCTCCAAGTTTCACTCTTTGAATCCTCCTCAAAAATAAGTTATAGAAAGAATGGTAGACTTTATTCAATTCTAGTCTATTCAGGAGAGTGAACTTGCACAGAATTCCCCGCGCTCAATATTTAACATCCGATTCCAAAACTTGTACACAAGAAACTACAGTCTGTAATATTTCCAATGAAATTTTTCCCACATCATTTGGATTCTTGATGAATAAGTTATGATTGTTTTACCAGGAACATATATTTATTGACTAGCTTCACGACTGGTCACAAACCCTATCTTCCACAGAGTGTATATCCATAATTATAGTGAATCAAGAGATGAAATTTTTACCACATGTACCTTGATATGCATTCTCAATACCATATCAATTTCACCATATGAATCATTCTAAAAAAAAAATTATAGCAAAAATGGTAAGATGACCTGAAAATAACATACCTTAGAACACATCACCAAAAGACTTCATCCTCCCTTGAAATCCGACCTTCTTTACTTCTAATTTCCTCTAAAATTAAACTTATATCAAATGAATGTATAATTATGTGTATTTATACCATTTATGCCGCTTCCTTTTAAAATGAGGGCCGACCTGACACTTTCTTATTTTGTAATTCTTTTCTTTAATTATCTTCATGGCCTACATGTACTTCCTTCTTCAATTCACTTTGTCATCTTAAAAAAATCATTTCTCTTCAACCATGAGGATCCACGTGATGTGTCACATACCACCGGAAACAACATGATGTATATTGTCCATCCATGGGTGTTGTATATGCATGTGCATTGTCCTTCATGTCCAAATACCTTCATCAATCTTGCGGTCCAAAACCCATGACTAGGGTTGACATCAATGATAACAACCAATCTTCCAACACTCTTCTCATTCCTCGGGAGCATAGGGACATGGACACTTAATTTGGTTAGAATGATTGGATACCACTTTCTTTGAATCATGTCTTGTGAATTTTTCTTCTCCAAAATTAAACTCTAATATAGCTTTAGCCTCTGTCCTAGAGTAAGTGCAATTTTCAATACCATACATTCCAATTTCTAATGGATAAGAAGGGAAATTTTTCTTTTGATCCTTGTTCAATGAAGTATTGAACCCATCCAAAATTATTTGATATGCTATTTCTCCAATGGCTAATCTATCATGGAAAATTTTTGGAAGAAGACGCGAGAAGTATTAGCCATGTAGATCCTTATGTGTTTATGTTCAACATTAATATACCAATCTCTAATTGACCTTATTAAATTCATAGCTTCCTTTGATAGTTTGGGGGTTGGCTTACAAAATAACTATGAAAATAATGAAGAAGTGAAGTGGTCACATATCTTAGTAAATGCCATTTGTAATTGTGTTCCGAGTCTTGACAATAAACATGCACATGGATTTTAGTTGGATTCAAATTCCACATGAACCTTGAGAAGCCATGTAGAATCTTTGAGGATCAACATAAGAGGAATCTCTAAAACTAGTTATTGCATATAACGTTTCAATTGAAATGATTGATTCCTAGTTGAAAAATTGTCCTTTATTGACTATCTCATGCATAAGTGGGACCCAAGCTTCCTTGTAATGTGAAACATCCTTTTCTCCATATAATATAGTAATCGTGGTAATAGTATATCTGAAAGGTTCCAAGAGGAAATGATTTGGATATAGTTTTGTATCTTGAACTTTAAATATACTATCTAATATCCACCATTTACCAACCTCCTTTGGATAATATTTAGGCTCACTGAATTCATCCACCTAGTTAGTGGTCAATGCTACCTCAAGTCGTAAAAAATTATAGTATCCTCTAATTTTTTCCTTGAAAAGAATCAATACAACTTCATTCTTCATTGAATATAGTTCCATTATCCAAGTTGACATGATCAACAATCCATTTTATCATCTCAACACAGGGTAATACAGTAGGTATGGCTACTACATTATGAAGATGTGACCTTTGAATGTCTCATATGCATAGAAGTGTAGATATTCTTCATCTCCTTGTAATCCAAATGACATAAGATATATTTTTTCTTTGAAAACCCAATATATCTCCTCCCACTGAGGACTATTTTTTAATCCTATGTAACTGGAGGTTTTAGAGAAGTTATTCCTATTCGGATATTTATGCTCTCCCACCAAAGAAGATTCTTCTACTATGGCCTCTTTATTCTTCTTTTGATTAGATTTATTTTTGGGAGACATTTTATTTGCACATGGACAATTAGAGTGATCCAAACACCAATCAATGTAAACCATTCAATTATTAGTGATTATTAGTGATTATAATTAGCTTGATGATAAATTTTCATGTTCTAAGGTTTGCATGTTGAGGCGTGGTGGTTTACTACAATTTAGAGGAAATTAAATTTCAAGGTTGGTAGTACATGTTGTAGGAATCCATTCAAGACCAAAAATATATGTATGCATGCACATGTTATAAAATCAAAGAATAATGGTCATCACTCTTATGAAATGATAATGGAAATTCACTAGCTTAATACCTCTTTCAAATGCTTATTAGGAAATTGGTTTTTATTTACAGGGTTT
Source organism: Picea sitchensis (assembly GCA_010110895.2). Taxonomy (NCBI): domain Eukaryota; kingdom Viridiplantae; phylum Streptophyta; class Pinopsida; order Pinales; family Pinaceae; genus Picea; species Picea sitchensis. The sequence goes on along the minus strand of SNQJ01S0005416.1, from coordinate 469,693 downwards.
GAACTAAGATAAAATAAATGCTAACATGGATGAATAAAAGTGATTTCTTAAGTTATTTACAAATTCGCTATCCAGATTTAATAATCAATTAAATAATATATTTCTTGTCTTTTTAATTTCAAAAAATATAGAAAGTTAAGATTAGAATTGCCTGGAAGTATAATCTTGTGTGTTGGTGAAGGTGGGGTTATTAGACTTGAAGGATTGGGAAATTTGTGCCCAAACAATACTCAGGTGACCAAATTTTTGAATGCTCCATCATTCTCCATATCAAGTAAACATAATGCATTTGATGTAAGGTGCTTTGATGATATACATATTCTATACACTATTGTAATGATTGTGCATGTTGATGAAATTCCTTTTAGGTAATTGTGAAAGATTTAGAAGATCATTGAAAGGAACTGTGTATTGAATTCATATGATTAGGTGCATGACGAAAACCATTTGGGAATCTCTAGGGATTTTCAAACTTTCTTTTTGAAGGTTTAAATTTTGTTGAACACTTTTTGGGGTGACTTAAGAGCTAGCTCATTGAAAGGTCACCAAAACCCCTTAGGGAGAATTAAAATTTGAACTTTTGCAACTACTCAAAGTATTTAGTAAATATAGAAAGTTAGAAATTTAAGAATACTCCAAAATCATTGGAAAGATGATTATCTCCTTTTCCTTTTCATGGGGAAATTTTTTAAAAGAATAATAGTATGTCTATGAAAACTTTAGGGTAAATGATAAGTTTGAAGCTTCATTCATTTCCAAAATTAAATACATGAACATAGAAGATTAAGGATTTTGGGATTGTCTTCAACAATGAACTTCTAAAATTTCTCAAAGGATTCAAGAATATATGAAATTTGAAGTTACAAAATGCCCCAAAAGGCTTTAGGATTCATTGGAACTTAAAAAGTTTGAAACAGTTTGAAAAGGTTTTGACATAATTCCTTTGAAAGAAAAAATAAGATGCTACAAAAGTTTTGAATACTTTGAAAAATTTGAACTTTGAAAAAGTGTCAAAGTCTTTCCGGATCTTGTTGAAAAACAAACTTTAGAAAATGACCAAAAGACGAATAAAAAATATCCTAAAGTCCCTTTCAAGGATTTATTGATAATGAAAATTTGAAAACCCCTGAAACTTTATGGGAAAAATGAGAGTTACTTTTCAAATAGACCCAAAATGAATTTTTTTAAAGAAAATTGAAATAAAACAAAATTGATTCTAGACCAAATGAGTTAAAAGCCGATTTTTTTTTTACGAAGGCATGGGCTTAAAAAGTATTTAATAAATGAACAAAGAATTGCCTTAATACTTCTTCATGGAATACAACATACAAGAAACAAACTTTAAAAATTGCGCACCAAGCTCCAAAGGAATTATGAAAAGATAATCAAAATCAAAATCAAACATAGTGCAAAAGTACAAAATTCATAAGTTTCAAAGAAGGGGTCCTGAAATCAAAAAAAAAAATGGGAAGTTGTTGAGGGATGGACATTATAACACCATTCAATACCAAGTAAGTTGAGCACAAACATGTGCCTTGAGTTAGTGTACAACTATCAACATTGCCCAATGATATAATAATATGCACATCATTTGGAAAGAGAATTACCCTTGCCATGATAATGATCATTTCAATCATTTCAATGGTTATCCTTATAAGCAAAGCATTGTCCATCCTACATGTGTTTACTAATATAAGCTATCCTTTTTTCCTTGAAAAAAAAACAGAACTTCTTATTCATAACAAAGAAAAATATGTAACTTTTTATACAAAATCTGTAAACCATGGAGTAATAAATATTGATGTTCTCCTCTAAAACGAGGGACCTCCTCAAAGACTTTATGATAATCAAGTAGATTGTAAAATAGAGCAATAAAGAAACTTTAGAACATAGAGATATCTCATGTTTATTTGTCCATGTCGAGTGGATCCACTAGTACAAATATGAAGAGGGAGGCCAATACCCATTAAAATGGTATATGATCACACCAACTTTAACATAGATTATCTTAGGTGGTGAGAGTGCAATTTTGAAAAAAACACCCACCACCATCAACTTAATCTAACTACTTTAGAACTGGCTTCTTCACTCCATTAGTGATTATATAAATTAATAGGAACTAATTAATAATTATGATGAATAGTACACCAAGTTTGTATAAATACTAATCCACCCACAATATGTAATTAGGATGAGAGAGGAACGCAATTCTTATTAATATACTTTCTAATTTCTTCAACATTTCATAAAGTTTGAAAGTTTCTATTTAGATTTTTATTTAATTGTTATCTTTCATTCAATGCACATTAGAATTGCCCAACTCGGAGGTGGCCTCTTAGCAGAAAGACTATATGTTAGACAGAGTGCCTACGGTTGGGTGGAGCATTGCTCTTACACAGTGAGTTGCTCAAGAACGAGAAAGTTTATGATTACTTACTAGTATGTAAATACATGTAGCTTTAACCATTATTAATACTACTACTATCTTAAGCACACACTCATATAATTATCATTTTCATAACAACAACAATATGTTAATATGCACTTATTACTAACAACGTTTTAATATCTATGACTAAAATTTTAAAGTATAATTAATAAAATATTAATGTCTAATTAAAATGATTGAAACCATGAAAGATCATTTTAAGTTTTAATATTTAACTGAACCATATTAATGATACAATGAAAAAGTCATTATTAAATATGAACCATCCTTATGTCACCTTCTACATATGAACGTGAATTTTTAATTTTTGTGTCAATATGGTCATCTTCATGTCATACTCGTAGGCTCAAGCTCACAAGAAAAGGATAATTCAAAAGAAAAACATTTCCTCACTTTGGGATGGAGATGAAAAAGTAACTTTTGATTTTTATGACGTCCTCTCCATTATGACGTCCTCTCCATTGGGATGGAGATGACAAAGTGGGACAAAGTCACTTTTGACTTTTAAGACCTTGATTTAATTCAAAGCAAAAACATCTCATCCCTCCCCATTGGGATGGAGATGGAAAAGTGGAAAAAAAAAGTAACCTTTGAATTTTATGACCATTTTCACATTTGTTATATGCTTACAACTTTTCTTTTTAAGGGGAAGCATATAGGGAGATCGAGGTTACGGGAAAATTATGATGAGATATGTGGTCATATGTGTTATATTTTGTAGGATATCATGTTGTTGACGAAACATGAAGGAGTGTAAAGGCCAAAGGATTTGTCCACGCCAATCCATGGTGATTGTTTAAATTGACAATGACATGTACTATGGTATCATTATTAATGAAAAAACAATATTGGGAAATAATTTTCTTTCTTATAAGGATTCTTACTTAATTATATCATTCTAATGACACGTACTATGTATCATTATTAATGAAAAAACAATATTGGGAAATGATTTTCTTTCTTATAAAGATTCTTACTTTAAATGATATCATTCTATTCTTTTCTGATTATTATGATGATGATCGATTGGATTATTTGTTTAATGATTTATGCATTTTGTTTCCAATTATTCTTTGTGCTAATGTTAAGTTGCTTTCCTGGATTATTGTTATGGTATCTTGATACCTTGATACTCAAGGGAGTAGGTTTTGAGTACATTATAAATGTATCAAAACATAAATGACAATGTTTAAGCATTGTGGTTTTTGGAAGAATTCTATGAACTTTAATTTCATAAATTTGAAGGTAAATTTTCGATAAGGAATAGTCAAATTAATTGTCTGTATATCATAGTGAAGCATTACAAGCACAAACAATTATGAAAGAATTTTTATTATAATATGGGATATTTGGCACTAAAAAACCTTTTATTTTTAGGATAAATTTTAATATAAATTAAGTTAAAATGGACGTAAATTTAAGTTAAACCATGAAGAATTTTTGCTCTAAATATTTAAACCCTCCACTCACCACCTCATTAAAAAAAATACAATGGATCTATTAGAACTTTGACCATTGTTTAGTCAAATTCCAGCAAAGATGAATTGAAATAGTCGTTTAGGTAACCTTTATCAAACATCATTTGTTAGTGACTTAATCAGTGATCAACTTTGAGAGAACATTACAAAATGATTACTATGAATGTAGCTCAACAAGGGACATTAAATGCATGTGTTTTATGTGGATTATTAAAATAAAGTTCATGGATTTAGCTATCACAAATTTACACATGATGAGTAAGGGCAAGGGAATTTTTCACATATGAGGCTTTGTCTAAGATTGTAGGTCCTCCTATTGTTCAATGCCTATATTTTGTCTCATTTTCAATTTGTTTTGTCTCATTCTCAAGCTCAAGTGGGTCCCAGGTAGATGGTAGCAAGGTTGGGACCAGAACTAGGGCTATGTCATTTTCAGTATAGGATACTACAAACTCTATGGTTTTGGCAGTGTACATAAGGAGTGTTGTGGGAGGGAGACACACATGGAATGTTAATATGGATTATAACATATGTTAATATGTATTATACTAATATGTTAATTAGTACTATAATTTGAACCCTTACATGGTGATGGCGATGATGACAATGATGATGTAGAGTACAATGACAAAGATGATAATAGTAATGAGGATGATGAGTATGATGATGCTTCTGATGATGATGAAGATGATGATGATGATGAGAATGATGAGTAATATTACAAGCATGATGATAATGATGATGAAGATTACAATGATGACGATCATCATCATACTCATATTCATTTTCATTGACCTCAATGTCATCATACTCTTCGTTGTCATTATCATCATCGTTGTCATTGGTATTGTTTTCAATGTCATCTTCATCATTTTCATCATCATCATCAATGATCATCACCATTGTTGTAATCATGATACTCGTTTTATTCATCGATCTCATCCTCATCATACTCTTCATCATCATCACCACATAAGGGTTCAAACACTCCATAATACCTCTTTACATGGTTTCATGAGGGTGTGTGTGTAATCATTGAATAAGGAATTTTTTTTTATCTGGAGTGTTCATTAGAGGTAAGCACTTTTGACATCCATTTGATGTACCCCCTATTCAAAGTGAGTAGCAAGTGAATGAATCAATAAAACATAGTTCATGTTTTCAACTGGTGCAAGGGTTTCAATGTAGTCTATGTCTTTTTTCTAAGAAAATCCTTTATCCAACAAATTATCCTTATGTCTTTCAACAATACCTTTAGATGTGAATTTGGTCTTATAGACCCACTGACATTTCACCACATTGTTTCCTTGCAGTTAAGAAACTGAACCCCATGTGTCATTCCTCATAAATAAATTATACTCATTTGCTATAACACTCTCCCAATTAGGTCAACCATGTGAATTTGTGCATATGTATATGAATCACATCTCTCTAGCACACATGCCACTATAGCAACACCACCATGCTATTTTTGACTTATGGTTTTCCTTGAGTCAGTTATGTTTCATTCATCAACTCTAGCAACTTCAATCATATTGGTGTCCCATCTAGGAAGGAAACAACCAAATTTTTAATGAGTTCCTATACTAAGATTATTATTTGTCAATTAAACAAGGGTACCAAAAATTGTAGTTGATTTGGTTATGGAGGGTTGACTACTGGTCGATCTAGTCAAAGAAGTTGACTACTCAGTTGATAGTACTGTGAGGTAGTTATTCTATATGGAATTCCCAAGAATTTCCAATGGATCATTAATTATCAATCCATAATAATATTTCAGTAGAGAAATACCTTAGATATCAAAGACAACTTCTCTTCTACATATAATCTCGTATTTGACAGGGTCAAATAATATGAAGGCCTTTAACTCTTTAGAGTATCTCATCATGATACAAGAATGACCCTTGAAATCAAATTTATTTCTTCTATAATATGGAATATGAGCTCACAATATAAATCCAAAGGTTCTGATATGTTCAACTAAGGGATTACCTCCTCTCCATTTTTTTACCAAAGTCATGTCCTATACAAATTTAATTGAAATCATACTTAACAAATAGTTTGATTAGTAAACAACTTTTTCCCAAAATTTAGTCGATCGACCTTTGTCTTGAAGCATGTAACATTCCATTTCAACCAAACTCGAACTCTTCCTTTCAACAACACCATTATGTTGAGGTGTGTAAGGCAAAGATCTCTACCAAGAGATATGGTCATTTTGTGATAAGTACTTTTCAAAATCCTTGCTTAAATTTCTCCTCCATTGTCAGATATTAAAAATTTCACGGGTTAATTGCATTGAATTTTAGCAAATGCCCTGAACTTATTGAAATTTTCAAAGACATGACTCTTATTTTTCAAGAAATATACCCAAGTATGCTTAGAAAAGTCATAAGTGAAGGTCAATACATAGATTACACCAATTATAGAAGGTTTATTAATGGAACATAGGTCATTATGGATAATTTCCAACTAAGTCTTTACTCTCCAAGATTTCCTTGTTTCAAAGGCATCCTGATAATGCTTTCCAAGCATAAATCTTTCACGCATACTCCATCAGGGTGAATAATTGCAGGTACAATAATGGCCATATTGTGCTTTACCATAAGTTTTATGCTTCAAAAGTTTAGGTGTCTGAGTTGTTCATGGCACAATTAACTTCAGTTGTCGATGTGGTTTATGAGTGTTGTTGGTACAACATATTTCTTTAGAAGGTAAAAAAAAAAGAGTCACTATTTTAGGTCCAAGAAACCTTTGGAAACAACAATAAATTTGTTCTTTATGTCCTTCACATCAAACCAATTTGGCCAAGACTCTACTTTCTTGGTTTGTGTTGGTTGGGGTACCAACAAAAAATATGCACTTAGTCTAGGTACATGATACACATTGATGCTCACACCATTATGATATTCATTCTTACCACAACCAAAAATAGTAAGTACATAATCATTAACTACAATTTTTTTTTTTGTAGCTTCTTTTAATGAAGAAAAGAGAAAACCATCCTTAGACATGTGATGGGTGAAACTAGATTCAACTATTTATTACTTTGATAAGTATGAGCATGCAAGTCCTAGGAAGTACTAACATAAAATGCATAGCTATCTACTTTATCCTTTGAAGTTCAATTCTATAGGTTGGCCAATATTCTAGTCCACACATCTCTTCTTCACTTTCTCCTTTAGGTCCTTTGTCTTCTTCCAACAAGTCTTCTCCAATGTCCCAATTTATTGCAATAGTAGTTGGTCTTCTTCTTTCTACCTTTCTTAGACAAATTCTAATCACCATGCTTCTTATCAACTTATTTTACATGGTTTCCCATTCCTTCTCTCATTGACCTCTTTTTCTATAGTTATGTTGACCTTTTCCCTTGATCAAATGTGCTTGTTTTTTGACCTCAAGTTTCCCTTCATAAAGAAAATTTTCCATGTGCCTTAATCAATAAACCATGGAAAGTGTCAAAGGTATAATTCTTAAAATTAATTTTCCTTGTGGTCCAACTAGCATGAAATGTTGAAAATAACACATAATATGGTGTCTTCAAATTCATCAGGATTAGTTCTAGACTTGACCATCTATCTTAGGAAAATATTTTCTACATTTATCCATTTTCAATTGAATTTCCTTCACACAGGCCATACAATCTTCAATTCTTTCAAAGGATAGAGGATCCAAAGAGATTAACTCTTTCTCAGTTTGCATAACCTGAATTTCATTGGTTTTATCAAATAGAGTCACTAGCTTCTTCTAGACAACCTTTGGGTAGAAAGTGAGTCTCCCTAGATATGTAGATAGTTTTGACTCCTACAACCTTATCCTCCTTTTTCTCAATGACAAAATTCTTCTATTCATCCTTCAGATATGGAATTATAGTCTTCGTAAAATACCATTGTTGATTAAGGTTGGTTGTCATTTATGTCAACCCTTGAAGAAAGCCTCGTAGCACAAAGGTTTGGGTAATGGACCCAATATTGTTTGATTTAAATATGAATCATTATTGTTTTGTCATGGTTGATAAGAAGTAAATATGGATGAACTCCAAAGTGGTCCCCTTATGGTGAAAGCCCTCATGGGAAAATGCTTTGCGGAGTAAGATAACCCATGCTTAATTGTGGAATAATGATATGAAGGTGAATTTGTCAGGAAACCTATCCTAGATGGATAGGTCTTGTCATGCTATTTCCGGTGGTATGTAGAATTTCACATAACTCCTCATGGTTAGAGAGTTATGACCATGTGAAGTTGGAGAACCGAGGTTTGGGTAATGGACCCAAGTTTGTTTGATGGATAAAAATATTATTTTTGCTATATTTGAAGGTAATACTATTCTATATGGATAGTACATGTCATTCCATTTCTTTTGGTATGTGGAATTTCATATAAATCCTCACGGTTTGAGAGTTATGGCCTTACAAAGTTGGAGGACCCTCATATGTCATCTAGAAGCCCCAAAAGGTCAAAGTAGTCAAAGTGGTTTAAGAGATTTTAAAAGGTAAATAATAAAGTGAAGTGATGAGTGTAT
>SNQJ01S0005416.1:442614-461194 GCA_010110895.2 Picea sitchensis | reverse complement strand
TAATAAAGTGAAGTGATGAGTGTATTATAATTCAAAGTGAATACAAAATAAATTATTTCAATAGTAAATTTAATGGAGAAATTAGATGTGGGTTAACCCTAAAATAAGGAAAGTGGGCCAAGTGACCTAGAAGATGTTTTTAAGGAAGCTACTTGGAGAGTATAAATAAGAGGCAAGGCTCTCTCATTTTAAATTACACTTCAGAATATTGAATATCTATAGGTGTCTGAGGTAACCAAGGATATATAAGATGAATTTCTGAGGGAAGGTGAAGAAAAGAAGGCTGAAATGCAAGGAAGGATAAATTCTTTTGATGGTGCTTTCTAAGGTATGTTATTTACAGGTCATCTCACCATTTTTTCTATAACTTTGTTTCTATAATGATTCGGACTGTAAAATTACTATTCCATTGAGAAAACATACCCAAGTATATTTGGTAACAAATTTAGGTCGTGGGTCGTTGTATTTTGGGAGTTACACTCCATGAAAAATAGAGTTTGTGGCTAGTCTTGAAACTAGTCAAAAAAAGGCGTTTCGGGTAAAAATGTCATAACTTCTTCATAATAGATCCACATTCAGTGAGACCAAATGTGTTGGTTAGGGTATATTATTTAGTATCTTTTGTAATATTTTCATATCAATTCAATGAATATTTCGTGCGGGACACGCTCTACAAGGTCACTCTCTAGAATAAGCTAGAATTTAGCAAGGTATGCCATTTTTTCTATAACTCCTTTTCTGAGAGGTTACAAGTAGTGAAACCTATAGGAATTGCATAAAACACACTAAAGAACATTTTGTATCAGTTTCAGATCTTTATACATTATAGGTTCAAAGTTATGATTACTTCAAGTTAGGGTTGTTGACTAATCCAAAACTAGGCATGTGAGACTAAAGAAAAGTTTGAAGAAAATTCTAGTCTCTTGTTGTTAAAGTTAAGGAAGGTTTGTAGGAATGTGATCATATACACAAAGTCTATTATAGAGCTATAAATCATATTTGGATGATTAAATTGATGAGGGCTTTTGGTTGAGGTACATGTTGAGTACATGGTTGAGACCGTAGTTGATGAGTTGGCACATACATGAGGTGTATGGTTGATGATGTTGGTACATATTGATGAGTTGTAGTTGATGAGTAGTTGACACATGATTGGTACATACTTGGTACATTGTTGGATTCACTTGTTTATGGTACAGGTTGATTACAGGTTGTTTGGTATAGGTTGGTGCATGGTTGATGCACTTGTTTATGGTACAGGTTGATTACAGGTTGTTTGGTATAGGTTGGTGCATGGTTGATGCACTTGTTTATGGTACAAGTTGATTACAGGTTGAGGTACAGGTTGATGCATGGTTGATGCATGGTTCATATTTATTGGTACATGTTTACAATGGTATATCTCACAATGATAGTGTGACAGTGGTTCCATCATTCTACTTCTACTTCAGGGTGGCAGGACGGGGCAAGGACAAGTGGTTGTAGCCACTTTTCAGTTGTAGTTGGAGAACATAGGGGGTTGTAGCCTCCTTCTGGTTGTAGCCAGAGAATTGGGGAGTTGAAGCTTCCCTCAGGTTGTAGCCTGAGAAACTAGAGGGTTGGAGCCTCCTTCCAATTGCAGCTGGAAAACAAAGGAAGTTGGTGCTTCCAATGAATGTAATTCTTCAAGACATATAAGAAAAAGAATTCCATGGTTTTCTCCCGATTTGGGTTTCCACGTAAAACACTGGTGTATTGTGTATGTGTGTGATTGTTTATTTCTTACTACTCAGTATTGGATAATAATTCTACATTGATATAACATTTGAATAAAAATGATTATAATTATGCTATTACTGATTCACGCCCCCTCTTAGTAATCCAACAATTGGTATTAGATCAGGTTCCTTCAGAAACCAGTTTAACCACTAAAAGGTAGATCATGGAGAGTACCAACTCGTATAAAAATGGAATACCACTGTTTGATGGAAAGAAGTATGCTTTTTGGAGCATAAGGATGAAGACATATATACAGGCACGTGGATTTCAAGTTTGGAAAACAATTGTAGATGGATACACATCACCAACAGTTCCACCAACAAATGACAAAGAAGTGAAAATCGGTGAGAATAATTCCAAATCCAAAAATGTACTTTTGAATGGTCTCAGTGATACGGTATTCACCAAAGTTGCACATTTTAAATCTACTAAAGATATTTGGGACAAGCTTCGAAATATTTATGAAGGAGATTCAAAAGTCAAAGAAGCAAATCTTTAAACTTACAGAGGTCAGTTCAAACAACTAAAAATGAAGGAAGATGAAGATATCACAGTCTACTTCTTATGAGTCGATGAAATAGTGAATGCAATCATAGGATTGGGAGAATAAATTGAAGAATCTGTAATTGTTCAAAAGATACTAAGATCTCTTCCTATGAGATTCAACCCTAAGATATCAACACTAGAAGAAAGATCGAATCTAAACTTAATAAGCATGGATGAACTGCATGGAATCTTCACAACATATGAGATGAGAACTGAACAGAAAAATACAGATGTAAAAGAACCAGCCTTCAAAGCATCCAAAAGATCAAAGCAAAAGAAAAAGGAACAAGAAGAATATAGCAGCAACAACGATGTTTCGGAAGATTATGAAGAAGTGGCCAACTTCGTCAAAAGAATGAACAAGGGAACCAACGGTAGGTATAGAGGTAAGCTCCCTTTAATTTGTTTTAATTGTGATGGTATTGGTAATTTTGCTAACAAATGTCCTCATAAGAAAAAGAGAAATGATGAAGGTTACTCAAAAGACAGACAAACATATAAAGGTAAAAGAACTACAAAGAAAGTTTTCAAGAAAAGATTTTTCACCAAAGAAGACATCTCATCATCAGATGGAGATGAATTCAGTGACAGTGAAACAAGGAGAGTTCTATTCATGGCAGTAGAAGACTCTAATAAAGAAGACTTTGAAGAAGAATATGAATAAGCATATGAAAAATAAATTGAAGAGGTAGAAGTTGACTTCTGAGAAGAATTAATGAGTGCCATAGAATTTATCAGAAGAGAAAAGAAGAAAAACAAGAAACTACAAGCAAAACTAGATAAGAAAAAAGACACTCAAGAACTAGAACAAATGATCACAAAATTGAAGGTTCAAATAGAAGAATATAAAAGAATTGAAGAAGCACTCAAATAACAGCTAGAAGGAAAGGACAGGATCATTGGAAACTTGGAAGCATAGATTTTCACACTAAGAAAGGATATTCAAAAGAAAAATATGCAGAATAGCTCAAAAGTTCTGGATGACATTATCAGCAGTCAAAAATCTCATCTTGACAAGTCCGGACTTGGATAAAATCATACATAAAAGGGATCAAGCTCCAAAACAATAGAGCAAGAAACAAATCCAAAAAACTATGCAGAAACAATCAAAGGGGATAGAAATATATACAAGGAATATTATAGGGACACTCCTCCACCTAGAAGATTCAAATTTCAGAATCAACAATAGATAGACATGCCTCAAGAAGAAGAAGGATTCATAAGAGCACCTCCTTTAAGAAGATCTTCAACTACGAGGTATCAAACTATATTTTTTGGTTTATGTTATGCATGTAATAATTTTGGACATAAAGTTGTAAATTGCAGAGCTAACAACATGAACAATAACTACTTTGAGAGCCATACATAAAGGGGTTATTCAAGAAGACCTAGTGAAACACAGAGATGAAGTTACAACAGGTTTTAATATTTGAGCACTGAAGTGGAATGTTACAAATGTAACAATTTTGGACACATGACCAAAAATTGCAGAATGACAATCCCTCCTAAAGAATCTCAACAGAGTCACAAACAAGAAACTCAGAAAATGACATGGATAAGAAAGCAAGATCAGTATAGCAATGAAGAATGCATAGTCGCTCTACAAGATAAACATAAGAAATGTGGTTGGTATGTTGAAATTGCATGTTAAAACACATGACAAGTGATAGAGACAAGTTTATTACATTACAAAAGGAAAAAGATGGATCAGTCTCCTTCGGAAATGATGATTCAACCAAAATCATTGGAAAAGGCACTATTCGAATTGGGAACAAGAATGAAAGGAAGAAAATGTTCTATTGGTAGAAGATATGAAACATAATCTTTTAAGTGTGAGTCAAATGTGTCACCAAGGTCATAAAGTTACTTTCGATTCACAAAAGTGTGAGATAAGAAAAAAAGGTTTAGGGAAATTGGTCACTATAGCGGTAAGAACTTCAAGCAACATATATGTGTTAAGTGAAATTGGAAATGAAAAGTGTTGTCTAGGAAAGGAAGATGAAAGTTGGCTATGGAATAAAAGAATGGGTCACATGCATTTTGATAACCTTGTCAAAGTTAGCAAAAGAGAAGCAGTCAGATAAATGCCCCAGATCACGAAACCAACCAACACTTTATGCAAGCATTGCCAACAAGGAAAGAAAACAAAGACCAAGTTCAAATCAAAGGAATATTCAACAACAAAACCAATGGAAATTGTGCATACTGATCTAGTTGGACCAACTACAACAAAAGGATTAAAAGGTGAGATATTTTATTTTATTAGTTGATGATTATACAAGAATGACTGCAGTTTTCTTTCTCAAGACCAAGTCAGAAGCTTTTGAAAACTTCAAGATCTACAAGGAAATGGTTGAAAATGAGATGGATTCAAGAATCAAATGCTTAAGATTGGATAATGGAGGAGAATTCACCTCAAAGGAATTTATGGACTACTTCAACAATCATGGAATAAAAGGACAATTCTTCATCGCTAGGACACCTCAACAGAATGGACTTGTTGAAAGAAATAACATGACAATACAAGAAATGGCTCCAACAATGATAATGGATTCAAAGTTGACAGATATTTTTTGGACACACACAGTGCATACAATAGTTCAAATTCAAAACAGAGTAATGCTTAGAAACAACAATGATAAAACTCCCTACGAGCTATGGAAAAGAAGACCAGCAAATGTGAAGCACTTCAGTGTTTTTGGAAGCAAATGCTACATCAAAAGAGAATATGGAAGAATGGGAAAGTTTGACTCTTGTGTGGACAAAGGAATACTTGTTGGTTACTCAAGTATAATGAAAGCATACAAGTGTTACAATCTAAGATTAAACAAAGTTGTGGAAAGCATCAATATAACAATTGATGAAACAGACAGACCAAAATCAAAGGAAGAAGAAAACAAATCAATGGAACAACTTTTTGAAGAAGAAGATGAAAAATAAGTAGAAGAGGAAGATGAAGATGAAGAGAATCTGACAGAAGCAGTAGAACAAGTTCAACAAGTATCTCCAAAGACACCTAGCAAACGAGTACATAAGAATCATCCTTCAGATCAGATTATTGGAAACAAAGATGTAGGAGTTGAGACTGGAAGAAAAATTCATTCACTAGAACAAAAACACCTATCACTCTTATCTACAATTGAACCAAACTATTTTGAAGAAGCCAGCAAGGATGAATTTTGGAATAAGGCCATGGATGAAGAATTCGATTAAATAGAGAAAAATGACACTTGGGAATTAGTTCCAAGACCAAAGAATAAGAATGTGATCGACACAAAATGGGTTTTCAGTAATAAATTTAATGAATATGGATAGGTTACAAGGAACAAATCTAGATTGGTATGTAAAGGATATGTACAGATTGAAGGAATCAACTTTGAAGAGACATTTTCCCCAGTTGCCAGAATGGAAGCAATCCGTTTTCTTTTAGCTTATGCATGCTCCAAAAATGTTAAAGTATATCAGATGGACATAAAATCATCTTTTCTGAATGGGGAACTTGAAGAACAAGTCTACATTGAACAACCAGAAGGATTTCAGTTGTCAGAGAACACAGACTATGTGTGTAAATTAAAGAAGGCCTTGTATGGTCTAAAACAAGCTCCTAGAGAATGGTACTCCAAACTGGATAAGTATCTGCAGTGGGTAGGGTTCAGGAAAGGAAGTGCAGACAACAACCTCTACATCAAGGTAAGTCAAGGTAATATTTTATTAATTGAAGTTTATGTTGATGATATTATTTTTGGTAGTGATGATGACAGGTTAAGCCATAAATTTGCAAAAGACATGCATAATGAATTTGAAATGTCCTTATTTGGAGAACTATCCTTCTTTCTGGGAACTCAGATACATCAAATAAACCAAGGAATTTTTATTTCTCAAACCAATTATATTAGATAAATGATAAAGAGGTTCGGAATGGAAGATTGCAAACCAGTTATCACTCCCATGCAAACCAGTTGTAAGTTGAGAAAAGATGATGATTCAAAGTCTACAGATCAGAGGAAATATAGGTCAATGATTAACAGCCTGCTATATGTGACAACATCCAAACCAGATGTAATGTAGGCAGTTGGACAGATGGCATGATTTCAAGAAACACCAAAGGAATCACATGTATTAGAAGTAAAGAGGATCTTCAGATATCTCAAAGGAACATAAGAGTTTGGATTATGGTATCCAAAAGGAAAAGATCTATCACTTATTGCCTACACAGATGCAGATTGGGAAGGTTGTATTGATGACCAATGAAGCACCAATGGCGCAACGTTATACTTAGGTGAGTGTTTGGTATCATGGCTAAGCAAGAAACAATCATCAATATCTCTATCTACAGCCAAGGCAGAGTATATTGCAGCAACAACATGTTGTACACAGGTTCTTTGGATGAAACAAACTTTGACAGATATATATGTTTAGTATGATGAGCCCATTCCAATATATTGTGATAATACAAGTGCCATCAGTATCTCAAAAAACCCATTGATGCACTCCAAGATGAAGCACATTCAAATCAAGTATCACTTTCTACAGGAACAGATTGAAGAAAAGAACATCATAGTTGAGTATGTGGGAACAAAAGAACAAGTGGCAGACATCTTTACAAAACCACTTCCACGGGAAGCCTTTAAATATATTTTCCAAAGACTTGGAGTTATTTCTACTCCAAAATGAATGCTTTTTTAATGTTTTTTGAATGCTTATCTTATATGTCTTAGATGTACATGAGGAAGCACCATAAGAGGATAGTTCATTCAGGGGGAGCAGCCCCGGATGGAAATATACCTTTTCCATTGATGACAAAAGGGGAGAGATTTATCATATGCAGAGGACAAAGGCATGGGTTCATGGGGAGAAAATTATCAGATGCAGAGGATAGAGGCATGGTTCTAGGGGGAGCATGAGTGATATGATTTCAATATTACATCAACGTGTTTCCATAAATGCCAAAGGGGGAGATTGTTGATTAAGGTTGGTTTCCATTGATGCTAACCCTTGAAGAAATCCATGTAGCACAAAGGTTTGGGTAATGGACCCAATATTGTTTGATGTAAATATGACTCATTATTGTTTTGTCATGGTTAATAAGAAATAAATATGGATGAACTCCAAAGTGGTCCCCTTATGGTGAAAACCCTCACGGGAAGACGCTTTGCGGAGTAAGAGAACCCATGATTAATTGTGGAATAATGAGATGAAGAACAATGAATTTTTCAGGTAAACTATCTTAGATGGATAGTTCTTGTAATTCCATTTTCGGTGGTATGGAGAACATCACATAACTCCTCACGGTTAGAGAGTTATGACCATGTGTGGTTGGAGAACCCAGGTTTGGGTAATGGACCCAAGTTTTTTTGATGGATAAAAGTATTATTTTTTCTATATTTGAAGGTAATACTATTCTATATGGATAGTACATGCCATTCCATTTCTGGTGGTATGTGGAATGTCACATAACTCCTCACGGTTTGAGAGTTATGGCCTTACGAAGTTGGAGGACCCTCATATGTCATCTAGAAGCCCCAAAAGGTCAAAGTAGTCAAAGTGGTTTAAGAGATTTTAAGGTTCAAGTAATGGACCCAAGTTTTGATGGATAAAAGCATTATTTTTCTATATTTGTAGGTACAACTATTTACATGGATAGTACATGCCATTCATTTTCGGTGGAATAACACATGTGGTTTGATATGGTCTTTACTGCTGAGGATCATCGTAAAAGTGAGTCAGTAGCTTGATTTGCAGCAGAACAGTGAAGTGATGAGGCAGTTATATTCAAAGTGAATACAAAAAAAATTATCTCCAGCATTACCATCGGATAATATGTTGGTTAACCCTAAAATAATGAGAGTGGGCCAAGTGACTTAGAAAATGCCTTTGCTGCCACTTGGAGAGTATACATACAGGCCAAGGCTCCTACTCTTTAAATTACACCTGAGATTATTGAATATTTATAGGTGGCTGAGGTAACCAAGGATATCTAAGTCAATTTTCAGAGGGAAGGTGAAGAAAAGAAGGTCAAATGTGCAAGGAAGGATAAATTCTTTGTTGGTGCTTTCTAAGGTATGTTTATTTATAGGTCATCTCACCCATTTCATAAATTTGTTTCTATAATGATTCAGACCGTGAAATTGATATTCCATTAAGAAAAAATACCCAAGTATCCGGTGGTAAAAATTATCTTGTGGGTCATTGTATTTTGACTTACAATCTGTGGAAAAAAGGCTGGCTGGTTTGTGGGCTAGTCCCGAAACTAGTCAAAAACATGTTTTGGGGTAAAATGCTTCAACTTCTTCATAAAAAGACCCAACCTCAAAGGATGCCACCAAATTTTTTAGTTAGGTTATAGTTTGTAGTATACTATGTAGTCATCAATTCAATGCAATATTTCGGGTATGGGCAGCCTACAAGGTCGCTTCCCCTAGAATAAGCTAGAATTAAACAAGGTATGCCATTTTGCTATAACTCCTTTATGAGGTTATAGTGAAACCAGGGAATTGTACAAACACACCAAGAACATTGTCTTCTAGCCAGATCTTTATACATTACAGTTCAAAGTTATGATTACTTCAAGTTAGGGTTGTTGACTAATCCAAAACTAGGCATGTGAGACTAAAGAAAAGTTTGATGAAAATGCTAGTCTCTTGTTGTTAAAGTTAAGGAAGGTTTGTAGGAATGTGATCATATACACCAGGTTTATTACAGAGCTACAAATCATATTTGGATGATTAAATTGATGAGGTATTTTGGTTGAGGTACATGTTGAGTGCATGGTTGTGACAGTAGTTGATGATTTGACACATACATGAGGTGTATAGTTGATGATGTTGGTACATATTGATGAGTAGTTGACACATGAATGGTACATACTTGGTACATTGTTGGATGCACTTGTTTATGGTACAGGTTGATTACAGGTTGTTTGGTATAGGTTGGTGCATGGTTGATGCACTTGTTTATGGTACAGGTTGATTACAGGTTGTTTGGTATAGGTTGGTTCATGGTTGATGAACTTGTTTATGGTAAAGGTTGATTACAGGTTGAGGTACAGGTTGATGCATGGTTCATATTTATTGGTACAAGTTTATAACGGTATATCTCATAGTGATAGTGTGACAGTGGTTACATCGTTCTACTTCTACTTCAGGGTGGAAGGACGAGGCAAGGACAGGTGGTTGTATCCACCTTCCGGTTGTAGATGGAGAACATAGGGGGTTGTAGCCAGATAATTAGGGAGTTGGATCTTCCATCAGGTTGTAGCCTGAGAACCTAGAGGATTGGAGCCTCCTTCCAATTGCAGCTGGAAAACAAAGGAAGTTGGTGCTTCCAATGAATGTAATTCTTCAAGACATATAAGAAAAATTATTCTGTGGTTTTCTCTCGATTTGGTTTTCCACGTAAAAAACTGGTGTACTATGTATGTGTGTGATTGTTTATTTCTTACTACTCATTATTGGATAATAATTCTACATTGATATAACATTTGAAGAAAAAGGAATATAATTACGCTATTACTAATTCACCCCCCCTCTCAGTAATCCAACAACCACAACGCTTTACTCTTCAACAATGTTTCCATATATTGTGCCCAAATTCCATAATTATGGCCATTCAAAACCATATGATCTAGCTTAGAACTGATAAGAACAATCCACTAATCTAAAATTAGATTCAATTTACAAGTTGAAACCCTAAGTGACTATACCAAACATATCCAACTCGTTAGGAGCATCGATAACCTCCACAAGACTTGAAGAGAAAAAGATATATCTCAATATCTCAAACCACTAGCTTTGATACCATGTTGGAGAATTACAGGATTAGGTATATCAGAGATGTTGGACACACCTACCACACTTAGAGGGGGGGTGAATGAGTGTGGGGATCTTTTTCCCAAAACTTCCCTCTTACACAAAAACTCCTTAGTTAACATTCAACATTTGCTCATTACTCATTGTTGTCATTTATAATCAGTTATATGTGAATACATATCAACAAAATATATCAACAACATATCATCAACAAATCATATCCACAAGGAACACAAAGAACACAAGATGTATGCACAATTTTTCTTTTTATTATGGACTTCAATCTGGGGGTTTTTTCGCAACAAATGAATAGAGTACAACTCTACAAGAGAACCAAATCTATATGCAAGACTCAGCTTACATTCTCAACACCAACTGAGATGAGGCAACAATCCTTAATAGATATCAATATGTCAACATAAACAAGTGCATCAACCATGCACCAACATGTGCCAAACAACTTGTAATCAACCTGTACCATAAACAAGTGCATCCAACCATGTACCAAGTATATACCAATCATGTGTCAAATAATCATAAAAAATGTCTCATCGATATGTACCAACATCATCAACTATACACCTGATGTATGTGCCAACTCATCAACTGCTTGTCTCAACCATGACTAGTTTTGGATTAGTCAACAACCCCAACTTGAAATAATCATAACTTTGTACCTGTAATGAATAAAGATCTGAAACTGATACACAATGTTATTCAGTTTATTTTATGCAATTCCTCTAGGTGGAACTACTTGGAACCTCTCAGAAAAAGGCATTATAGCAAAAATGACATACCTTGTTGAATCCTGTCTTATTCTAGAGAGAGACCTTGTAGAGCGTGGCCCACACAAAAAATTCATTGAATTGATATGAAATTGTTACAAAACATACTAGAGTCTGTACCCTAACCAACAAATTTTCTATCACTGAATTTGTATCTGTTATGAAGAAGTTATGACGTTTTTACCCGAAACACTTGTTTTTGACTAGTTTCAGGACTAGCCACAAACCCAATATTCCACGGAGTGTAACTCCCAAAATACAATGACCCACAAGTTGAATTTTTTGCCACAGATACTTGGGTATGTTTTCGCAATGGCATAGTAATTTCACGGTATGAATCATTATAGAAAAAAGTTATATAAAAAATAGTGAGATGAGCTATAAATAACATACCTTAGAAAGCACCAACAAAAGAATTTATCCTTCCTTGCATTTCGGCCTTCTTTTCTTCACCTTTCCTCAGAATTTCAGATTAGATATCCTTGGTTACCTCAGACACATATAGATATTCAATATGCTCAAGTTTTATTAAAATGAGATAGCCTTGCATCTTATTTATACTCTCCAAGTAGCTTCCTTAGAAACATCTTCTAGGCCACTTGGCCCCACTTTCCTTATTTTAGGGTTAACCCACTTCTAATTTCTCCATTAAATTTATTATTTAAATAATTTATTTTGTATTCAATTTGAATTATAGTACACACATCACTTCACTTTATTATTTACCTTTTAAAATCCCTTAAACCATTTTGACTACTTTGACCTTTTGGGGCTTCTAGATGACATGTGAGGGTCCTCCAACTTCGTAAGGCCATAACTCTCAAACTGTGAGGATTTATGTGACGTTCCACATACCACCATAAATGGCATGACATTTATTATTCATATATAATAGTATTGTCTAAAAATATACCATAACTCATACCATTACCTATCAAACAAACTTGGGTGCATTACCCAAACCTGGGGTCTCCAACTTCTCATGGCCATAACTCTCTAACCATGAGGAGTTATGTGACGTTCTACATACCATAGGAAATGTCATGACAAGAACTATACATCTAGGATATTTTCACCAACAATTTCCTTGATATTAATCTCATTATTCCACATAAAATCATGGGTCCTCCAACCATTCTTCTAGGATAACTCAATCCGCAAAGCGTCTTCCCATGAGGGCTTTCACCATAAGGGGACCAATTTGGAGTTCATCCATTTATGCACCTTATCAATAATTACAAGAAAATAATGATAGCATGGGTCCTCCAACCATTCTTCTAGGATAACTCAATCTGCAAAGCATCTTCCCGTGAGGGCTTTCACCATAAGGGGACCACTTTGGAGTTCATCCATTTGTGCACCTTATCAATCATGATAAGACAATAATGAGTCATCTAGACATTTTTCAACAATGCATCAATGAAACCACAATGATCCATCTTCATCATGTATCAATGACAACTCATTGATCCATCTTCATCATATCAATGACAACTCATTGATCCATCTTCATCTATGCATTCTCATCAAGGAAAATACATATTATATTGCATCAATTATCAATCAATCAATCCTTTGACATCAATCAATCACTTGAAATCAATCAATGAAATCAATCAATCAAACTATTGGCATCAATGACAACATGATCCAACAATCTCCCCCTTTGGCATTGATGGTGTTGTTCTTGAGTCTATACTTAAGGCATCCGAAAGTGGGTAAAAGATGGAGAAAAGAGAAACGTCAACCTTCGGAAAAGGAAACTAGGGAAGGTTTCTACATTGGCATTGTCTAGCTTCCAACTGTTCCTGGATAGTTATATCTTGTTCAATGACTGCCCATGAATGTTCAAGTTTGACACGGTTAGTAGCCATTTTGAGAATGGTGTCAAAAAGGTTTAAGGAAATGTGTGTTTGGTTCGATAGTCTGGGTTCGATATTAGGCTGTGTTGGTATAGGGATAGTCATGGAGGAATAGTAAAGGTGGTAAACACTTCAGAGAGAGATAAAGTGTTGTCTCAATTTGGTCGTATAAGAGAGAATTTATGGTTTTAGGAATAAAATAGGGATGCAAATCAAAGGCTCTTTCCCGTCACTGTATTATATTTTAATAAAAGGTGTGAGGTGGGAGAAAAACATTTAGCTATCTATAGTGTAAGGATCCTATCGAGGGAGAATCTCACATATAAACAGGGGAGGCAATTTGTAAGGAAATAACCGATGTAGCAGAGAATATGTGAAGAATTCTAAAAATGTAGACTGGTCTTACACCAGCTGATAGCTGGTATAGAGGAAAAACAATAAACAATTACAGAAAACCAAAATTCATTCGTTATAGTAGTGGTCGTACTAAATTATAACGAAGAACATCAATTAAGAATATGAAATGAAATGAAATATGAGATACAAGGAAGCAAACTTGTAACATAGTCGTGACGAAATTGAGAATCTTCAGATCTGCTTGTATTAACTCTCAAATGTAAAAAAATCTGTTACAAATGACACAAAAAGGTCCAGCCTTGTTTATTTCTTTCTGTGGTATATTTATACAATTTTACAAATAAGATAGAATCTCAAAAGTCACAAAACTTCGGTTATGACAGGGAGGAGAGAAATTGCTCCATTTCTTCTTCTCTGTCTTCACTTGGTGCTGGATGTTTTTTCTCGCCCGAGCTCTGTACAGGCAACACACCTTTCAACCAGTTGAGATATTAGCCGCGACGATTCTGCTTGACAACTGGCTTCAAAGAAGTAGCATTCTCGGGCTAACTGTTGCAGCCTGTCTTCCATCTGTCCATCTATAATGTTGATGGTGCATAATTGCATGTTGGGTTTAATCATGCATTTATCTACTTGGACTATGTCCACTGTAGTCATCTGAGAAATATCGAGTGAATCTCTTTCTTCTTTTTCTTCATATCAAGAGAGATATTTTCCACATTCATTTGCATCAACGTCTTGGCATTACCTCCACTATCAATACCCAACAGATTGTCGTCTATAGAATTAAAGGCCTCCTCTAAGGAATTGGTTATCTTCTTGGCTTGTTGTTTTCCTTCGGAGATGTTATGCTCCCATTCCTTTAACAGAATGTTTCCTCTGGTTTGCTCTAGAATGGTGAACCTAGGAGTACCTACTGAAACCCTATTGTTCGTGGATATCACAGCCTCCTGGAAGGTGACCCGAGCCACTTCGGCATCCCTTTCTATGGAAGATAAGTTCTTGGAAACCTGATTGACCAATAGACAGTTGTCTCGGATCGCTTCTACCTTGGTGAGAAAATTTCTCTGCACTGCAGCGACTCTGCTCCGAATCTCGATCACATGGGATTTCAACATCCTGATGTCTATCATTCTGTTCACGACGATCTCCACCCTAGCCTGTAGTTGTTCGATCAAATCCCTCTACTGGCTCGCTTGCATCCGACCATCCCAGACCACCAGTTGTGCTTGCTCGAGCTTAGTTTTGAGCATCTCTATCTCATTCTTATCAGCCATCCTGGCCTGCTCCATTCCTACGCTCACCTGGTCTTTAGCAGTCTCTGTTGTTGTGGTCAACCTGGCTTCAAGGGTCCTAATGAGGCGATTTTTTCTTTTAAGTTGGTTTTTTAAGAGCCCGACTGAAAATTGATTTGCCGAGGCATATGCTCCTAGTGTCCCTGATATCTTAGTGGCGAATTGTTCATTCCTTTTGTCCTTTCCATCAGTTATGACTTTATATTTCTTGGCAGTCGACTCTCCTTCTTGATAGAATTCTCTTTTCACTATTGCCTTTCTCTTTTTATCGAAGAAGAACTCATTCAGAGGGAGTTCTTTGACTCTTATGGGCCTCATCTCTTCATTGAATATCCATCCTACATCGATATTTCCCTGCGTCGACTGCAAGGGGGTAACTGATTTCATGGGTTCTCTGATCTGCTTCATCGATTTTCCTGGAGTATCGACCGGACTCTGCTTCTTCAACAATTCTGGAGTCTTTATCTCTGTCTCCAGATTCTGTTTCT
This sequence comes from Picea sitchensis, assembly GCA_010110895.2. Classification (NCBI taxonomy): domain Eukaryota; kingdom Viridiplantae; phylum Streptophyta; class Pinopsida; order Pinales; family Pinaceae; genus Picea; species Picea sitchensis. Next base: position 446,295 of record SNQJ01S0005416.1, on the reverse strand, counting down.
TTGGCGGGTATGGAGTCTTTTTCTCTGCTTCCATATTCTTCGTTTGTTTCCCCTCGTCTTGGTGTTTTCCTTGGTCGAGAGTCGCATCCTTAGAACCTTTATCATCCTTTTGTTTCATCACTGAAATACCAGGACCCTCACCTCACAACACAGTGGGAAGACAGCTACGTCGATGTTACTGGAACTTCAAAACATCGGCTCTTTCCTCAGGTGCCAAGGATTGTATCTGAGATATAATCTCCTCATAGGACCTTGCTCCTCGGAAAATGTCATCCGAGGGTGAATTCTCATGCTCAAATCTCTTGAGCCCGCAATTAGCCAAATGATTGCTCACGACCCTCTGTGGATCGTGCTTCTTGTATTCGATGGAGACCAAATTTAGGTCTTCCAGGGCTGCTGCCTCGGCTTTGGCATGCCCGAAATCTAATAAAGAATAAGAATTCAAATGAACAGGAAACAATGACCATACCTTCTTCGAGTACCCTTTAAGTTCTTTACTTACACCACCAATTACCATTTGTCGGGCAACCTCGCGACAAGCCAGCTTGTTGGGAATGAACAATGGAAACACATGCAGGGGAATAGAAGCCCCGAAAACTCTGAGGTATGAAAATTATTCTTCCACATACCAGTCTGCTATGCTGCTCAGATTTGTCACTATGTTGTTCGAGATCCGGGTTGGAAGGTGACCAAAAATGGCGACATGCAGGGGCACCATTACCTAGTTAAAAATTTCATAAGCAAAATTTTCCGCTTTGTTTTCCCATAATTTTGCATGATATACATGTATGGGTTCGTCTTCGGCTGGAGTCCAACTCCATCTCATTAATGGAAATGGTGTCATAGCACAAATTGCGTCCATAATGTATGCGGACATGAAGAATGACGACGCATTCCCATTCTCCTTCTGCTCCCGATACTCTGTGACCCAATTGGTCAAGCTATCGGAAAGTATCTTTGCCCAGTCAAAGGAACTGCCTTCGGTGACCCAAAACATTAGGGGCACCCACACAAGGAAAAAATGTGATGTGTCCTCTCTCCCATATAACCGGCATGTCATCATGGCCACATATTTGTACTGTGGTTCTAACGAAGCGATTGAATATATGTCGTGGGTATCAGCTCTGAACTTCGTGGTGTTTGAAACCCAATCCTTTATCAAACTGGACATGGTTTTATCATACTGTACGCATTCCTTCTCCTTGAATTATTCCAAGAACCTAGTGCCATATGTGTGGTCAGACGTCGTGGGCAGCTTATACATGGTTTGCAGATGCTTCGGCCTGAAAGTCTCGATGGTGATTCTCTTCTCGTTCATGATAGTTCTGGTAGGTATGTCCACATGGTCCAATGCCCATCGGACCATATCATAATATGGAAGCAACCACGGCCTAGATGCTACTCTCTGTATTCCGGATTGGACGACTATTTTATACTTGGTGGTTATATCATCTCTTTCGTTGTCGTCGGAGTCGTCGGAATAATCCACCAATTCTACTTGCAGAATATCTGAAACATATGACCAGTTCGAGACCGATTTGATACTTCGGGGTGAAGTATCAGAGACATTGTCTGAGCCTTGTCCCGAAACCTCAACATTCGCTTTCGATGCTTTTCGCGGAGCCATGGCTGAAGCTTGCATTTTATCTCTTCTGCGATGGAAATGCGTATACATACAGAAGTCAGTTTACTCAGATATAATGTGCTCTGTGTAATATGAAATGCATTTGTTATAATGAGCCACATCTCTCATATATATTTTAAAACTCGGTACCTTTCAGAATAAGTCTGTCAAATCATATTTAGAAATAAAAAAATTTCCGTAAAAATCTGATCTCATATTCATAGATTTACCCTATTTCCTCATTAATGTCATAAATTTTGGCGGTTTAAAAGTCAGTTGGCGTATGGGGAGAAAATGCTTCCTCGTGAATCGTGCAAGCATAGAAATGCGGGATATGTCTTGATTTAGCTTAATTAATCCAATCTCGCCAATGTTAATCAATACCTCGGTACTCGTTATATCGGGGATTTTTCTTTAACATTTTGAGTCTCTAACACCCAAGACTGTGAAGATTGACTTTGGTTAATAAAAGGTAACCGTGATTTGAGGCTCGATTAATTTTATAATTATTACTTTCTCCATATCGCGACTCGGAGCTTCGAAGATAAGTTTCTGGGAGATTTACATGCCGAGCTGCGAAACCGCGAGATCGTGATAACATGACTTAATTAAAGGGAAGATAATATTGGATTAAGTGATTAATTAATCACGTTATAATTGCATCGTGATTTCGCGAGTCGGGGTTTAGACGGTGTAACTTTCGAAAAAGATAGTGCCGAGTGGCAAAACGTCGAGAAAAACTTTTACCATGGTTAGCTTTTGCCTTTAATCCTCGACATGGGTTATTTAAAAAGGACCTCGTGTTCTCGACTATCGAGGCTGTGACAATAAAATTTTGGGTTTGGAAAATGCCGAGGCACGAAAACCTGACGACGCTTAATCATGAGTTAGGGAAAAATTTACCCTCGTTACTGTCTTGAGTGGAAAGTTAAAATGATTTCTCCGTTTCGTGACTCGGGACATGTGAATTACATGAGTTATAGTATCCGACCTGCGAGATCCTGAAGTAGAACAAAAAGAGGAAACATTTTTACGCAAGGTAGGACTTGTTTCAAGAGTAGAATAATCATCGTTGCTCGTGTGATAAAGATTCAAAGATCTCGATATCTCAGAGGCAAAAATGAAAACCATTTTTTTTTATTTAAAGCATTAAAAATGAAATTTGTGACGGGCTAGAAAAACAAAGGCGGCTCCAACAGATGGAAATACCAACATTGATGTCAACATGTAGATAAGGCATGCTCTACATCAATAGTCAATGTGACTATCTCTCCCCATCAATAAACATCAATCACATCAATGTGATTAACTCTCCCACTTTGACATCAATGACAAAGGGCCATTCTCATCTTGGGGCTACTCCCCTTGCTTGAACTCTCCTTAGGGCTTCTCCCCCTGTCTGAATGCCTTGGATCTTCCTCTGAATAATCTCTCCCCTTTTGAACAAGGGATATAACTCTGAGGTAATGCTAGAGATACATCAAACATACTCCCCCTATGACCATTGCTCCCCCTGAAATTATTCTCCTATGCTCTTTCTTCAAGTATAGGGCTCTTTTCTAGTTATGCATCTGATAAATATCTCCTCCTAGAATCATGGGAAGAAGAATGAATCCCCCTATGGGTATGTATCCCCTATATTTTCTACAAGATGAACATTGTGCTACCATATAAGGATCCTTGGACCTGTTCATGCATCAAACTCATGCCATACCAAGCATCATGAAGCAAAAGATATGTCAACAATGAAATAAAGAATCATGAGCAAAATATCAACCAAGTACATCCTGTACAAAATGTGTGCTCATCATGCACAACACCTATGTACATCAACATCATGCAATGCACCAAAAGATATCATCCATGGAATGTATCAATCATATGCCTTTGTCAACATGCCAACATGTGCATCTACCAATATGCCAACCATGTGCATCTACCAACATGCCAAACAATGTATCATATCACTCGTGATATGTCTCCATCATGAACCAAGTGCCACAATCATGTATCTCAAACTGCAAGATACCAGATATATAAAATATGCAGAACAGAAA